>KV751337.1:1888651-1979973 GCA_001698575.1 Mola mola
AGTAAATCTGACAACTTGTAGGACCCCTCACAAAGCAAAAAATGATTACTTTGCAGTGTAAGTGGTAGATTCAAATACTTATGCATACTGAGCATTACTGCTAACAAAGCACACCATCTAGGAATGTCAAGGCAAATTGAAATATTGATTACATTTTACAGCAGATCCATGTATTATAACCTTTTCAGAAAATTAAAACTTAGTTAAGGAGATAAAGAGCTTCATATCTCAGGTTGTCAGATACCCACAAAGTGTCTCTTGCGTCTTCTTAAAATACATGAGATGCCCTTTGGCATCTGTGGATAATATACGAAGCCTTCCTTTGGAATGTCATAATATTCTACCCTTGATGACCTTCATTTTTTTGCAGCACATTACAAAGTGCTTAACAAAAAGAATTTAAAAAAAGACAAGGTAGTTTATATAATTCTGATTGGCCATTATTTTTTACATTAATTGAATAGTTAAAAAAAACAACAAACAAAAACAAAAGCGCTTAAACATTTCTGAGCACTTTCACTAAAAGAAATGTTTTGAGAAGGGTTTTATAAGAAACTGGGTATTTATTGTCCCTGAGGTCAAGAGCAAGGATTTCTAAAGTTTCTAGGCTCTCGTAGAATAACCTCTTTATCTCAAAGTTCAACAAACAAGCAAGCATAGCTCCATCTGAGGACATCAGTGATACCGAGGGCACGTACAGTGCTGGGTCAGTAAATCGGAAATGTATTTTGGGGTTAGTGCATTTTAAGGTGTTATCAGTGAGTGATAAAATTTCAACAACATTTGTTGGGAACCATTGTAGGGACGCAAGCACAAGGTGGATGCGCTTGTACCCACTGAACAGCAGCATTTCATACCAAGAGACCGTTAAGGAGCCCTGGCTGATAACTGAGTTAAGTGTGTGACAGTAATAGAATGAATAACGACGATAATCACAAATATTATCTTGAGGTGGGAAAAACAAGATTGAACAAGATTTTAACCTGATCGTTAAATCAGAGGCTGACATTAAATATTACCTCTAGACTCTTAGCATCCTGCAAGCATTTTTTGACAAATCACCTACTGAACTGATTGAATTTATGAGCCACCCAACTAATAATTTTTAACTTTAAGGACATTTTGCAATGCAAGTTTGCAAGTTTGAGTTTGAAAACCTGGCCAAGATACTTAATGAATCAGAAGAGGACCAAGAACTGAGCCATGAGGGACACGAGCCGTTTCTTTGTTAACATTAAACAAGAGCTGTATGAAGTGTTCTAAAACCAGAGGGGATATTGCGAAAAAAAGAAAAAGAAAAAGAAAAATGCTATTCTCATTAAAGTAAAAAAGATCAGTTGTGATAAAATAACTTTCTCCTGAAGTGAACAGAAAGAAAATTTCTGAATTTTCCTGTAGCTAGACTTTAGCAGTGGGTAAAAAATAGCATGCTCAAAGCTATCCGGATAGAAACCAAAGAGCAAATAATTATTTAAAGTTTGCAAAATAACAGCGATAAAAGTGGAAAATACCTCTGTGGAGGAGCTTAATAAGGATAATAGAGAAGAAGAAGTTCATGTGGGAGACTACCCTAAATTTGTGATTGTAAATCCATTGTCAGTGTATGTGTACAGACCAATTGTCTATGCTTAATGTTGGACCAGGTTTCTAAACGATTTGTAATGTCTGAATTGATCCACATAGTCCACCTTTCAAAGCACTGAGCAATAAACATGAGAAAAGTATCACAGAATCACTCTAAAAATACATTTAACGGGAGGAACAAGAAAAAAACTGTTGTAATGGGAGGAAGGTGCATCAGTGTATGATTTTGAGAAGAGGTGGAAGATATGAAAGAGCAATTGACACTTTTTTTTTTTCTTCCTTTATTTTACCAGGTAAAATCAATTGAGAACAGTTTCTCATTTACGATGATGACCTGGCAAGAGGCCCCAGCAGAAGTAAAAATAAAACAGTACACATGAATCCAGGACACAACCATACAACCAATAAAGAAGAGACAATAAAGTCAAAAACAACATAAATAACTACAAAAATATATAGCGACCAAACGGGGAATCAACACGTACAATAGGACTGTTGCAGTTTCTGTTTAAACACGTGGAGTGATGGAAGAGCAGAAAGTTTAAGGGAGTGTTGAAGGGAGCTCCAGTCACTTGCTGCAGCAAAACTAAAGGACTTTTGGAGACCCGCGTATTTGTAGAAGCTGACGGACTCCAGTTCTGAGCCGTCAGCACAGGTAATCTTTGGGGGGCAAGAGACTGTTTTTCCGATCAAATAATGTACATTTAGTTTTCTTTGAGTTGAGACGCAGGTGAAGGTCATGAAAAGACTTCTCAATAGAAGTGAGACTGAGTTGGAGGGTGGATGCGGCAGAGTGGAGTGAAGGGCCAGATGAGTAGATGATTGTATCATCAGCATAAAGGTGTATCCGGGAGGCAACGATAGCCTTAGCCACATCATTTATGTAGATGGAAAACAAGGTTGGGCCCAAGATGGAACCTTGAGGCACACCTTTAGAGATGTTAAGTGGATCTGACACAACATTTTCTGACCACTTGCTGTACACGATTATTGAGATAGCTGGCAAACCAGTTAATGCAGCTCTTGGACAGGCCAATGCTGGAGAGTCTATATAAGAGAATGTTATGGTCTACTGAATCAAAAGCCTTGGCCAGATCTAAGAAGGCAGCTATGCAGACCTGTTTGTTGTCCATTGAGGTGATGATGTCATTGAGGACCTTCAGGGTAGCGATGATGCATCCGTGGCTGGTTCTGAACCCCGACTGCAGATCTGACAGGATATGGTTGGAGTCAATGAAATGGTTTAGCTGTTTGTGAACTAATTTCTCTAAGACCTTGGCCAGGCAAGGCAGGATGGATATAGGCCTATAGCAGTTGGGGTCAGAGCCAGAGCCGCCTTTGAAAAGAGGGAAGATCATGGCAGATTTCCAGTCAGAAGGGAAAACAGACAGACAAATGGACAAGTTAAACAAATATGTAATGGGGGCAGCAATAATGTTAGCAGCTACTTTTAAAAACATGGGATCAAACCCGTCATAGCCAGCAGATTTATTTGAGTCCAACTTGCTGAGTTCTTCCAAAACTTCTGAGGCAGAAACAAGATGAAGGGAGAAGCCAACATCACTGAATGGAGGAGGGGTTGGTGATGGAGCAGTGATGGGAACCGGGGCAGTAACAGCATGCGATGATTGGACAAAATGTTGGTTGAGGAGAGAGGCCATGCGTGATTTATCAGTGACGATTGTGTCGCCAAATTTCATAGAGGTGGGTAGGTGAGGGGAAGTGAGTTTATTTTCCATAGACTTGACTGTTTTCCAAAACTTCTTGGGGTCTGTGCCACAGGATGAGAATTTCTCCTTGAAATGGTTGATTTTAGCTGACCTAACTGCCTGTGTGGTTTTATTTCTACATTGCCTGAAGGCGAGCCAGTCAACAGGTGACTGAGAGGACCTGGCTCTCCGTCATAAGGTGTTTTTATGACGGATCAAATCAGCCAGGTCGGGGGAGAACCAGGGGCTTTAGTGATTCTTGGTCGTTTCAGTGTGGCATGCTTGTCAATCATAGTGCTGAATGAATCTTTAAAATAAGTCCAGGCCTCATCCATAGAGGGGATAAGGTTAATTCTCTCCAAGTTCACGGCTGCCACATCATGTAGAAAGGCCTGCACATCAAACTTCTTCAGGGAGCGTTTGATTACAATCATAGGTGGGCGTTTGACTGAGAGGCCAGAGCGAATGCATGCTATGGTACAATGATCACTCAGGTCTTGACTGAAGACTCCAGATTGATAATTAGAAGGCGTATTAGTTAGAACAAGGTCGATCAGTGAAACAGCTGTAGGAGAGTTCGAGTTTAATCTGGTAGGTTCAGATATATAATTTGAAAGAGGTTTAGAGCATCGAGTTGCTGTGTCACCAAGACAGGAGAGTTGGACATATCACAATTCAAATCACCTGAAAGGACAAACTTTGAGGATATACGAGGAGCCAGAAGTTCACTGAGTGATGTTAGAGCACAAGCCGTGGCAGATGGCGGTCTATAAAAAGCAGCAACAGAAAGAGAAAAGTTTTTTAATAGTTTAACTTTTAAAACTAACAATTCAAATTGTTTTGGGACAGGTTTAGACAAAGATACAGAACATTGCAAATGTTCTTTTACAAAGATAGCCACTCCCCCACCCTTAATGGCTCGATCCTGGTGAAAGACATTGTAACCCGGTATAAGGATGTCAGAGTTAATAACATTTTTCTTAAGCCATGATTCGGAGATAGCTAAGACATCATAATTAGCAATGTGTACCAAGGATTTTACCAGATCAAGTTTAGGCAACAAGCTACGGATATTGACATGTAGGAATCCCAGTGATTTGCGATCACAAAAATCATTAAATGTCATATTAGAAGCAATACGAGTAGCGTCACCATTAGCAGGCCCAGGGTTTGGGTGAACATTGCCAGAGATGAATAACATGAGGATGATTAACGCACGTTGGAGAACAGTGCCAAAATAATATCCATGTTTTACATTCATAGAGGGCTTAATCAAAATTGAAGAGGAAAATGTATTGAGCTGCTGCAGTAGCATCTACGAAGACAATGGAACAAAGTATATTAAACAATGTGTAGGGAGACCAACAGTCATTGTAATCCAGAGGGTTGATATATCCCTGGATGGCAGATTGTAATCTAAAGTACTGCCATAGCAAGTCTGTGGCAAAATTATTATCTCGTGAACAGGAGAGTACCTGGAGGTAGTGACAGTTCCAGGATCCAAGGCAGATAAAATAAAAAGTAAAATAATATAAAGAGCCATATTTAGCGACTAATAGAGAAGCATGACATATAGACAGGTAGGGACTTAACTGAAGCTAGCTGAGATCCAGGCTGTAATAGATGTAGGCCCAGGCTGAAGCTAGCTGAGAACCAGGCTGAAGCCAGCTGAGATCCAGGCTGTGGCAGGTGTAGGCGCAGGCTGAAGCCAGCTGAGGACCAGGCTGTACCAGGTGTAGGCCCAGGCTGAAGCTAGCTGAGAACCAGGCTGTAGCAGGTGTAGGCCCAGGCTAGAGCTAGCTGAGATCCAGGGTTTAGCTGGCAGGCTAAAGCTAGCCAAAATTGTGTCTCTCTGGTCGCACCTCTGCATCAAAAAGGACATTTAAAGTCCATCGGTTGTAAGTAGGACTTTTAGAAGAGGACGTGAGCAGCATTAACTCCTGGGAAATACTGGGAAATAAGGCTTAGGTTGAAAAATACTGGAGTTCTGCTGTATGTGACGTGATTATTCTCTTCCACTTAAGCTTAAAACAAAAACAAAAAAATCACTTCCTTTCAGCATTATTTTTTAGACTCAGTTGAGAAATTTAGCCAAAAATAATCACATTATTGTAAGATCCACTCATAAACTTTGTGTGGTGAAGAGATGTGAGATGCAGTGCATGTTGAAGAGAGACAGTGCTCTATGATAGAATAGTTTCTCATCATGTCCTGTCATGACTGTGTTTAATCAAGATGTTCTTGAGATAGTTTGGGAATTACAACACATGATACATACATGTGAAATAACACATTCATGTAATGTATCATCTCTTAAACAAATAGGAAGCATTTCTTTAGAAAATATTGTACATTTAATGGTCAGTTTTGAAGAAAGCTGACTGCTGGTCACAACTTCCTCGTTTTGAGCTTTGGTAGATGATTGAGCAACATAACTCATTGACACAAGGAACTTAAAATTGATGACTCGAGTTTTGATAATTGTTGTTTTCAAATCTCCAAGTACCTTAGGAAGGAAACTTTAGATAGTTGTGACACTGTGGAAGGTTCTGTTGCATCAGATGAACGTCACAAGTATAATCTTGGAATACTGGCCTGACTAGAAATTCATTTAATTTTCAATTTCCAAGAAAGTATTATCAGCAGGTGCAGATTAAAATGCATACTGATATAACCTAAAACAAAAAAGCTATGAAACAGGTCACATAGCAGTGAGCAACATGTGCAAGTTGATATGGGACTAAGTCCATTTTCAAGTAGGAAGAAATGGCTATCTCATCATGAAAACTGAAAGTGAAGCTAAAAATACAACACACAACACATTATATGTTTTCAGAAAAAGTTGCTTGCAATTTTGATCAGTGGTCATTTCAGGTATTGCAGCAAAAAAACAAATCCTGCAACCTAGAAAGCATTTACCCTTTAAACCAAACCCTACTCTGTATGTTGAAGTGCAATGCCATGCAGGAAAGCTGGAAACATGCAAAATGGAATTTTTTGGGGGGTGTATGCTCCAGGTAAGCAATTCCCATCATACTGCATAGGTAAAATCTTTGGGTCAGTAATCTAGCTCTATTATACAATAACTGAATCTAGATTCATACTTGCCTTTTTTACAGTTGTGATTTTTGCAACTGGATGTGGATGATAGACCAACTAGAGCAGCCTCAAACTCAAATAATGTCTGCCCCATCTTTGAAGAATGGTTACAGTTGGGCCATCACAAACAAGGAAAGAGGGAAATCTTTCTGAATGGGTGATTTTGATGATGTATCTGCCTTCTGGTTATCACAAACAAACATATACTGTACATGTGAATGATTGGAAAAGGGCCAAGACAAATATGTATTCTCCTTATATATTAATTATTGTCTTTGTAATGGTTTTACGTTTTATGTTGATATAGAGGTGTTAGTAACATTTAGGAAATGGCATGTTGCTTGGCCGCACTGAAAATGTCACAACTAATTAAATCCGCCGGGGAAGCTATTTTTTTTTTGCCAGCATTTAATTGGTAATTATTTGTTAGGGTTATATTCTCATCCATGTATGGGCTGTAATTTGTTTGTTGTATGCAGGATCAATATCTGATATTATTGCCAGCTCCTCAACCACTATTGAATGGCTTGCCATGACATTTTTTGTAGCCCTCAGGTTCAATGGTGACAACAATATATGACATAAATGTGACTATGAATGCCTATTCATAGCGCTGCAATTGGTTGTTCTCTCAAAAACTGATGGAAACAGTTGTGTAACAGAGAGCTAGTGAACATCAGATCACTGGTTACAGAGCTGTTTGGACACAGGCCCCTCAATCCAGCATCAGCACGGTGGCTTTCTCGCTTCTTTATTTTGTACAGGAATTGCATTACATTGTACAGGTGTTTTGTTTATTTTGTCTAACACCTTCCCATCAAGTTAATCTATTCACAAAAAAAACTGCTTGTGCCATTCATGCCTTTTCTGGAGGCATGGAGAGACTGAATTTTGCATCCTTAAAGAAATGCTGCTGCTTAATGCTTTTAAGATGAGACAGATAAGACAAATTCCCACGTGTGAATACTAAGTTAATCGTTCTTGGTTCAACCGGGTAATTCATATATGTTTCAAAGGGCCCGTTTCTTAGAAGTGAAAATTTTGGGAATCTGCGGGATAAGTGGAGAAAAAGTGAAAGTATGGACAGCTGCAGTTTGAGGAAAGGTGGAAAAATACAAAGACAGGAAAAGGCTGTTTTCCAAAACAAGGGGAAAATCCAGAAGCTCTGTCCTCATTTTTTTCTTGCATTGTGTTCACCTCCTGAGGGACAGAAAAGAAATGCATTGAGGTGTAACTGTTAACCTTTGTGAAACAATATTTTATACTGAGTAAAAGTATTAGATGATATGATCACATTCCACTGTGCATTCTGATTCCATAAATCTATTTTTTGTTCTCCTTGAAAGTGTGAGTGTGTGTAAACTCAACACTGAATAGCTCTATATTGCGTCACTCTTGAAAGATCCCTGTTTGTTTTTTTTGGCACAAGAGCAAAGTCAGGTAGCCTTAAACTCACAGGTGATTTTATTGTATGTCACCACTGAGTAAAGAGCTGGAGGAGGGAGCGACCTTTCAATGTTGACCCAAAAACCAGACTAGCAACTTTATAACTATTTCACAAGTGAGACTTGTCTCTCCAGATGAGACTAATTCCTATGCGTGAACAGTAAAGTAATAATTCTTGCTCCAACTGGTTAATTTATAAATGATCCAAAGAGGCAAAGCTTTTTTTCTGTGGCTTAGTCGGTTTAGGTGACGATCCATATGCAACCCTTTATGCCAAGAGAGAAGACAGACATGGAGGAGAGGTGGCAGAGAAAAAGACTTTAGAGATAAGACGGATGTAAAGGGGTGTGCAAAGAGGGGGAGGAGGAATATAAATCACACCCTTTATCTTGTTCTGATATATGGCATTGAAATTGAGCACTTAAAAGTCTCTGCTCAAAATCTACTTTTATCAGATCATTATCTTCTAACATTTGAATTTCTGCTCATCAACAATAAACCAAGAGTCAGTAGTTATTATAGCAGATGCATATTTGAGGACTCTGTTGAAAACTTTAAAGAAATTATTCCCTCTGCAATAATTTCAGTGCCATATCCCAAAATAACAGAGGAGTCATATCTTAATTTTAGCCCCTCCCAGCTTGATCACCTTGCTGATTTCACTACGCTCTCTACGTGCTTCACTCGATTCTATTGCCCCAGTTAAAATGAAAACAAAACCAGTCAAGAGACTAGTTTCGTGGTAAAATCTTAGTACTCGCAAGTTAAAACAGAAAACTCATAAACTCATCATTCTATTGAACCATGCATTCCTAGAGCCCTCACCTGTAATGATTTTATGAACTTCTTCAATAATAAAATTAGACTTATCAGAGAAAATATCCTACACTCCACAGATTCCAGTTCAGCAACAGGAATTATAGAGGCTGGTATTAGTCCTGATGTGTGTTTGGAAAGCTTCCATCCAATTGACCTTAAGGAACTAACGACAACATTATCTTCATCTAAATCATCAACCTGTATACTAGACCCCATACCTACTAGGTTGCTCAAAGAGGTTTTACCCCTAATTAGAAATCCACTACTAAACATTATCAATCTATCCCTTGTAACAGGTTATGTGCCCCAGTTATTTAAAGTAGCTGTAATTAAACCGCTCCTAAAAAAACCTACCCTAGACCCAGAAGTTTTAGCCAACTATAGACCAATATCCAACCTCCCCTTTCTTTCAAAGATTCTAGAGAAAGCAGTAGCGAAACAACTATGTGGCTTTCTTCAGTATAATAGTCTATTTGAAGAGTTTCAGTCAGGTTTTAGAAAGCATCACAGCACAGAAACGGCATTGGTACAAGTTACAAATGACCTCCTCACTGCATCTGATGCGGGACTTATCTCTATACTAGTCTTATTAGATCTTAGTGCAGCTTTTGACACTATCGATCATCACATCTTACTTCAGAGGATGGAACACCAAATTGGCATTAAAGGATCTGCTCTAAGATGGTTTAAGTCCTACCTATCTGATAGATATAATTTTGTTCATGTTAATGATGAATCATCAAGATGTGACAAGTTTAGTCATGGAGTCCCACAAGGTTCTGTGCTTGGACCATTACTATTCACTCTATACATGCTTCCTTTAGGTAATATTATTAGAAAACACTCCATACATTTTCATTGCTATGCAAATGACACACAACTGTACTTTTCAATGAAGCCAGATGAAACCCATCAGTTAGCTAATCTACAGACATGTCTTAAGGACATCAACTTTTGACATCAACTCTGACAAACCTGAAGTTATTGTGCTGGGCCTTAAACACATTAGAGACTCATTATCCAACATAGTTAATCTGGATGGCATTGCCTTGGCCTCCAGCACCACTGTCAGAAACCTGGGTGTTATCTTTGACCAGGAGCTGTCTTTTAACTCACATGTAAAACGGATTTCAAGGACAGCCTTCTTTCACCTCCGTAACATTGCTAAAATCCGGCACATCCTGTCTCAACAAGATGCAGAAAAACTAGTTCATGCGTTTGTTACTTCCAGGCTGGACTACCGTAATTCTTTATTTTCAGGTTGCCCTAACAAAATTTTAAAAACTCTTCAGTTAATCCAAAATGCAGCAGCACGTGTACTGACCAGAACTAATATCAGAGACCATATTTCCCCCATACTAGCTTCTCTGCACTGGCTCCCAGTTAAATTCAGAATAGAATTTAAAATCCTTGTCCTCACCTACAAAGCTATTCATGGTCAGTCACCATCTTATCTTGAACAGCTCATAGTACCCTATCGCCCATCCAGAACCTTACGCTCCCAGGATGCAGGGTTATTGGTGATCCCAAGAATTTCCAAAAGTAGAATGGGAGGCAGAGCTTTCAGCTATCAAGCTCCTCTCCTGTGGAACTATCTTCCAGTCTTGGTACGGGAGGCAGACACACTCTCTGATTTTAAGAGTAGGCTTAAAACCTTCCTTTTTGATAAAGCTTATAGTTAAGGCTGGCCTATCTAGCCCTTAGTTATGCTGCTATAGGCTTAGGTTGCTGGGGGAACACTCCATGATTCACTGAGCTTTCTTCTCTCCCCCCTCTGACTCCGACTCCTTGATTTCCAAGTGCAAATCGGGATCCACAGATTACAATGGCTTCTGGACCAATAGACTACATCTGCTTCTGGATCACTACACTTCACATATCCCTGGATTTATAGATTCTCCATACTCTTGGACTCAGTGACTACATCAGCAACACTCAGATCTTGCTACATGGACTATAATGGCTCCTGGACCAACAGAGTATACCTGCGTCTGTATCACTAGACTTCCTATACATCCGGATTTATAGATTCCAAAGACTCTGGGACTCATGGATGTTTTATACATTCTAAGTAAATTGTTATTATCATGTTATTGTGTTCTGTACAAGTGACATCTCTTATGTATCTGTCCATCCTAGGAAGAAGGATCCCTCCTCTGTGGTTCTTCCTGAGGTTTCTTATTTTCCCTGTTTAGGGTTTTTTTTAAGTTTTTTGTCACGGGGTTTGAGGGTCTAAGGACAGATCTGTACAGTTTGTCAAAGCCCAGTGAGATAATGTGTAAATTGTGATTTTGGGCTATACAAATAAAATTTGATTTGATTTGATTTGATTTGAAAAAAGAGAGGCAGAGGAGGGCAATAAGTGAGAGAAATAGCAGGGGTGCCAGGACTCCAAGGCTTGTTTGTCATTCTCTGCATCAATCAGTGTATTCCCTGGCTCAATAGCCTGAGACTAAAGCTATAGTATTATTTGTTCTAGACTTTAGATAGACAAAGACATGCTAACCATTCCATTAGAGAAGGTAAAAACACCACTTACACTTTAGATCACCTACCTTCAAATTCTTTTAATATGATTTATATCTCTGTCATTAAAACCAGCCACTAGGGGTCATAGTGTATTTCTAGCGCTGGTTCCAAGCACAGATAAATGGTAAGGGTTGCGTCAGGAAGGGCATTCAGTGTAAAAACAGCCAAATCAAACATGCGAATCATGAAAAAATCTTTCATACCGGATTGGTTGGGGCCTGGGTTAACACGACCGCCACAGGTGCTGTTAACAAACAGGGTACCGGTAGAAATTGGGCTACTGTCAGTCAAAAAAAAAAACAAGGGAAACATGTTTTACATAGAGAGAGAAGAGGAAAGTCAAGAGTGTAGGATTGAGAGTAGGAACTCTAAATGTTGGCACGATGACAGGTAAAGGTAGATAGCTGACTGACATGATGCAGAGAAGAAAGGTAGATGTTTAGTGTGTGCAAGAGACCAGGTGGAAGGGTAGCAAGGCTAGAAGCATTGGAGCAGTTTTCAAACAGTACAATCATGGTGTGGATAGGAAGAGCAATGGAGTCTGCGTGATCCTGAAGGAGGAGTATGAAAATAGTGTTGGACAGGGTCATGAGGATGAAGCTGGAAATTGAAGATGTGACGATAAATGTTGTAAATGATCATGCCCCACAAGTTGGCTTTAAGATAGAAGAGAAAGACAAATTCTGAAGCGAATTAGATGAAACGGTATTCCCAGAGAGGAGAGAGTGGTGATTGGAGCAGACCTCAATGGGCATGTTGGTGAAGGGAACAGAGGTAATGGGGAGGTGATGGGCAGGTTTGGTGTCAAGGAAAGGAACCTGGAAGGACAGATGGTAGTACATTTTGCCGAAAGAATGGAAATGGCTGTGGTGAATACTTACTGTATATCCAAAAGAGGGAAAAACAGGGTGACATATAAGAGCAGAGGCAGGAGCACGCAGGTGTAATACATTTCGTGAAGACGAGGAAGTCTGGAAGAGATTGGAGACTGCAAGGGAGTGACAGGCGAGAGTACAGCCAGACACCATCAGATGGTACTGTGTAGGATGTCTCTGGTAGTGAGGAACAGTGAGAAAGCAAAGGCGGACAGAGTCTGGGTGATTGTGAAGAACTGCCAGATGACTTTGTAACTACAGCAACAATGATATGGGAGACTTGTAGGGAGGTGTTTGGTGTATCATCTGGACAGAGAAAGGATGATAAAGAGACTTGGTTGTTGAATGAGGAAGTACAGGGGAATATTCAGAGGAAGAGGTTGATGTGGAAGAAATGGGATAGTGAGAGAATGGAAGAAAGTTGACAGAATTACAAGGAGATGTAATGTACGGCGAAGAAGTAGGTGGCAAAGTCTTAACAGAAGGCGTATGATGAGCTGTGTGAGAGCTTGGACACTAAGGAAGGAAAAAAGGATCTGTGTTGTGTCGCGACGCAGAGAAATCGAGCTGGGGCGGATGTGCAACAGGTTTGGGTCATTAAGGACAGGGATGGAAATGTACTGTGTGAGGAGAGTGAACTGAGAAGATGGAAGGAGTACTTTGAGGAGTGGATGAATGAATAAAATAAAAGGGAAAGAAGGGTGGAGGAGGTATAAACTGTGAAACAGGAAGTTGGAAAGATTATTAAAGACGAAGTGAGAAAAACTTCGAAGAAGATGTAGAATGGAAAAGCAGTTGGTCCTGATGACACACCGGCAGAGGTATGGAAGTGTCTAGGAGAGAGGGCAGCAGAGTTTCTTTTTCTTTTTCTTTTTTTTTTTTAACCTGTCCTGTTCAGCAGCTGAGGCATGCAGTGTGAAGATTCTGGATGCTTTGTTGTGCTACAACAGATTTACTCTACAAAGGAGGAGTCTGATATACTCCTCCTGTTGTGATCTGTTTTTAACTTTATTGGCAAGGCTACTGGATTGCATGAGGCAAAAGAGTGGATAGAAAGAGAGAAAAGAGACAGGTTAGGGAGGACAGAGGGGTTGGGAACATGAAGATCACAACAACAAAACAAAAACCAACAACGACTACAATAACAACAACAGTAACAATGAGCGCTATTATAACTATAATAGCTTACTACAACAACAGCATTAACCGTAGGGTTTACAATGCGAATTTGAAATACTATTTACTGTGGTAGAGAGTGACCAAAATATAATTACAATTGTAACAAAAATTGCTAAAGGACTAACCCAGTAGTGTTCATGAGGCAGTTGCATCTACACAACTATTCACTGTGTAGTATGTGTGTGTGTGTGTGTGCGTCTGTGTGTGTATGTGTGTGTATGTGTGTGCATGTGCGTGTAAGTTGTCATTGGATGTTGTAGGTAGTTGACAAGGGAAACTGAACACCCGCCCCCCCCAGCCCCAAGCAGCTGGAAGGTCATGACCCAGGCCACCAGATTACCCAAAGTCCCCCCAGAACACGAGGGGCCCCGGGACACAGAGCCCAGTGACAGCTGCAGGCCTGACCCAAGCGAAAACCAGCAGGAGAACACTGAAGCGGCAGCTCCCAGGCAGGGGAGGCCCACTGGGGGACACGGGAGCGAAAGCTCCTCGGGCCCACCCAGGCCCCAGCGCAGGCCCCTGGTGTGGAGCCCACAAGGCCAGCGCCCCCCGCCCAAATTGAGTGTGGGGTGTGTGAATGCAAGGTATGTGTGTTTAGATGTGGTAGTGTAGATGACTATGGTGCAATTAAAATTGGGGGGGGCAGCCAGAGCATGGGCACCCCAACACTTGCAGATGGCTGGGTCTCCCAAGATGCACTATCTGACCCCCCAAGTCCTCAGTGACTCTAATCTGATTAAAATGCATGGGCTGTGGACACGATGGAGGGCCAGGCCGCAATAGTGCAGCCCAAGCCCCCACCACTGATCCCGCCCCCGCAAGGCCCTAGTATTTCATGAGGTGGGGTAGATTGGGACAGGGGTGCCACAGGGGCGAGGTGCAGGCCACCCCGTGGGAACTAGCATCCCGACTGGTCTCACCACTCACCCCCATCGCTGCCCCCACCCAGCCGACAGAGAGCCAGGCCTACCTGGTCCAGGGGCTGTGCCGGAGTGCCCAGGGGTGACAGTTGGAGACCAGGGTGGAGGACCCACCAACCACACACGGAAGGGTGGGGAGCACCCAGACCCACCATGCACGACAAGCCCCCCACCAGCGGCCCAGGGCCAAGGCCCCATCCACACCCGGGAGGCCAGCCCAGCCAAACCGGGTGTCTGCCATCACTCTCCCCCAGGGGACGTCCCGCCATAGATGTGGTTTAATAAAAAGTTCCTATATTGAGTTATACTTAAGCTCTCTTTTGATTTCCAATTCATGAAGGTGGTTTCCTTGGTGATGCTTAAAACTGCAAGGAGCATGTAAAACTTGTTTTTTTCCATATTAATATTGGTGAAGTCACCAAGCAGACAGAGTAGGGGGGAGGCAGGGCTGGGGTATACTAAATTCGTTGTTAGGTCTTCACAAATCCCGTGCCAAAAATTGCTGACAGGTGTACAAAGCCAAAGATCATGCAAATAAATGTCTGGTGAGCCAGCCCTGCAGACTGAAGAGTTTTTGACAAAACTGTTCAACATGATCTTGGACAGTGAGAACATGCCTGAAGAATGGAAGAAAAGTGTACTGGTGCTGCTCTTTAAGAACAAGGGTGATGTGCAGAGTTGAGATCTATAGAGGGATAAAGCTGATGACCCACACAATGAAGATGTGGGAAAGGGTATTGGATGCAAGGCTAAGAGAAGAAGTGATTATTTTTGAGCAGGAAGAAAGAGCACTACAGACACCATTTTTGCTTTGAGAATGCTCATGGAGAAGTATAGAGAAGGTAAGACAGAGCTCTATTGTGTCTTTGTGGATCTAGAGAAACCCTATGACAGGGTGCTGAGGGAGGAACTCTGGTCCTGTATTAGGGAGTCTGGAGTGGCAGAGAAGTATGTTAGACTGGTGCAGGATATGTACGAGAGCAGTATGACAGTCGTTAGGTTCACTTTAAGAGTGACAGATGGCTTCAAAGTGGAGGTGGGACTGCATCAAGTATCGGCCCTGAGCCCATGCTATGGTGATGGACAGACTGACATGGGGTCAGGCAGGAATCTCTGTGGAAGATGATGTTTGCAGATGACACTGTGATTTGTCGTGAGAGCAGGGAGCAGGTAGAGGAAAACCTGGAGAGGTGGATGTATGTGCTGGAAAGAAAATGAATGAAAGTTAGTCGTAGCAAGACAGACTGCCTGTGTGTTAATGAAAGGGGGGTAAATGGAACAGTGAGGTAATGGAGTAGATGTGAAAAAGGTCAATGAGTTTGAGTACTTAGGTTCAACTGTTCAGAAAAAATGGGGTGTGTGGTAAAGAGGTGAAGAAGCGACTGCAGGCAGGGTGGAGTGGGTGGAGAAAAGTGTCAGGGGTGGTCACTGACCAAAGAGTAGCAGCAAAAGTGAAAGGAAATGTTTACAAGACAAGAGACAGAACTGAAGGTAGTAGAGTTAAAGATGTTGAGATTCTTGTTGAGGATGGACAGAATTAGGAACGAGCACATCAGAGAGACAGCACAGGTCAGATTTTTTGGAGACAAAGTTCGGGAGGCCAGATTGAGATGGTTTGGACATGTGAAGAGGAGGGACAGGGAATACATTGGTAGAAGGATGGTCAAGATGGAGGTACCAGGCAGGAAGCAAAGAGGAAGACGAAAGAAGACATTCAGAGATGTGGTGAGAGAGGACATGCAGACAGTTGGTGTGAGAAAAGAGGACAGGGAGGGATCGAAGAAGATGATTCGCTGTGGCGACTCCTACAAAAACCTAGGTAAGAAAGGAATAAGAAGATCTCTGACATTAAAACCCCATACAAACCTTGAAAATGAGCACCGGATTCAAAATCCCCATTTTACCTTGTGGTTTTAAAACGTTATGCTGTAACTGACGACTAGTTACAAGTTGGTCGTGTTAAATTCTTCTTGAACAAAAACCGAATCTTTGCGATATAGATCAGACATAGGAGCAAACATCGTAAACCTTGTTACATGTATTCAGATCATAAACATGACTAATCATCTAATGCACATCAATGTGGGCACCGCTGACTGGTGAGATTAACTCATCATGTTTAGGAAGGGTCAATGCAATACAGCCGGAGCAAGTTAGCGTCCAGAGTCCCCGAAAGTGCACAGGCCTCGTCTGTAATTACTATAGAGACTTCTGTGGATTACTGTGGAGAAGAGTACACGATTAAATGGTACAAATTTACACAATGAAGCATTTCTCCTTTATTAGAATGGGCTTTTAGTACAATGTTAAATTTCCATCAATCTGAAGTCAGCCTGACAGTGAAACAGTTTACATGATTATTACAGCTGTGTTTTGATTCGCCAGATGGGATTTTGTACAACACCATTATTCACAGGAAATTGCCATCATAGTGATGACTGCATTACATGACATAATAATTTCTTATTAATTCATTGGAGTTCTTGTAATTTTCATTATGAGAAAAGGCAAGTCAGCTTTAGTGAGATTCTCTGATATTTTTCCCTCTATATTGTCATCTCCCCTCTTTGTCAATGATTTCATATATGTGTGAGTGAGTAAAATAGTATGTACCTACAGATGAATGCTTTGAAGTACCTTAATGTTTGATAAAGGGCTGGAATGACTTCAAACCTATTCTCCCCTCACTTTGGTTAGCTCTTGGATGAAAGAGACCACAGTGTTTTGGAAAGAGGCGGAGGGTGTTATGTTCACAGGAAACAATAGGTTTTACTCAAGAAATTTCTCAAGTTCACAGGTACAACACATGGTAAACAGCACATGTGGGGCAAGTGCCTTTTTTGCTTTCCCTTGCAGGTCGCATGCTGACAGAAGATAAAAGAGGAAAAAGCAGAAGGAGATGGGGGGAAACAGAGCAACTTCAAAGCTGGAGAAAAATTCCTTTAAACAAGGTTCTCCAATGACCACATAAAACACAAAGGGAGGTGAACAGGTGGGAGCTGGGTTGGGTTCATGCGTGAGTGTATGTGCATGAACGTGGATGCTTGCAAGCCTTTGTGCGTGCATGATAACATGACGCAAAGCTGCAAAGATGCATCCAGGCTATGCTGCTTCAACGCAAGTAGAAAAGACAAAGAGGTTGTCAGCTCTGATAAGGAGGTTTTGGAGTGTGCGTGTGTGTGTTTTTGTCTGTTTCTTCTCATTCTGGGAGGCCTCTCCAGCAGCAAGAGAGCACTTCAGCACATCAGCTGCCAAAGAAACGATCAGAGGGTGGCCGTGCAGCCCACACACACGCTCACGCATACTCACCCTGCTGCATCAGGGCTCCCGTCATGGAAGTGCACACACAAACACACAAACCACGCACATGCACTTCTGTAGTGGTTATACCAGAGTGGATATTGATTGTTTTAAATGGAGCATTTACAACGCAAATGCTATTCCTAGGGCTCAGAGTACACCCACACACCTTTTCCCGATGACACACAAATGCATTATGAACACAAACACACACATGTGCAAACAACCAGCGATACATTAAAACAGACATTCTTGACATTCCTGTAAAGCCCTCTGGTATCGTCTGCAGGATACACTACACAATCACCTCTGTCTCAATAGCCCTTTGTCAGAAATAATGTGAGCTTTGTCCAGTTTTAACCGAGAATGTCTGTGGAAGTTCAGACCTGGAGTTTTAGGGCTTCATTCAGGAACAATGGCACTGGTGGGAAAAGAAAGACTGCTTAAATGGAAACTGTTTAAAGTATTCCAGTCAGAGGTTTGTGCACTGTCTGACCCTGTGGCTCCTGCTCTTCCTTTCTTTTCATGGAGTTCTTCCTAATTCTCTGTTTTTCTGGCAGTCTAGCAGACGAGCAATTGTGATCCTATATCCTTCCTAGCTGTCTACTCTCACTGGGTCTCAAGTGCCTGCCTGTCCTTGCCTGTCTGTCTGACCCTTTTTTCTTTGTATTTGTTTCTTCCAGATTTGGTCAAAATATAAAAAATATAACAATAATAGTAATTACTACTACTATATTTAGCTTTCCAGCTACTAATACCTGAGCAATCCCCACACCTATACATTCATCTCATAAACTTGTTCCTTTTGAGGCACAGTGTCATTCTATCAGGATAAAGCACTGAAATGTGGGAAAGAGCACCTGTAGTACTTTATATACAGTGTACGCTCATTCTGAATTTGATGCAAACAACACATCAGATTGGGACAGGAGCATGTTTACCACTGTAATAAAATTTCTTTTAACAACACTCAGTAAGTGTTTTGGAAGAGAGGACACTAATTCTGTTCCATTTTTGCTTTACATCTTCATTTGCTTTACATCTTCATGTGCTCAGTCTTCTATCTCTGTTGTTGAAATATTGAATTTTGAGCTTCATAATGCCCCACACATTTTCAGCAGGGGACAGGTCTGGACTGCAGTTAAGCCAGTGTAGTACCCACACCCTTTAGCTGCAGAGCCAGACTGTTGTAACTTGTGCAGAATTTGGCTTGGTATTGTCCTGCCCGGAATGAGCTGGGGCATCTCTGAAAAAGACATCTGGATAGAAGCATATGTTGTTCCAAAACCTATATGTACCTCTGAGCATTAACGGTTAGGGTTAGTACACCACAGTGAGCTGATCTGAATTAAAAAATGATGCAGGTATTGCATTCCATTCAATACTAATAGAATTTAGCTTCATACAACTTCCCCCAGTCAGGGAACTGAAAAGTGTTAACAGGCGACATAGAACATCCATTTATGAGACACATATCAAGCTGATCAAGTATGCGCACCAGTGTGAAAAAGTCAGCACTAATGTGATTAGGTTTGATGATGCAGATGATTTGCCTCTGGGAGTGGTTTTCCTCTTTGATCTTTCACAATGATACATGAACGTGGGTATAGAGAGCGGGAAGATAAAAAGGGGAGTAAGGAGGGGGCGGATTTGTGTATGCAGAAAACAGGATAGAAGAGGCACCTGCCGGGTCCACATGGGTTTAAATGGCCCAGTTTAAGTGGCCTTATTCACGCATGCACCAGTCTGAAGTGCTGCCCCTGGTGTGAGCAACGGTGGTTGCGAACACATGATGCCTCTGATCAAGGCTATTGTCAAGCTGTTTTGTGTTATCCTGGATAACACAAACCCACCATGATGGGATGAAAGTTTTTTTTTCTATATCATTCAGAGGGAGTTGAAGCACAGGTGCATGTTGTAAAGAGGTTTAGGGTAAACCGGGGATAGAGAAATGAGAAAGAATTAAGTGTAAGTAAATGGAGGAAGGGACAAAACACAAGTACGGTACAGGAAAGAAAAGAAAGAAAAGCATAGGTCCATGGCAGTGCAAACATTTTATTTTACTTTTGTATTTTTGCATGACTATTGCAAAGTCAGGGAAATATCACAGTAATGGCAAAATAACAAAATAGCAAACTGGGACCTGGACTAACTAAATTTTGGCACAGGAAGTAATAAACACAGCATTGGAACATTTGAGCTTATTTACTGTCTTACATTTAGTTTAACTTCTAGTAACTATAGCGCAACACTAATATTCAGGAGTGAAAATGACAAATTACATGCAATCAAATTACTATAATTAAAGTATTTTTGTATACTTGTACTTTAAAAAAATCTATTTTATATCATTAATTGTACTTTCATTTAAGTACTTTTTATAACTAGTATTAATATTCACTACTTTTAAGGACCAATCTGTATACATAGAAAAATCAATAATGCTCTAAAACCAAGTATCAGGTTCGGGAAACTGAGGGCCCAATTGTACAGAGTCACACAGTGGGCATTCTAAATCTGTAGTCGTTTTAATAATAAAGGTCAAACCAGGAATTCAAATTATGCAGAGGTACAGACAAGGATAAGGCAAACTCGGTAATCGGAACACGGAATAAAGATCGGACACAAGGAGACTTACATGGAACATACGCTGAACACGGGGGTTAAATACACGAGGGAGAGGTAGACAATTAAACACTGGTGAGACACATTAGGGAGGAGAGGCAATCACACACACCTGAGGGACAAGACTAGAAGTGGGAAATAGACACAGGGATTTCAAAACAAGAGGGGAAACACTAACTGACGCTAACAGATAGACACTTGACACTAGCGGACCCTGACACCAAGAAGGGTATCATTATAGGTTAAAATTAGAAATATTGTAGTACTCTGTGAAGTTCAAAAGTGGTCTCATCTTCCTAAACATGTTTGAAAACATCGAGGATAAATGGACTGAAGTAGGCTAGTGAGGCTAAATGGACTGGTTATAGTAGGACAGAGAGGTTAAAGGACTGGTTGTTGTGGGACAGAGGTTAAACGTGATGTGAATCGTATTTATATATAAATAATACACCTGCCACTTCCTTGAACCAATTTTTTTTTTCATTTTAGTTATATTATGAATGCTAGATTTAAGAGTGGTGTAAATCTTCTCAACTAACTTTTGGCGAGAAAGTTAGATGCAGCATATTTGCTCAGATGTGTGTATGATGGGAAGAGGAAGGGATGGGTTTGTGTGTTTTCCACCCTATCGCTAGACCAAAGAAGTAATCTATGTGGGGATCCACCTGCATGCAATCATCTACACACAACATCGGCACATACAGTATCTGTCAGTGAGCACAAAAGAACCAACGCCACACTTAGATGCCAAAATTACTTTTCCATTTCAGATCTAAACCGCCATACACAGGCCCATATATTCAGGATCGGATGTCGAAGAGTCTTTGTGAGTCATGGTTTTGAATGCTTGTCGCACTGGCAGAGGTTACAGCCAGATATCAAATGAAACCTGGACACACAAATACACAGTTGGAGCAGTCTTCATGTGAGTAACTACAAAGAATGAGCTGAGATGTCAGTTATCAAGTGCCTGTGGTAGGTTAAGACAAAGCCAACTGACGACGCAGATGCGATTAAAGTTTCTTCTGCCTCTGACACAGAAACTGATTTTCCTCTTTAGTGTCAAAGGGCGAACAGAGATACTCTCTAACAGTCACTTCCACCGCATCCTCATCTGACAACGTCAGTGGGATGAGATTACAACTCCTGTTATTAGTCACAACTGAAGAGAAAGTTGATGGCTTCTTATGGCTCCTCTGCTTTATAAGGGACTCTTCAGGCTCAGATCAACAATACTAAGAGCTTGCAAAATGTTTAATAATAATGAAGGGGACCAGAAATACAATAATAGACTGTTCTCTTCACTGAAACAGTCATTTTTTGGCAAATTAGTATGTATAGTGGGCCAAGGATCTAAAACTTGAGAGGTATGAAACAAAGTGAGCCAGGAAGAACACTAAAAAACATCTCCAGCAGCGCGTACACTAACAATGTGTGTATATGAGTGTATGTTGTGCAGGTTTTAGGGCAGCTACAGTATGTGTGCATATGCAGTGTGAGGAGAGTGCTGTGGGGGGGGGGACCACCTACACTTCCACCTGCTCTGCCTTTTAGAAGGGCCTCTTCAATTGCAAGGCTGGGGTCATTATGGATGTGAGCCTCTAGCCGGCAGGCATTGTTTAGCTATTTCTGTCCTTGTGCTTTACAGTGAAAACATCGAGCAAGAGCCCCATTAAAACCTGTGCTTCAAAAACATGAGCAGTCACCACAGGAAACATCAGGTCCCGTACATCAGACCCTTCTGTTTCTTATGTGGGAAAACAAAATCCTGAACAGTGCAAGGTAACTTCTTAACCGTATGTTCCGAAAATGGTTCCACTTACAGTTGTGTTACATCTCTTTCTTTGAGAACAGAGAATCACTGCACAGATGCAGCACAACAAGCTTCTCTTTAATATGGAGGTAGCTGTGATAATAAACTAAGACACCGCTGATTTTGCCCAGACTGACACAGTGATGACTAATGACAAAGCAGTCAACTGTTTGACAGGCACTGTAAAGATGACTAAGTCCAAACTTTCAAAGTGAGATACAAAGCGGGAAGATATTGTTTGTTCTTGACTTCAGGGAAAACAATTTGAAGCCCTCTGATGCTATACATGAGATATATGTTTTTTCCATAGCTAGCTTAAACTCTTGACCATTAAAAGGGCAAGAGTTTGTTGAAAAGGTTTGTTTTGAGATAATAGTCAAAATAAATGTATTACACTCACTTCCAACATTAGGTTTGACTTTTGGAGATTTTTTTTTCTTGCTGAGTTTTAGGCTAGATGTGAAGACTGATAAAAACTACCAGACATTTAGCTCTAAATAAAGACAAAGTGGCTCACAAAATACCCCAAAAGATTAATGTTTGCTTCTGAACAAAATATCTGTATAAATTGTTACTTTATTCAGTACAAAACCAATGTGTAACAAGAATACTCAGAGAAGACCTCTGCAGAGTCCAAACAATTTCTCTTTTGTCTGGCACAACTGCCTAAAATTTCATTAAGGCCCAACATTCACTTACATCAAAAATGATAGCAAACTAGTTAAACGATAACTCAGTTCAAATTTGGAAGATGTCTGCCAAGAGAATCTTGACATAGTGATTTTTACAAAAGCATGTACTGTGACCTTGACCTCTGACCTCCTCAAGGAAAAAATAATTTTAGGATTAAATCTTGATAACAACTAGGAATTTATGAAATGTAGGGATTTTTCCTGACCATGACCTTCAATTTATAAAGGCCAAAATTGAATTAGTTAAAGCCACTGCAAGGACAGCACAGCAGTGCAGTGGTTAGCACTGTTGCCTTACATGATTCCCAAGTCAGGGCCTTTCTGTGCCTACTTTGCCTGTTCTCGCTGTTTTCTGTGTGGGTTCTCTTCGGGTACTCTGGCTTCCTCCCAAAGTCCAAAAACATGCAAGCAGGGGGTTGGGCTAATTGGTTACTCTAAATTGCCCGTAGGGATGAATGTGAGTGTGGACGGTTGTTTGTGTGTACGTTAGCCCTGCGATGAACTGATGACTTGTCCAGGGTGTACCCTGCCGTTGAAGAGTGTGTGTGTTTGGAGCACACCTTCCTTGTACTACTTAAGGTAAACGTCCATAAATGTGAGATAATTAGTGTGCCACAGAACGGACCACAGACTGCTAATTGGGCTGCCTGTGGTTGTCTCGACCTACCTCCACCCAACAGGACCTGCAGGCCGCTCCTGACAGTAACCACAAGATCACTGTCTGAGAAAGCACAAACAATTATTGTCTGCTGAGGTGTGACACAAAAATATGTCTGGTCTGGAGCTGAGGCACAGGGCACTTCAAGCTGTGCACAAGGTGGTACAGCAGCAAAAGTGCATTTACATATGTGAGTAAGAGTGTGACTGTGAGCGAGAGTGGAGCGCAACATCTGTGTCAGTGCACGGAATATGTGGGTGTTTGCGGGGGAGTGGGATGATTTTTACAGGCACTGATTCACTCGAGGGCATCCGTGTCCAGGCTTGTTTAAGACATGCCAGGTCCTTGGCCTCGGGAATGGCACTCAGTTACAGGATCACGCAAAGACTCCCTTAGGCTTAACAGGAGTCGCCGATGCAGGCAATGTCAGAAAAATTGTGGTCTTTTATGTTGACAGAAAAACTTGAGATTTGAGCATTTCCCCCAAGAAAGTGCTGGTGCTGCATCTTTTCTCTTAACTATTGCTAACTCAAGAAAAGTCTAGAGGATTTCATAACAATGACATAAGGAAAATCAGGCGTGTGATATGACGGATTGTGTTGCTGTTTGGTTATATTACTTAATAAGGTTTGAGGATGTATGTGTGACTTCAAACTTACTCACTATGCTGACTATAATGCTGCGCCTCTTTGACGTCATTCCTGTAAAGGACATGACCTCCCCAATATTAATATCTTCCTTAAAGGGGTTCCCTGGCATAGCTTTATCTAGACTCTAGATAAAGCTAGATTCTAGAGTGTGAGGTCCTATTGTGTCCATTGTATTTATTTGGCTTCCAGGAAACCCCGACGTTGACCAGACAGACAGGCTATGATGAAATGGAGTTTTGCCAAGCATATGTGTTCCTTCACATGCAGATATCTGATAGCAATGTGGGCTGCAGATAACAGCAGAGATGATTGGCAAATCTACCACAGAGTGAAATAAATTCTGGGGTTTATGATTGATATATTTCTAAAAGCTCCTGCTCATGAGCTCCACAGAGACTGACATGGCAATATTCTGGAGGGATTCTATTTGAATTAAAGAAGAAGCCATGTTTTGACCATGTGGCAGATAAGTAACCAAGAAAATTGCCCAGTGCAGAGTGGTAGTGGCTGTGTGACTTATAGTAAACACACCAGAATTTAAATGTATAGACTTTACTGGAGGAATTCATGCTGCTTTTGTTTCTAACTTTGCAGATAGAACACACACACAGGAAAAATCCTGAGCCAAATGTTCTCCCTGCACATCCATCATCCTCTCTATTACGCTCAATGTCCTCATGTGCTACAGGCTCCCTAGCTTTTGACTTATAATCCTGAAGTGGGCATATGCATTAAGAAAACATTCTGCATTTCTTACAATGATTACATGTTCCTGCACTAAACACTGAAAAACAGAGAAATAGTAAAAACAGGAGGAGGATGGAACAGACAAAACTGGGTTAAGCGGAGCCATAGGACACAGCCCAACACGTCCTCTGGTGCTAACATCAATGACCCACACTTTTGACTAACAGTCCCCCACCACCCCCTCTCCCCTCTGTCTTTCTCTGGCCCACTACTTCCCGGTGAGGCTGCTCCCTGAAGCTCTGGTCAGCTACCTGACTCACAGCTCCTTCTGGGCAATTTCAGGTTCACTGAGCAGCATGGACATGGTGCTTTGCAAAGGGAGATCACAGAGTCACTTCAGTCAGCTCAGCCGTAGACAGCATTGTGTGTGAAGCCATGTGACTGCCTGACGGGCTTTTTACCCGCTCCCTGTTTTTATCTTAAAGAAGCAGGCAAGCAGTTGTGACAGGGCAGAGGCTCTCAAGAGGTCACAAGTCTTCCAGGCATGACAAGAGACAAATTGTCCTTTTGAAAAAAAATGTAACTAAAAAAAGTCGTAGCTGTGAACGTCAACAATGAAAAATAGCTTGGTGTCATTAATTTCATGGCCCATTAACTTGTGAGAGCAAAGATTAAAAATTGAAACAACATATAACATAAATGTACTGATGTACAGATTTTCCACTCCAGTTCATTTGACTCTCAGCGTATTGTGCATGTCCTCTGTCCAATGAATATACTGTATAAGCTGTGCTTTTCCTCTAACCATCTCTCCTCAAAAGAACAGCTCATCTTTTTTAAACTGCTTTGGCAGGGTTTTGAGTATGATACGTGTCCACTGTTGACCCAGGAGTTGCTTCTAATTTTTGTCCTGGAATTTGTTAATCATACATTACAAATTTTGTTGATAAATCCTATTTACAAAGTAGTGATATAAGAAGACAATGATATCATTCCTGAATTTCCACTCCAGTAGTTTTGTGCTCACATTTCCTAATAAACGCTTCAGTCAGGACAGACAAGTGAACAAAGTGAAGGTAGTATTTTTCTCATGATGGTGTGTGATATTTCATAGAGAAATTTTATGTTTGTTGACCTTCTGCCCTGAGCAGCAGTTTTCACTGTGCATTTCAGACACTGGTGGCGGTGGTGGTGTTGGGTAATGACCAGAAGGCTGATAAGGCTGATGACTATGTAAAGACTAGGCAGTGATGGCAGGCGGATGGCGGTATAAACAACAGCAGCATGGTGAAACTAAAGGCATCAGACATATAAGGGCAGCAGTTAATATGACAGGCTTACGATGCGATCATGCATTCAAAATAACAGAATCAAGCAGAGCAAATTTGGTCTTCGTTTCATGTGGAGTTCAACTTTGCCTATCTTTCAAGCGGTTTACACCTGAAGAGGAGATTGTCACACCTAGAACTTCATGTTTCCTAACGCTGAGCTATTGGATAGATGAAAAGAGCTGATTTCAATTAATGGCCCCAGACAATAACAACAGGAAACTAATGAACATACCAATTAAAGCAATTCATCCAGAAGTTGTAAGACGTTTCACTAAAATCCACAATTATGGACTTTATGGTCTCATCAAGGGGACTAACTCATTCTCCAGGAACCATACATTTCTAACCATTGGTTAAATACTTTTCTCTTGGACTCAAAAACAAATTATATCTCATCAAATGTAATTACTCATAGACTTATTCTATTACATATTTGAAAACAACTCCCCAGGATAATTAGGACAAGGATCAACGTAAATTTGCAATAGAGTAAACATGCCATAACATCAATGCTGTCAAGCAGCAGATACACTGATGCATGTCAGGCATCTACGATTGGAAAGATGATGAAATGTAGCCCTCAAATGGGGGCACACAAAGGTTTAATGAGATCTAAGGTGTCAGCAACCTCAGCAGGCTGTGTTATTAGATCACCATGGTCTGTTTGGGAACAATAGAGAGAAGAAAAGGAAAACAGCACCAGGCCATCATGTGATGTTGACAAGGATGATAATGATGATGTAAACCATGATGGATCCCTCTATTAATAGACCTGGCAGTAAGTGACCACAGTCACAAAGGAGAACAGAAATGCTACAGAAAAGAGGCCCCATTATGTCCAAGCTCAGGAGTCAGCCACACTGTCAAGAGGGCACTTTCTCAACATGCCTTATTCGACTGAGCATGTCTTTCTCTTTCCCCTTGCCCCCACTCTCTCCCTGCTCTAACCCCTCGACTCCTTTCTGCTGAGTGGGTGTTTGGAGAAGTTGTCAGGCCAAGGTCAGGCCAAAGACTCTGAAGTTAGCAGCAAGCTTGGGGCCTTTGACCTCTGATTGGCCCCTGCACTGAGTCACAAAAGGCGGCCAGTGTCATGCAGAAGCAACCGAAAAGTAGCGTGCTACCCGGTTCTGACAAAAGGAGAGTTGTGCAGAGGTGGAAAGGCACAATGGGACAGTTTGAGAGGAGGAGGTGAGGACAGCTCAGTCTCCTGCATAAACACCTTATCGTGAAAGCCTGCTTTGTTAAAACTCATAGACAATAGGAAAAAATTAAGGGGATTTCCCTGTGTAGGATATTGTGCCGTTAAGGAGAGAAACCATATTATACATTAAAAATATATACTGCCTAATCTCTTTCACACATACATTTCACATTGTAGACATGTAAGACTTGAAAAATATGTTTATTTATCTTAACCCCTCCCTCATGCAGATGTTCACATTGTGAAAAAAAAAAAAAATTACACTCCACCCTAAAAACGTGCTTGTTCACACACACACACACACTAATCTTACGGTAAACAGCTTCCTTTCACCCTCAGGCTTTGCCTTTCCCAAACTCACCCAGGAACAAGAGCAGGTAATAAGGTTTGCTTTGGCACTCGTCCACGTGATCCTGACTGTTAAAACCCACTCTGTTGTCAAGCAGCTCATTTTGCCCTGGAACTCTTTGAATGTTTGCCCAAAAAATATGCATTAAAAAGGAAACAACACAAAATCCTGGAGCAGTTAAGGAGCATGAGAATTAAAAAAAAAAGAAAAAAAAGAAGAAGAAAACAGAACTCAGAGGAAGGCTGTTGTGCTCAGAATATGTTTAAATCTAAACAGACTAAACAGAGATGTGACTAATCAAGATGTGACTGAGATGTTGGCCACTTTTTCCCTCCAACAGCTGAAACATGACAATTGAAGTTCTTTACTTAATAATCGATAGGCTGGTTAATAGAGATTGTTCAGGACAAACACAATTTTATCTACAACACATTGCAAATCTGTCCCAGTTTTCACACATTTTCCCCTCCCACTGCTTGAGTTTATGAATAACATTTGGCAAAATGGCACGGTGCCAACTCACCAGTGTTCCCGTAAACACTCACTGGACGCTGTGCTGTTATGCTTTGCCAAAATGTCACTGGGACTATGGTCAGCCTCTATACCGCAGAGCTGAATAAACCCTGAACCAGAGCAGGGCTTCAGCTGGAACAGGCAGCTGCACAGAGAATAGAATTTAAAAGGGAGGTGGCAAAGCGTAGGGTTAACTATGCCAGGAACTGTTGTTTCCCTCTGTTTATACATATTCCCATGGATACTGACAGAAAGGCATAGAATTAGAATTGTCTCTGAATACCAAAGACTTAACTGAGATGATGGCCATTATGATCAGCCGTGGATCATAACGTGGTGATATTAGACTTTCCAAAAGATCATGGTAAACAGTTTTCTTTTTTGTGACTTTTTTTTTTAATAAAATGTTGAGTTCTTTCCCTTTTTAGGACTAAACACAGTAACATGGTCTGCCAGAGTGAAAAGTTGTGCTTGTGTCTCTACCAACAAGTACATGTTGTGACAAGGAAGTTGTGATTGTTCACTGCCAAAGGGAAAACCTGCTGAAGGCTCAAGCCAATCCTTTAGTGGCACAGGTAAGATAGAAGCATAGGTAAGATGAGAAGAGTAAAGGTTAAATAATCAAAAATGTTGGGAATATTCAACCATGAAGATAACATAACCTCAATTACTGTCCACATTTCATATCCGCTCAACAAAGAGTAGGGCTGTTTAAATGTGTGCTTTGCTCAATATAAAATCCCTATATCAAAAGTGCCTCTTGAAACATTTCCAGCTGACTACTTCATAGCGGTTTCAAGTCAGATCACCATCACATTTTAGGTTTTTGTAGTATAAAGTAATGCTATAAGTAACGCTTGGCTGGTAATCCCCCCTATGTTTACCAAAAAGCATTGGAGAGACATAGAGACATTTTTAACATAACACTGCTTTATTCTGCAATTATACTGATTTCAATTATCAGGTGAATTTGTTTTAGAGAGGAGGAGAGCTCTGTGGAAACATTCTGCCTCTGTAAAAACCTCATGAATGATGAGCAAGGAATGATCTTCAATTATAAAAAAAGCTGAATATCTCAAAATCTCAGTTAACTGTTTGTTGGGCAAGTGGATCGACTCATGCAATTATCTAATTGGGCAACTAAAAAGATGAAAATAATGTCTGTAAAGTCATTATACAATAAACAGGGCATGTCACAGAAGCCTTTACAGTTGAGGGAAAATTCTGACATTCATGAGACTGCAGAGCTCAACTATGGAGTCAGTGATGTTCTTTATGATGTAACAATGCTTAGGTTACCTATCTCTGTTTATATCTTCTTGTTCAATTTGGCAGTGTGCTTGGTTTAAACTCCAATAATTAACTCTATATCTTAACTTTAGAAACAGGGAATATGTGGATGTATCTTTAAAATACATTTTAAAAATACATTCACATATTTGTATCACATTGATCTAAATAGTGGCACTGTATGAATAGATTTAAAATATTACCATCACAGTATAAAGCTTTGTATAATGACAGTTCTATATATCATCAATTTTATGATCATTAATAATAATAGAATAAAAAATTCAGAATATGTGGAACATGACAGTGTTGATGAAGGTGCCCCTGATCTCTTTTGATAGCATTGGCCATCTGTCTGTTGTGTATTTCATTATTCAGTCAGTATGATATGTTATCCACAGTTCTTGTCTCCATCTGTAAACAAAACTTGTGTTATTGATGTGTTTCCTGGTGCAGAGGACTGTTGAACACAACCACAGCCTTGTCCCTTGGATTCAGCCAGAGGATTTGGGGCCAGCTGAGGCAAAGCATCCCACCTGACTTGTTTCGTCTGTGCAGGGATATGGAATATATTGATAGAGGCATTTGTGTTTGTGTGGGCGTTGGAAGAATTACAAACAGGAGACAAAAGGTTGCATTGTCCACTGCTGAAACAGGTGCACTACAGAGGTATTAAATTATTAAATTTCCTTGCGATGGGATCCGCAACCTGCAGAGCAAAACAAAAGGAAAGGTGAAGCATCAGAGACCAAAAGGTTAAAAATGACTGACCATGAATTCCTCCTGCTTGAGATAATAATTTTCCCTGCTCGACCATTCACGATGAAATCAGGCTCAAGCACCATGCACAACATCAGCGGCAGCTCACAAAACTGTCAGTATAGGGTAGTTTTCACTCTGCAACTGGCCAAAGTTTGACTCAGTGCTATGTCTTTAATCCTGGAAAAAACTCAGATGTTAATACAGACAGTGCAGGACATTTTCTCAGTTCTCAGTCCCGGTCGGAACGCAGACAGATGCTCACTTGTCCCTGATGAGACATAAGGACTCTACCTGATTAATCAGCTTATGGCTAGGCTTTATACACAAGCTACACTATTAGAGTGAGGCCCCAGAGTGGGCGCGGCTTACCGGTAGACTCAGAGAGGAACCGCTACGTCATCGTGCCCATATAAGGCCTCAGGACTTCCTCGACAGGATACTAAGCATCACTGTTATCAGGCATTTTATGTAGGCTATAAAATATATTATGATTGAGTGTAACATTAGAGCAACTCAAACAAATAATGGCACACATACGACAACATAGACGCGTGAATTGAGAGCATAGAATTGATCTAACAAAGTCGTCTCACCCGCTCCTTCTGGAACAAGCAGTTATTCACCCTCTAAATGCGCAGAAACCAAGTTTAAATGAAATGTTCTTGTCCATTTCACGCAGCGGGTCTCACTGTGATACCCTAACCGGGTGCGTTCTGTTGCCTACAGCCTTGTTTACAGTCGCCTCTTCTCGGCATTGGCGTCACATGATGTCGCAGTCAGTGGGCGTGGAAGGGAGCAGCTGGCCAATCATGGCGCTGTGCTGTCTGCCTGGCTGAGCCTATATAAAAAGGAGCGGACTTGCCAGTTCGAACACACCTCATCAAGCACCAAGATCAGTAAACACACCAACAGGAAGTCAACTTTCCCTCAAACAGCTTTCGGACATTGAAAAAGAATTTTTAACCTGCTGGCACTCAGATTTTGTTGGACCTCGGATTCTTTATTTCTTTGAAGTGATTTTTAATTCCAGATTGATTTGGGGAGAGAGAGAAGACGAGTACATGCTCTCTGCTGACACTGAATTTTTTGTTGATTATCCTGAGACTGTGTTTCTGTAAGCAGCTGGTAAGCGTACTTTTCCTACGACTTTATGTCTACAAAGATGGAACAGCCTTTCTATCATGACGACTCTTTTCTGTCGGCCTACGGCCACTCAGATGCAGCAATGAACGACTACAAACTGCTAAAGCAGAATATGAATTTGAACTTGACAGAGCCATATCGTAACCTGAAATCCCAGCTGAGAGCCGAGACAGACCTGTACCAAGGAGGGCAGCAGGACGTGGGGTCGCTGAAGCTCGCGTCCCCAGAGCTCGAGAGGCTCATCATCCAAAACAGTAACGGTGTGATCACCACCCCCACACCGGGCCAGTATTTCTACAACAGAGGCATCACCGATGAGCAGGAAGGCTTCGCTGAGGGGTTTGTGAAAGCCCTGGACGAGCTGCACAAGATGAACCAGATGCCGCCTCCGAATGTTTCAATCGGAGCCGGTGGTGTCACGACGTGTTCGGCGGCGGCCTCTAGTGTCTTTGGCTCCGCCTTGCAGCCTGAGCCTCCCATCTACACAACGCTGAACGCCTACTGCCCCAATACAAGCCTCTCTTCTGCATCCAGCTACCCCACAGCCACTATCAGCTACCTGCCGCCGCACCAACAGACGTCAACTCACGGCATGCACCAATTCCAGCACACTCACCCCGGCTCAGGGCTCCACCCGCAGCGGCTCGTCGCTCTCAAAGAGGAACCTCAGACAGTCCCTGACCTACTCAGTAGCGACGGTTCGCCTCCGATGTCTCCAATCGACCTGGAGACCCAGGAGAGGATCAAGGCTGAGCGCAAGAGGCTGAGAAACCGACTAGCGGCCACCAAATGCCGGAGGCGCAAGTTGGAGCGTATCGCTCGGCTGGAGGAGAAAGTGAAAGGTTTGAAGAGCGACAACCAGGGGCTGTGCAACACGGCGTCAGTGCTCCGGGATCAAGTGGCACAGCTAAAGCAGAAAGTCCTAACACATGTAAGCAGTGGCTGTCAGCTGATGCTTACGAGCAAGATGGAGGCGTTTTAAACGACAGAGACTATGCTAATAGACTGACAAGTAATAACACTGGAGTCACATTCTGCATGCGCAGCACTGGGTTTGCGGCTTATGTGTGCCCAGCACTGACACCATTACAACGCCGAGGGCTGTGTAGACAACTGTTTAGGCTATTAAGGTTGAAAAAAAATGATTGAAATGGTACTTCCGGATGCTGGACATCGCTCAAAAGGCCATTCAAACCTTGGCACCAGGGCAGCAGGCCCGAGCAGGTCCACGACTCGGGTTTACTAATGATAGAAAATGGGAATGATTGTTGTGTACTTTGTACTTCTTTCGCAACTGATATTGTCTTGCAATGCTGCGTTCATTTATTGTGTAAATTATTCTGTTTGTCCGGTTGATCCTGACAAACTAATGATGTCCAATGTTTACACTGTCTTCTCTTTTTTTTTATTTGTGGTGTGTATTTAAGTAAAGTGTCTTGAAACGAAGCGGAAATGGCTGACCTGAGTATTTGTTGAGTTGTGATAATACATGCCGCACACATAAACATCAGGACAGAGGGGTTGAAACCACAACTGTTACTATGATTCTCAGTAAAGAAATCTTACACAAGCACATTCTGGTTTCAGTGTTTTCTCGCACAGAGCGTAACATGCGTAATCATACGCAGACCGTTTCCGTATTTACGCAAGATCTTGCCCATATATGGGCATGTTGGTGAAATTGTCGTCACATGGGAGGATTTCTGGGAACTCCCGCCCAGCCAATGCAAACAAGTTTCATCTCAATCACTCCCTCTGGTGTATCGATGAGGCTTGAGAGTTGGTGAGGGAGGCACATTTTCCCTTGCTTATTATGCAATTTTAGATGAATCTTTATTTGGAATGGAGCAAAGGGCGGCCTTGTTACCAGGTGGAGTTTAAAGCTGGTCTAACTAGTCTCCAGGAAGTAGTGTGAAAACTCTCAGTAATGTTGAGATCATTTAATCACTCTACCATGAAACACGAGGATTTTAGCTTAAAAAGGTTGACAAATGAATCCGTTCAGGAACAACATTTCGGCGCCAGTCGCGTGTCAAAGTCGCGGAGACATGTTTGAGGTGTGAGAGTGATTGAAAGAATGCTAACGAGGGAAATGACAGTGGCTTCAGGAATGTCGGGGGTGTCTAAAGAAGGATGCCACGCCGTTTTGGCAGAGCAGTGGGAGTGGGCAGGAACATCTGTGTGGATGGATGGACGCGTCTGCCAAGGACAACATTCTGATGGGATGCATCAGGGACCAAGTATGAGGCCAAGCATCGGGTACTCCAAGAGTTGAATGTAGGGGGGAAAGTCCCGCTTAAATAGACGAGAATGAGTCATTAAGGCTATTATTCAGGGGTCAGTGAACTATTCAGTGAACGTTTTCACGAGCCCCCCACATGCACAAATGATGATAATGATTAGATGAGGTGAGGGGAGACTATTGGCTCAATATGCTGTATCAGAGGGACCGTTATGAGGTAAAATACAAAAATCTGAGAAGCTCACAAATAGAAAAAAAACAACATGTAGGCCTATGTCTACTTTGGCGTACAAGTAAACAAGACAGTTGGTCTGGACTGAAAATTATCTTTCTCTCTCTCTTTCTCTTTGTCTGTCTTTCTCACGAAAACCACTTCAAAAGGGCATATACAGGCACAGGCTGTGGGTTAGAACCACCCCAGACTCTTTTGGAAAGGAAGGTTTTACCCCATGTTCACTTGACACATTTGAAAGAGGCCAATTTCCATCAATAACAAGTCCCTTATTTTTTATTTTCTTACCACGGACGTGGAAACAGAACCGAACGCGCCCACACAAGTTCTCCATTCCTTTTTATCCAGAAACCTATATTTCAGGGGTTTTGTTCTGCCTCAGTTTCAAATATTTATGGTAAGAATCATTAACACAGGCTGTGTATCTCAAGAAGAAGCAATTTGTTTCCTTCACAATGAAAATATTCATGAATTGTCTGTTAAGTCAAAACCAGCAGCAACTCTCCTGCAGTCACAAGCTTAACAGCTCCTTCATTTAGTGCCAACTCGAAATCCAGCTTCTACTCAGAGGAATACTTTGAAACATCACTGCAGTGTCTCCATTTAAGCATACAGCAGACATACATATTATGATGCGCACACGCAGTTCAAAAGCAAGCCAATTAAAGCCATACAAGTTTTCCACACGCCTTGGCCCACCACCCACATCAAGTGTCTGTGGGAACATCTGTGATGCGAACAGTGACGTATGAAGAGCTCTTGGTGGGTTTGATTTTTCTCTCCACGGGCCCCTTCCCCTCCCACAGACGCACGCATACAGGCCCGGCTGTCTCACTCTCCCTGGTCTTCTGTTATCTTCTCGAGAAGCATGAATATTCCTCCCACCTTGTCGCTGCCATCTGAGGTTTTAACAGAAGTTGAATCATAAGTGGCGTCACTATAGACGGCTAATACACAGTTGACCTGGGAGAATGGAACCGTTTTTCACGTGTGGTAAGTTTGATACAGTCGTAAACCCATTTGAAAATAAATGAGAGCCCCCCCTTAAGCCTAAAGGTGAACGGTTCTGATATAAAGATCTCTTATGAAGAAATGGTCATAGGGGTTTCTTAAACATTAGAAATATCAAAACTATATATTTTCTCTTATCTGCCATGCTATTTGTAAATCTAAACTATTTTGGTGAGTTGTTCAAGTCTCTTCCCAGAAAACATAGGCTAGTTACTCAAGACAATCCTCAATCTTTGTTGTTCATACTGTATATCATATGAATCCCATTCTATACATTCTACTTTCTATTTCCCTGGACAAAAGACATCTATTTTGAGTTTTTCAAATGTTTTTTAATTACTTGAAGCACAATTAATAAAATTCCATTGCGTTCTGTTACTTTGAAGCAAAGCCAGAAGAGTTCACAACCAATATCTCCAAAGCTGAGCTACTCTCAACAAAGCAACCTAAACGGACAAATAACATTACAGGTAAGAAGGAAATTACTTAGCTTTGAAACAGCATTTATTGAAATTGGCCACATTGTAGTACAGGCTGGTGTGTTTAACACTGACGCACAAAGGCCATAAAAGCAGACTTAGATTCACGTACAGCAGAAACTACAGTGTAGCTTTAAGGGTTCTGGCAGGTGCACATTGCCATCTAGTGGAATTAATATTGATAACACCAAAAATATTACAACATTTGAAGGCATTTTAACATTAATATTTTAACTGTTGTTATTAAATTAAGTTTTGCGTGAGGTGGCACATGTTAATCCCACATAAAATTCATACAGTTGTTGTTTCTTCTTCTTCTTCTTTCGGCTTTACCTAACTTTTTCTAGGAGTCGCCACAGATAATTATCTTCCTCCATCTCTCCCTGTCCTCTGCATCTTCCTTTCTCTCGCCGACTATTTCTTGTCCTCTCTCACCATGTCCATAAATCTCCTCTTTGGTCTTCTTCTATGCTTCCTACCTGGTAGCTCCATCTTGAGCATCGTTCTATCAATATATCAGCCGTCCCTCCTCTGCACATGTCAAAACCATCTCAACGTCTGACCTTTGCTGTCCCTCTGATGTGCTCGTTCCAAACCCTTTCCATCCTCGTGGAATTTCTTAAATCTTTCTAATGCAAGGTCAAACACCTGACATGGTATTTGAGACCAGAACAGTGCCTATGGAATCATTTTTTGAATGTAAAATGACTGTTGCAAAAACAGCTCAGTCAAGTTATGGCGGATATTTAATTTTCTTTGAATGACACTATGAAAATTATCAGGAAGAAAAAAAGTTTAGGGATAAGAGTCAGGCATTTTTTCTGCACAAGGGGATTTCCAATTTTTTGGTTAAGTAGGGGAAAACAAACATTATTCTATCAATTTATTATGGTTAATAGTTAAACATCATGTTAGAGAACATGCTGGATTAAGATGATGTGGTCTTGCTCTCATGTCAAATTTAAAGGACTTAAATCCTTCCAAGCCCCTAATGTAGATATCTTAAACACGGCTGGATGATAAATGAAGCATTTGACAGTGTTGGAATAAATTGTCCTGATACTTATATATATATATATGTAAGTCTATTTTAATTTAAGGGAAAGACTGTCGAGGGGGGAAAGTAAACAATCTGTCATGCTGTAATGGTAAACTGAGTGCAGATAGTGGTGAGAAGATTTTGTATAGACACTATCTGCTCCCAGAGTGGGGCCATGTTTTGAGATGCCAACACTGCAGTTAAAGGAGCAAGACACTGAACCCCAAAATTGCTCCTGATGCTGCGCCATCAGTGTATGAGTGTGTGTGAATGATTAACGCTCCTGATGAGCAGGTGGCGCTCTGTGAGGTAGTCACTGCCAACAGTATATGAATCTGTGTGTGTGAATGGGTGAAAGCAAATACCTGTAGTGTAAATGTGCTTTAAGTGGTCAAAACTGGTTTTCAGCAAGAGTTATTTCATAACACAATGTTATGTTTTTCTTTCTTTCTGAAGACCAGACATTTTGAAATATAAGTGGTAATGTACATTATGAGTTATTGAGTTTGACAGTTTGAAAGACCACAGTGAAAGCATCTGTGGTGAGCTGAGGCTCCTGATACATGGTAACTGGCAGTTCCAACACGGAAGTACTGCTACTGAAGGAGTACATGGAGACACAAGAAGATAGAGACTCAATTACTCAAAAATCACAAAACTGAAAATAGTGATTTGATTACATGCTCGCTTTGAATCAGAACAATTACACTGTTCTAACATTAGGTGTTTTCAACCGAAAACTATTTGTCAAGAGAGCAGGTGAAATGATGTATTGAATTTCCTGTCTTCAGTATCTTGCCCAAGGACACATTGAGTGATGGGGATCAAACCGTCAATCCTCCAAGGACGGTCATTCTACCGCCTGAGCCACGGTCTCTCTGTCTAATCAGAGTAGCTTCTGCCGCCACATAATTCCCAAATTTTAATTCACCAGCAAGGACCGCACCACCAATAATGGATGATTTATTGACTATAATGATGATGATATTACAGGCTTGGACATGCTTTTAAAATTGGTTGGAAATTTTGGTTGTGAGTTTACAGTGCAGTAGTGTAAACTGTTCCGGGCTGAGAAGTAAGTTTAAAGAGTTTGGTTGTCTGCAAAGGGGAACAAGAAACAAGAGAAAGTCAGCACTGGTATTAAAAAGACTGGGAACAAGATGAAGATGTATTGGTCTACGTTAGAAAACAAATGAACGACATGATGGATGGAGCATAGGAGTAACCCTTGCTGATTTTGTCTGCGAGACTGTCTAAATATTTGAGGATGGACTTGGGGGCCTTTCACGGCCCCACAGGATAGTGCAGGCTATGATAGAGTACTATATATATTAAAGAGCAAAGAAGAGGTAACTTGGTGTTTGCTTTTGAGTTTGTGGGGTCATTCCTCTGCAAACAGTTTTCTCTTATAGAATCCTCCCCAAACCAATAGAAGGAACGGGATCAGTGTTCAAATTGATGTTCTGTGGGTGAGTCATTTGTCCTTTGTAGAAAAAGATGATCACGATCCAGTTAGTGAGAAGGTTAAGCCAAAGGTAGTGTTCAGCAAGGTGTGAAATTTTAAGGGACATCCAAGTTTGAGAGTGATGGCCTGTGTTGAGAGCTATTTCAAGAAACCAAAATCTGGAGGAGCCCTTGGTTTTTTCTTTAATCTTATCAAACACAAATTTATTTTTAAGGACTTAATCGTGGTTGGACCAGACCTATCTGGTCTATAAATGTATTTATTTTTTTTATCAGAAAGGAAATCCTTATTTAATCTGAGGTTCCTTATGTTTGTTTGTTTTTTGTTGCTGTTTAAGTTCTTCCTTTATCACTATTTTCTATTTTGTTCATTATTTCATCAAAAGTGCTCAATAAAATTGTTCATGATTTACTAATACCAATGGTCAGAATAAACTAATATCAATATAGTTTAAACAACTTCATATCCAAATTTGAAACGATCTACATTTCTTCCTGTCTCCTCTGCTTAGCTTAACAACTACATAGTTCGGCTTTATGACTTCAAGTTTTAAATTGTATTGTAGACGTAACTTGACACTTTACACTGGCAAGTATAATTTCAGAGGCCTATGAATGCATGTCATAAATGAAATACTGGACAAAAACAAAGCAATTCTACCTTCTTTTGCTTATTTGTACATACAAATAGAAACATCAGGATGTTATGGCTCACTGAGATGAAGTACAACCAGAAGAACTACAACTGCCTCAGGATGGCATTTAGAAATGTCTTTATTTAGAACATAAGGGACGGAACACCCAATTCAGCAAACGTATCATAAGTCACAAATCAGACCACCTCCACTTTTGATTTACAAAACATATACAGTACATATAACAGTACCTCACTCTAGAAACACATGACATCATTACAAAAGAGACATCAACACTTATGATATACTTGATCAAACTAACAGAACAGGCACAGCTGGTATGAGAACTGCCTCTGTCTATTCTGGTTGACAGATTTAGTTTTTGAATATTAAAGGGGCAATTTGTAATATATGGCCAGAATTTGATGGTCACTCCAAAAATATATGTGGCAGCAAATCACCAGAGTAACTGCTGACTGCTATGGAGCGGATTTACAGCAGCTTTAACTTAGACTTTGGGAAAGAAAGAACATGGCAGGTGGGTACAGGAGAGAGGCCTGGAATATTTTCACATGTGTTATAGATTTTATTAGACCAATCGGATGCCACTGTGGTAAGTTGACAGTTGAGAAGACAAGTGGTGTGTTTTATTTTGTTTATGTGTGCCTTGATGTGTGTTTCACATTGAGGTAATTAAGCTTTTCTCAATTGGCAGAGGAGAGAAACTGAATTCAGATGGTGTACAGTCACTATTCCTCTCTTTAGTAAAGAAAATAAGTGTAAGAACATCACCTTTCTCAACATTAGGTGAGTATTTGTTTAATTTACTTATTAGACTTCTTTCGTTTTTCGTTTCGTTTTCTGCTGCTTATCCGGGTCCGGGTCTGGGTCGCTGGGGCAACAGTTTGAGCTGGGAGATCTAGACGTTCCTCTCCCCGGCCATTTCCACCAAGTCCTCTGGGGGGACACCAAGACATTCCCAAGCCAGCCGAGAGATATAATCTCTTCAGTGTGTCCTCGGTCTGCCCCGGGGTCTCCTCCTGGATGGGTATGCCTGAGACATCCAGGTGGCATCCTGACCAGATGCCCGAACCACCTCAACTGGCTCCTCTCAACGCGGAGGAGCAGCAGCTCTACTCTGAGCTTCTCCCGGATGTCCGTGCTCCTCACCCTATCTCCAAGGCTGAGCCCAGCCACCCTGCGAAGGAAGCTCATTTCGGCCGCTTGTATTCGCGATCTCATTCTTTCGGTCACTACCCAGAGCTCATGACCATAGGTGAGAGTTGGGACGTAGATTGACCTGTAAATTGAAAGCTTTGCCTTCTGGCTCAGCTCTCTCTTCATCACAACAGACCGCTTCAGCGTCCGCATCACTGCCGATGCTGCCCCAATCCGTCTGTCAATCTCCCGCTCCCTTTTCCCCTCACTTGTGAACAAGACCCTGAGATACTTGACCTCCTCCACTTGGGGAAGCGACTCTCCCCCGACCCGGAGTGGGCAATCCACCCTTTTCCGTCTGAGAACCATGGCCTCAGATTTAGAGGTGCTGATTCTCATCCCCGCCGCTTGACACTCGGCTGCAAACCGTCCCAGTGAGAGCTGGAGGTCACTGTTCGATGAAGCCAACAGGACCACGTCATCTGCAAATAACAGAGACGGATTCTGGAGGCCACCAAATTTGACTCCCTCCGCCGCTTGGCTGCGCATAGAAATTCTGTCCATAAAAATTATGAACAGAACCGGTGACAAAGGACAGCCTTGGCGGAGACCAACCCTGACTGGGAACGGGTCTGACTTACTGCCGGCAATGCGAACCAAGCTCTGACTCCGACAATACAGAGATCGAATGGCCCGTAACAAAAGGCCATCTACCCCATACTCCCGGAGCACCCCCCACAGAACACCTTGAGGGACACGGTCATAAGCCGTATTAGCCTTATTAGACTTATGTTCTTCCTTTATCACTTTTTGTTATTTCATTGATATCTCTCAGTAAAACACTTGCTGAAAAGTGCTCTATAACAGTTTTAATGATAAACTAACACCAATGGTCAGAATAAATTAATATAAATATAGTTCAAACAACTTATTATCCAAATTTGAAATGATCTACATTTCCTCCAGTCTCCTCTACCTGGCTGAACAACTAAATAGTTTAGCTTTGCAACTTCAGTCCGTAAATTGTATTGTAGACTTAACCTGACACTTTACACTGGCAAGTATCATTCAATATCATCAATTTTAAGACAGCTTGTGAAAATAAAATTAGGGCCATAGCTTACAAATTGCACTTTTCATTCTTCCCCAGATATGAAACATATCTTACATACCTTCATCATACAAATCAAGCTACTTTCAGGCAAGCGGTCTCTGTTAGATAGTTACATTCATTCATTAATATCATTACACTTGTACTCTTTTCCTCTATCATATATGTTATAAAATGTAGACAGTGCGATACAACCTCATAACAGTAAGATGTGTGTTTAACAGTTGACTAATGCACAGACTGAATCCACCTAGATGGTTAAAAGGAGTAGTGGGGTATTGATGCCCTGTTGCAGGGACATCATGTTTACAATGCAGTCATGAAAAGTCCTCTTGCTGCAGGACTTTACAATGCTCATGCGCAAGACTCATATAATAATCTCTGTGATGTTTCGAAACGATATATACCTGACTTAAAAAACAAATCACGGATAGCTGACAATAAAACATTTGTCATTACGGGATATAGTCACTGTATTTATTTTAAGTCAAAGCCCTTTCAGAATTTAAAATACTGACCTGTGTCTTTTAGCTGTGACCTCTTTTATAGTAGTAGTTTGTTTTTTTTAAAACCCTAAATGTTTAGGTTTTTCATATAACATTTATGTAAAGTGTTACAAGCTTTAAGAGCAGTATTCAAATCTTTAAATATTCTATGTAGATTGTGATGATAATGACTATGAGAGTTTAGGTTTTTGTGGTAAGATTAGTTACAGGAGCAATATTAAAACTCCGCTTCAAGAGAGAGATTCTGTATGTATGGATCTAGACAATTATCATTAAATATATTACCATTCATCACGCCTCTCTACAAGCCGCTCCCGCTCCCCTCCACATCATCCACTACCACCGAACGTTTATGCGGCACAGAGTTGCCCTTCCTTCCGATCGTGGCCTGCAGGAGCAGCTTGGTCTGGCAGGGTGCTTGGTACTGAGGCAGGCCTGCCTTGGTGCTGTCCAGTTCCTCCAGGTCATCCTGCTGGGCTCTGAGGGCGGCGATCACATCCTTGTCCGAGGGACTGAGGGTGAGGCAGCTGCAGGGGCGCCCACCATCACCCTCTGCTCCAACCTCTGCTGCCTCTCCCACCTCCTCCAGCTCATCCTCCACGGTCATAAAAGCATCCCCCCACAGACTCTCACACAGATCCCGGCCGTGCTGGTACATCTGCACACACACACACACAAAATCAGAGGAAAAGATATTACAAACTGAGATATAATGAGTACTAGAGTCTAATAATGATAACTTATCTATAAAGATAGTATTCTTAATTATAAAGCATTATTATTTTTACTCAGAAGCAAATTAGTCTTGAAATTTAATGAAGTGATACTAATTAACATGTGTACTTCAGTAAAAGTAAAAGTAAAATTACTGAGTACATTTCATTTGTTAGTTACACCCCTGTCCACCACTCTGACAAAATGATGACTGCTTATGATAGATCATGTAAAAATGTTAAAAAGATGAATGTGCACATTATGCAGATTATTTTTTCTTATCTTAAATGCACAAGATGTCAAATGCATCTTGTAAGTTTGGTAAGTTTGAAAGTTCATAGTATGTTTTGCATTGAAAGTAACTGGAAGCTGTAGCTGGTGCATGTAGTGGAGTAAAAAAGAACATTAACCAATGATATTTATTTTTTTATTTGAGCATAAGCTTTGGTTACAACTTCAGTTATGAAAGCTCTTTGGCAACAGCTGATGAATGTTGAAATTATTTCTTTCATGTTAGTATTGCATATTAGAGTACATTCTCAATATTTCCCTTTCTTTGCTCAGCAACCATTATAATAATTGATTTGGGCCTCTCAGAGCAGTGCCAGCATTGAAAGTAAACACTTTGTGCCTACCTCATCTCGTCTCCACTGGCCTTGAGGACAAATTACAAGACAACCTTGAGCGCTCTCACATTAGTATCTGAAAGACTTGATCTCTGCGCTCTCCTCATGGCAGAGTACATCTTTTGCAACAAAGAATTAATCACAGCACTCAGCCAACTCCATTTGCTGCTGATGTTAAGTCATACTCCTCTTTAACAACACACAGTTATGTGGGAGTGTGTAAATCGACATATCACTGAATATTTGGGAAATTTAATAAGTGAAATTTTATTGTTACACTGTGTGTTTCATAAGCACATATTAAGATGTGGTACCACCCTTTTCTCTCCTACTACAGCTCATTTTGTCCCTTACTAACTGTTTCATTTTCCTCTTTCTTATTGTTGCACTCACTCTATGTATATATCTCTGTCTCATTCCTCCTGCTTGTAACGCAACCCCACACGACCTTTGTTTCCTTTCATCCTCCTGTCTGTTTTGAGATTAAGACTGAGTCAAACAAGCTGCTCTAAGGAGGAAAAGCTGTAATATGTTTGCTGCGATCGAAGCACAAGGAGGACGATGGCTATTTCTCTCCACTACACGCACTCTCTGCATCACGCCTATTGTGTGCACAGACACAGAGGAGCATTTCTGTTTATCCTGAAGCAGGCAAAGTTTGCTGCCAAAGCAAATTCAGTCCAAGCACAGTAGCTTTAGATAACATGCTGTGATCGAATAAACGAGCTACTGAAATTTCCTGGGGAACTACCCTGTCCAAGCCATCCTTATCTTATTCAGCTCTGCCCTTCTGTGGCCACAAACCCATGACATTAGACTTGGTGTGAAATGGAAAAAGGAAAGAGAAAGAATGTAAAGAATGGCTGGTAGAAACACAGTTTTTATTTTCTTATGCTATCTCCTCCAACTAGCTCAGAACCACACGACTCCAATCCAAGAGTCCCTCCACATGCTTTTAGGTAAATTTAGTTTGGTTGAAATCTAATAAAATCCACAGATGTCCATGCTTTTGCCACCAGGACCCCTGGTACAATTTGTGCAAAGTCTTTTTACTCTTTCTTATTGCTGTTATTCTCTTTACACTTTTACATTTTTATACTTTTTTTTCTTCTTCCTGTTCATCTTCTTAGTTATTCTTAGTTATTCTTATCAGTGCTGGCACAGGCATGCACATAGCTATGCTGCTATAGTCTACCAAGGGATTTCCCATGATTATCTCTCCCCTTTTCTGCTCATCCCTCTCCCAGTAATGAATGCTAATAATGTCACAACTTTTCTGGAGTCCCTGTGCTTTTTAATCTTCCAGTTCCTGTGAAACACTGACATGGTTCATCTGTCTGCGGCCTGCTGGCTGGTGGAATGGTGATCATATGGCTTGGGATCATGTTATTGATCTGTTATTTCACAAAAGATAGGAGATTGTGTGACTTGGATCCCAGTCTGGATAGCCTAACACGATCTGGATGGAGTAAACTTACTTCTGGACCAATTCTACACCTGCTGCTAGATCATGTTCTTGGACTCATATAGACTTCATATATTTTAACATATATATGCAACACTGTCTAAACCAAATGCAAATAGTCAAATTGATTATTTCAAAGGGAACTCTTCAGATAACAAGGACTGCATTTATTTACAGGGCTTTCTATCCAAACCACTTATCTGTGTTTCTCTCCTCGGTCATTCACACATCATCAGGAGCACTTTGGGCTTTAGATATTTTGCAGACTGGAGGCGTGGGGAATCAAATATTCATCCCTCTGGTTAGTAATAAATGTAAAGTGTATGTTTACCAGTGAAATACTTAATGGGTTCTAATTATGACAAATATGTAAATAAAGGTGAGGAAGACATGGTTAGGGAACATGAAGTATGTCTGTGAAGATTCTCAGTCATGAAGGTTAGAACTTTGATGTTAGTTGTTATTAATATAATTTCTATTAATATCATTTATATCATTATTATTGTAATAGCTCTATCTACAGAAAAGTGGTTACATCCTCTCCACAATCCAAAGTAATATGGGAAATCTGTTTTTCTGTCCTGGTAGATCAGCTGCAAGCTGAATACATACTTTCTCTTTCACCAACGGAATATATTAAAGGAGCCATTCATAAATTCAACACACGTTCACTTTCTGTGTATTTTCATCTATTTTATTTTGGAAAACCAATTTGGGGGAATTTCATGCTGTGAACAATGATAAGTTTTCCCATTTCAAAAACAACATGTAACTTTCAATTGTAGCTTTGATGGATGCAGATAACTATCACACTGGAACAGGAATGTTGTGGAAATAATATCAACTGAAACCATTATAGTCTATATAGATAACTAGTAATATTAACTGCAAAATAATAATTCCATGTGCATCTGTAATAAAGTATTGAAGTAGTTTATACACTACAACTGTAATGTACAATTCCTGGTGGGTGGAGCTACAGAAATCAAAGTCTTACTTGTATATTCCTATTATACTGAGCTGACAGTAGCTAAGAGAACTAGACCAATTGAGAATTCACATCATTTTCTACAAAGATAATTCTACATTATTGGCTTTTTGCAATAACTGTTGTTAAACTCTGAATCTTAATGTTGAACGCAACCGCATTTAGCTGTAGACAAAACCATCATTCTTGTTTAGTAAACAGTCAGTGTCAACACAAAAGAAAATAGAGATTTGTATACACATTTTAAGGGGTATGCTATGATGAGAAAACAGTGAAACATTCTTCTGCCCTTCGCTGGGTATGTGTTTTGTGCCAATTGACACTCTTTTCAGATCCTATCCCACTCCCAGAAAATCTGGAGCAGAACGCAGATAAATCAGCCCTCAAATGTATCTACTGCATTGCACTGCACTGTATCCTGACTGCATATATGTGTAGATCTATTATAGCCACTCTGCACTGTGATTCTATCTACTAGGTGAACTTTTTAGGAGCTGGATGGAACTCCATCAATGATTCTTAAAAAAGTTTAATTTACATTTATTAGTGAATCTGGGTATTGTGTAATTTTTGATGGACTAAAATGCTGTGAGCTCAGACCACAAGGGGAACCACTAGAAAACTCTCATCACTGCTGTCTGAAGAGAAGACAAGACAGAACTCGACATGCTGTGGCCTCCAAAATATTTGAGTGACATTGGCGCTGATTTGCAGCCTCTAAAAGTGGTGATTTATTGAATGTGCTGAAAGCAGTGACTCATTATTGTATTCAGGGGCTGTTAAAAACACCATTTGGAGAGCTGCTTAGAATTATTGGAACATTCTTTGTGCCATTAGTGGTGGCCTACATGAAAATAGGCCAATACAAACTCCCAAAGCACAAAAATATGCAGGCGCAGAGGCAGACACACACACTTTTTTTTTTTCCTCTCAGTATTTTTTTTCTTAATGGAAATCCATCCTTTCCAGTGATCAACTAATATCCACCAGAGAGCCAGGTATTTTTCTGTCTCTAAGGCAGCCAGATAGAATAGATTGATACTTAAAGAAAGAGAGGGAGAGGCTCACTGAACCTTTCCAAGCTTCAGCCCACGGCACCGCCATGAGGTGTTAACCCTTGGCTTACCATACACACTTTTGTGTAGCAGTACGCCAGCTTTCCTGTGACACAGTATATGACCTCCTGCCTACAGCTCATTGGCTCAGATGACAGGTTTTCAGGTCTGTGAATAGGATTCAAACCTGTGACACCTCCTCTGCTGGCTACAAAATCGCTAAAGTGTGACTTCTTTCTGCTCACAGAAAAGATTGTTTTTTTTAACTTTTGTGTTAATAACAAGTTTTCCATGAACAGTTTAATATATAAGGCTTAAGTTGATCATATATTTTTTTTACATGTTAATTACCAAGAAACCTTTAATTTGGGGAAATAATACATTTTACAGATATTTTGTCATAAACCAAAGATTTGAATAAATTAAATGTTTGCATCTAAACATAGATCCAAATGTGAAGATGAATGTGTGTACTAAATTTCATTAGATATTTCATCGGAAAGCACAAATGAACTAAATGAAATTAGACCAAATGAAATAAATGTATGTCTTCAAACTCTGGGTAATAATTAAAGTCACCACCACAGATCTTTCATGTTACTATTGGAGATTGGATCTTCATTTTTTTGCATACATGTAGATATCCATGAGGTCATTAGATTTTTAGCATTTTCTGACATCAGGACTGATCACCAGGTGGCATTTTTTTTTTATAATGATAAATAAATAAACAACTTCAACCATATCTTCACGATTCCAGTCTACACAAAAAAATTATAATTGATTGATCTTCTGCTGTTTTTGGGTGTTCACCAGCGATTTTTTTGGGATACATCCTTGCGTTTCAACTCAGTTGACTATTTAATAATTAAGAACTAAATGAATGAATGTAAAGATTTGGTATTAGACCAGATCTACATAGTAAGTGTTGTGAGATAGCTTGAGTTGTGAATTGGAGCTTCTTACAAAACAGACTGACTTGACTTGACAAATGTCATCATTATGATGGTGCAGAGCAAAAATCATGGGATTCGGTGATGTTTGCCATGAATGTTTTCATGGCAAACATCCAGAAATGGCAGAAATTGTATGAACTGTAGATGGTGAAACTATACATTTCATTGAGAAACGTTCATAAACCTCACACAATCATTGCTTGTGAAAGACTGAGCCTTTCAGGAGTGCTACTTCAATATCCAATCATGTTATTATCAGCTATTACCAATCAATCTACTTAAATGTGGACTGTTGCAGGTATTTTTTGAGAGTTCCAAAACTTTCCCAGTCCTTACTTGTCCCAGTCCAAACTATTTGGGATTGTGTTGCAGGCAGGAAATTTAGAATGTGTGTATATTTCTAAAAAACAATAAAGCATATGAGTTTGAACATTAAATATCTTGTCTTTATGCTGTATACAATTGAAAATAGGTTGTAAAGGTTTTTAAAATGATGATGATTTATGTTTTTATTCACATTTTACACAGGATCCTACCTTTTTTGGATTTGGGGTTTGTACTAACTTATGTTTCAGCCTGAAAATATTGAACCACTTGCTTCTAGTGACACTAAAAACATTGAGTATGTTTGATTTTACTAATGCTGTCAACAACAACAACAAAGCCCTTAAAAATTACAGGACCCCATTTTGTGTAAGCAAACAATCACAGAATTGCCAGATCAAAGCCCACCTGCTGATACTGAACACAGGTTCCGGTGCAGCTTTGTCCCCTGGGGTCTCCGACCCAGTTACGAGCACACGTCATATCCGTCTTGCAGGCATCAAACCTGAAGAAAAAATATGGAAATGCTCAAAGAAACAAATCGGGCATGGCAAAAGAGTGTAATTCTCTCATTTACATATTGCAGTTTGTTTGACAGACCAGGTCTTAGTAACTCACAGTAACTTTCAGGAATTTGTCTTTAACTTAATTTGTTTCATGTTTATTGCTCAGATATGGGAAAAATACCTACTGTAGGCTTATCATCGCTTCCAAAAGGTTAAAAGATGTATTTCTCTATTGTCAAACTATTCCAATTAATATGCACAATGTAACTATAAACTGTTATAACAGTTTACTAGGCTATTTTGACATTTTTCACTGCTTGTGCTAGTGTTTTTCCTCAACAATGGGAAGATTATTCTGGTGTTTGGAAAAGGGCTAGACTTTTTAACTGGGGGCTCAGGTGGGGCACTGACTCATGCAGGGGTACAGCAAAGTGCCCATTTGCATATACTTTATTACTTTTGTCCAAAGCAATACAAGCACATTCAAATCGAGATAGCCCTAATTCACAACACAGTATGTTTCAATATTTTATTGTTTATGTCCTGAAAAACAAATAGTATTTCAAACGGTTGCTTCAAACTTGGTACCGCTTCTCACTGGATATATCTTATTAAAGATAACCTCAGTTTTACTCATAACAAAAATGACAGTGCAGTAACCTGCCACACTGCAAAATGTGTGTATATTGTCTTATATATGTGTATCTCTCGTTTTTTGGGTGTTTAATATGTATATATGTCTGTATAAAATGTGCATTGTCTTTGGATCTTGTATATTATATGTACATTATATAAATATATCTACATATTTATTTATGTTATTATATCAAAAGTACTCTCTCCCTCTTCATTACTCTCACAGACAGATACTGATTTTAAGTGAAAGTTTGTTTGCTTGGCATTGTGTTTTGGGCTCTCACCAATTACTGCAGAAGCTGTGGCAGAGTGGCACAGCTTGTATGTATGAGCCGTGATGGGGATGAGGCCAGCGTGCAGCATCAGGGGAGCAGCGGTAAAAACATGACACACGCTTCAGGAAACCTTCACACCTGAGGAGTGATACGAGAGAACAATTTGCACTCACATGATGAACAGTGACATTTTCAACTTTCAACTTCTACAGACAATGAAAAGGCTGACTCATCACAGACATAATTTGTCACAGCTATTTCTGGGGCAACTGTGCATATTTCAGAAACTGAAGTCCTGGCATAATGGCTGGTCTGACGTTATCACATAATTGTAAGAGATTTTTTGGCCTCTTGGTGTCAACATTAGCAGAAATTTGACTTTTCTTTTGCCAAATGAATTAAAAAATGGTCTCACTAGTGTCTGAGAAAAATTTCCGGCCTCATAGAGTTATTTGCTAAAGGAGAACACCAGTATTTTTCAAAGTAAGCCTACACAAATCCACACAAATGCACTTGTCTTTCGAAAACGTTGGGAAACTTCAGAAACAGTGCACCCTCTGCAATTAACTGGTTGTGTCTGGGGAGCCCTGTCAGCATCAGGCAGTAGAAAAAGGTAGGAAAAACAGTCTGTGCAAACTTTTGATTTATACAGTACTGCAATAACAATTTGAAATTTTTGAAAAAAAGCAGATTAATTCTGACATTTCTAATCGTCCAACACCAAAGCATTTTGTAGCCTTGTTGAGCCAAACACTCTAGTGAACTCACATACTGGAGGAAAAAAAAATGTATTTTTAACACTAAAGCCCAAAGCCTAAAGACAGGTTTAGGTTGAAAAATACTGGATTAAAAAAAACTGAAGTTCTCCTTCAACATGTTTATGTCTGTTGGGGTGAGAAACTAAAGTTTAAAAAAAAAAAGTTGTCGATTCTCTGTTTCACAAACAAGTGGTGATGGGATCCACTGCTAATATAAAAATACTAGTTGCGCTTTAAGGGGAGAATATTTAAAGATTCTGGATTAGGAAATGAGGCTTACTCGGAGCTCAGAGGCCCACACTTGTCCCATGGTTCATTCCTGTTGATCTCAGAGGGAAGGTGGGAGATATCGTGGATGTCTCCTTCAGTGCAGCAGCTATCTGTTATCGGTAAGAACAGGGAAACATTTTGGTCATCTGTCAGTCAGGACATTTCCTTTGACACTTTCATTATCTTGTCATTTCACCATTAAAAGTGTTTCGAGACGACACTCACTGTCAGCATACAGCGTGCACTCCCTCAGATTTAACTCCGGACCGGGCATGGCTTTGTGCTTGCCGTCTTGAAGACACGCACCTTCGGCGTGGGTTCCACTAATCAGCAGAATGCTCAAATATGCTAATAGCAGGGGGTTGGAGGCCAGGGCCATTTCTCCAGAAACCACTAAGTCTGAGAGGGAGTTCAGCACATTGGACATCGGCAAGAGTCTCACAGGCTTTATATCTCAAGACCAATGCACAGAGAAAATTCAATTATGCATGAAAAGAATACAAAATTTCAAAAACACTGGATGTAAATTGTATAATCAAGTGAGTGAGATTGTGAATGAGATGACTTTATGTGTGACCTCGCAGACAAGATGAGCCTAATTAGGTGAGACACCCCTCTGAGCTGGATGGCATGCGGAGCTGTTTAATCTGCAAAGGATGACGTGTAGCCTACATAACACGAATTAAACAAATCTGCTGGACAAGGCTGAATGGCAGGGCCAAGTGACAGGTCCGCTGTGGTACACTTATAGCCTAATGGAAAAGACTGAAAGCTGTGTCACACTTTCTTGGATTCCACTTTTAGCTGATTTACTGAAATATGTTCGAATACATTTAAAAAAAAAAAAAGACCCAATCTGTAATTTAAGTATTTTGAGTGCATTAAATCATTCGGCCCAAGTAAAAAAAAAAAAAAAAAAAAAGATCAAGCTAATTATATCATTATTCAAGATAATCTCACTAACACATATGACTGAACACCAGCTGTACAAAACATGTTAAAGGTGAAGGTCAAGCAGACAATAGCATGTATAGTTATTAAGGACGCTTGATCAGTCTTAAATAAAACAACATAGTTGTCCATACAAACAAGTAGAGCAATAGTGAAAAAAAAAAAGTTCAGTTTTTCAAAAGGAGTATAATGGAGTTCATTATGTGTTTATTCTGACATCGCAGCAGTTTACCATCAGTGTTTAATGTTAAATACACGAACCTGTAGTTAAACTGTAATGTAATGGTACATGCCTCTAAATGTCCCTCTGACATCACGACCAGCGGTGGGATCAGCTGTTTAGATAGTCGCGTTTCTTACCTGTCCGCGGGATAAATGAAGGATGCCCAGCACAGCTTAGTTCCCTGAGTGTGTGTTTGTCAGGAGATGAGTGTTTGCTCTCTGTCTCCGCAGTGTGTTGTTGTGGATCCAGCTCCTGTGCGCGTCGCACGATGCTTCGGTCTCCTCCTCTCCCCCTTCTTATACTTCTTCTCTCTCTGTCTGTCCCTTGCTGTGCCTGCAATGATCTGTGCTGCCCTGGGGCTGCTGCTTGACACTTTGTCACCGGTTTATATAAAGGACATTTCAATCCCTTCCATCAGGCAACTCAGCCCCCGTGCCCTCTGTCTATCCCACACACACACACACACACACACACACACACACACACACACACACAATATTAATCGCTCAATAGCTGTTTACCAAATCATCCTTGTTGACATCCTGCCATCCAAATTAATCCCAGCAGTTAAAACACTGAAAAAAATGGCCAAATTGATAGAAAAACGAGCCCATGCATGTGTTGATTTGGGGATGTGCTGCTGCTGAGTCACACCTGCCCTGCCCCATCTCTCCCTCTGCCTGGAGATCAGATGACAGTGTTACAGGAAGGTATGACTGAGATTTACTACTGCATGATATGCTGAGGAAACACAAATGCCTGTGGATCAAAACATCACAAAGTCAAAGAGAAGCTGCTGTGGTCTGTCAAACCCATCATGGTATGCTGTATTTTTTTTGTCACCTGTTTCGTGGGCACATGTGGGGCATCAAAAGATGTACAAACGTGTTAGAAATCCCTTTTTTTGGTGACATTTCAAACACCTACATTTGTTTCCAACACAGCCCGAATTGTCTGACATGAGTTTTGACTGGCAGTTGTTTCCCTGCCAAGTGTCTACTATGGCTCCTGCCTTTTAATCTCACTTCCCCTTGGACTTGGTGTACCAGCCTAATCCCTGGCTGGGTGCATCTCTCTCCGTCTGCCTCCCTGAGTGACCTCCCAGGGCTCACTCTTAGAACAGATGCAGAGTGTCTTGTGGCCTAGATACTACCTAAAACTGAGACAGTGATATTGGTGACATGCCTAAGACATGATTGGAAGCAAAAAAACAAAGTGGCAGGGAAGGGAGCAGACAGACCAATACATAAATACAGAGATTGAGTGCAAAGGAAATTAGTGAATTGTATGAGTTGCAGGAGAAAACAAGGGCTTGTTCAGGTCCTGTTGTTCCCCAGACTGTTGTGTAACTGCAGAGGGTCGTCACCACAGAGCACTTTATTTCTGGGGGTGAGAGCAGAGGAGTGGGGGGCAGACAAACAGCTCTCCAACCGATAATTAGAGGAGGAATAACGCTATGCTTTGTGTGAGAGCTATTCGAAGAACAGAGTGAGAGAGAGGGAGGGAGGACAAAGCTGTGTACCCTTTTTGTTCCTCTCATTTAGCAGGGTCGGGTCACTGCCTGCACTCGGGCCTCAGGCCAGCCCCCGGCAGCACCCATCCCTGTCGGCTCACCAACTAATGGATAATCATTTCTGCCATAGTTTTAGTCCCTTTGATTTGTTGCTCCACTGACCTGTTTCTCCAGGTTGGCAGACACTTTCATCATCACATTAATGTTGGAAATTAAAGGGGAGAAGTACAAAGCCTGGCTGACCACTCTTCATGAGAGCGGGATCTCAAGATCAGCAGTAACATGTCGATGTGTCCTTGAGCGAGACACTGAACCCTGAATTGCTCCTGATGCTGCGGCATCAGCGTATGAGCGTGTGAATGGTTAACGCTCCTGATGAGCAGATGGCACCCTGGGAGGTAGTTACTGCCATCAGTGTGTGAATGTTTGTGTGAATGGATCAATGCAAAACCTGTAGTCTAAGGGCTTTGAGGGGTCAATGACAACAATGACTAGAAAAGCACTATATAAATACAGGACATTTACCATTTAACTGCCAAAACAATAGTACTTGAGTCATAAGATGTAGAAGTGACAGCAAATAAATAAACAGATGAGGTACAAAATGATCTTTAATAAAGTTGATATGCAGCATAGGAGCCAATCAGCCATCACCCAATTACGTGAGAGCTACAATCTAATAATTATGTTGATGGGTACATGAAGATTGTGGGCTACCTCCAGACTCCATTGTGCTTTGTGTAACTGTTTTCAACACACATGGATCTGAAAAGCAAAATCTGTAGTTTTTAACATGTATTAAATATATTTATTTTTTCATGAGATGCTGTAAACGTTACAGTGTCTTTGCTATAACTTTTATGGTTAGAAGTGCTAAAGTCATGCTTGTATCTGGTAACATGGTGGACATATCTACAGTGAGACTCCTGTGTGTTTTTGACTCAATATATGTAAAGATTTGATCAATGTTCATATCTTCCCACATTTATTTAAAACTTTGTTTACAAACTGATATTTTTTATGTTTAATACGTTTTGTTATGTTCATATTTAGTACTCGAGTCTCACTGGTTTTGTTTCTGAATGTGTTTTGGTTGGTCAGATTTTTCTTACATAAAATTTTGCTCATCCAACCATACAACTGTCTCACTCACCTGTCTGAAATTGTTAGCCAAAGATAATGAAAATATAGGTATTTATTTCTCAATCAGTGAATTAGCTTGTTTGTCTATAAAGGCTAATCTCAACCAGCAGGCATCAGATCATCCCCTATTGGGTTTTGCAAAGTTATTTTAAAATCTGAAAGTGCTCAAAAAACAATTAAATAACAAGACCGTCAGAAAGTATAGACTCGTGCCCACTTTAGTGCAATTGCGTAACATCTGCTATGAGTAAAGGATATACTGTGCACTTAATAAGTGTTGTGACAATTTAATAAGAAAATCATTCTTTTAATATTTGTATCTATATTTATATTAAAGTTAACCATTTTATATGATGTTTAGCTCAATTGCAATCAGAAGAATCCTGAACATCTGGACTACACATCACAATTTGATGGGGATAAAGTGATTTACTCTGATTTTTCTTATTTACATTTTTGGACTATTTCCAAAGGTATAAGTCAAAACTCCAAATCTCCAAATGTTAAAGAATCCTCTAGAAATTTTAAATCCAAGTCTCTCATATCTAACACAGAAAAAATTCTACCGCTTATCCTGTTAGGGGTCGTGGGGGGGCTGGAGCCTATCTCAGCATCTTTTGGGCGAAGGCGGGGTCACCCTGGACAAGTCGTCAGTTCATCACAGGGCTGACATATAGAGACAAACAACCATCCACTCTCACATTCACACCTACGGGCAATTATGACCAATTAACTTAACCACCAGTTTGCATGTTTTTGGACTGTGGGAGGAAGCCGGAGTACCCGGAGAGAACTCATGCAAACACAGGGAGAACATGCAAACTCCACACAGAAACGCCCTGACCCGGGAATCGAACCCAGGACCTTCTTGCTGTGAGGTGACAGCGCTGACCACTGCACCACTATTTGACAATTTATTTACAGACAGTATCCAATCCGATATGGATTTTTTATGAGCAATATGACTTCATATTTAGAAATCATCAGCATTCTTAAAATTAAAATAGAATTAAATAACAAAGATTCAAAGAGTTTAAAAAATATACTGCAGTTTTGAAACCACAGAGCATCTGAATATGTTTACTGTCCATTCTAATACATTGAGAGGGTTTTCACTGTGCTCCTTTTCAGTGATGTAACCACTTTTCATGTTAAACTGGTAAACACATCCTGTCTGGATCAATGTCATTTGTTTGTAGTTGGAAATAAAATATAATGAAGAAGCCCCAGTTCTCTACCATGTGGTCTCATGGCAGTACTACATACGGAGTCTTTATGCCCATTCATTTTTATTCTGCCATGATGATCATCCCAATTTCATGCAAAACACCCAAAAACAAAGCATGCATTTTTTTTCTCAACAGCTGTCCTAATGAACAACAGATGATTTTTTCTCTCATCTTCTCAGCATACAGTTAATGACTTGGACACAATTGAGTTGAGGCAACAAAATTCTGTTCATTGTGGTACTTTCAACCCATTAATCCACTGTTAGAGGAGTCAACATCGTCATCACCATTAATAGTAGTGTTTTTGTCTTTATTTCTGTATGAAAGGTTTGATAAAGGATGTAGGCTCCAAACCTCCCAAATGGAACAATGATGGAAAGTCCTTGAAAAGCATTAATAAATGTTGTACAGTCTGGACAAAAAATGGAACCGATGAGCAGATTTCTGATTGGTAATTTTTGTCAGGCAAATAAAGTAAATGTTATTTCATTGTATAATGTTTTATATCTCTTAATTGAAAATGTATTTGTGTGTTTAAATTTTGTTAAATAAAAAAACCATCAGTAACCAGTTAATTCCATGGTACTGCTGCTATTAGTGGTATTAATGATTTAAAACAACAATAATTCAGACCACTTTACTCAATGGTGCAACTTTTGACTAAAGTACATGTGACCAGAATGACGCAAAATATAATAGCCATTACGATTGTTATTTTCTCGGATGGAGCTGCGAAACAATAAACAATGTTTACTGTTTCTGCTGCTCCCATAAAGAGGAAATTGCTAGAAAAACTGTACACGCTGGGTAAACGAAAAATCTTTGAGTAAGGACACGATAGCATCGAAGTTTGTCCTTTAAAAAAGAGTGTAAACACACAATAGACACCAGTCTCAATGGTTGAGCTGTGTGGAAGCTACGTTCATGTTTGCATTACAGTCTCAAGCTCTGTGGCCACTGATGGATGGAAGAACACTGTCCCAACAAAGAGTTGAACTCTGGTGTTACCTCAGCCGGAGCAAACTTAGTTTTCTCTGCTGCTGTCAGAGGCTGTCCGTCATCTTATCAGGCCACATCGTTACTTTTATTCATAAGGTACTTGCTGTTTGCTCTGCTTTATACAGATTCACGTCTCTCTCCTGAGCACTTTGTTCACATGAAAGAGTCAGTGTTAGTGAAGGTTCCATCACTCTGATCACAAAGCACACACTAAGAAATGCTTTCATCACTTCGTTGTCTAAAAGCACTTAACTCTGAAGAATTCCTCTCTGTGTCTGTTTGTTCACTTTTCAGTCTCCATTTTGCTGTCACATAGAAATGAATAATACATCAAAGTTCCTGTCATTTCTGAGCCTCTTCTCGGTTTATTTTCCCGCTCCTCTGCTGATCTACTGATACCAAACAAAAGATTCAGCTTGCTCTTTCAGCTTCTGTGTTGTTTACACAGACAAAAAGCAAGAAGACAAAACAACTTTCGTAAACCAGAGAGAGGCTGTGCAGTCTTGTGGTCTTCATACTAGTTAGCATCATTTTTAGAACATCTTCAGTTTGAATTGTAGCATAGTAACAATGCTGCATGTTTTTATTATTATTGTATGCTTTGATACACACTTCAGTTATTGTTCTTCTGGACTTCATTGCAACAAAATATTATTGGATAGGCTACAGAATTTGGTAGGATTGATCATATTTACAAACAAAGAACTTTTCCATCTCTCTTGGAAATATTAAGAGCGAAAGACTTATAATTGGTTCCACAGTTCTTAAGCCCTGATTGATTTAATTTATTTATGTCTTGATCAAAAGCATGTTTTTGAAGAATAGCAATAATTCATATGATACTTGCAGACATTACTCATGTAGACCAAACATTAATGCTTTGACAGGTACCTTGGCAGGGTCACTTTCAAATGTACATTACTACTACGGGAACCCAGGAACTAGGAACCTTTTGAGGCAATCGTTACACATTTTGACTGCAGGAACCAGCATCTAAATTTGGATCTTGAGTAATTGATCTGCCCCATTAAAGTTTCTGTTTGTGGGGTATTATTTTCAGGAATTTTGGGGATGGGGCTGCAGCTGCACATTCACTGTTTGTTTATTTGTATTTGTGTAGGTCTAGAGCTGCTCTACAAGTTAAGTGTCATTAAATGACCTTTGATATGAACTGATGCTATAAAGATAAAATAAAAATAAAACTGGCTTGACTTAATTGACGTAATAGTTTCGTTTCGTTTCGTTTCGTTTTCTGCCGCTTATCCGGGTCCGGGTCGCGGGGGTAACAGCCTGAGCAGGGACATCCAGACGCTCCTCTCCCCAGCCACTTCCACCAACTCCTCCGGGGGGACACCAAGACGTTCCCAAGCCAGCCGAGAGATGTAATCTCTCCAGCGTGTCCTTGGTCTGCCCCGGGGTCTCCTCCCGGATGGGCATGCCCGAAACACCTCCCCAGGGAGACGTCCAGGAGGCATCCTGACCAGATGCCCGAACCACCTCAACTGGCTCCTCTCAACGCGGAGGAGCAGCGGCTCTACTCTGAGCTCCTCCCGGATGTCCGTGCTCCTCACCCTATCTCTAAGGCTGAGCCCAGCCACCCTGCGAAGGAAGCTCATTTCGGCCGCTTGTATTCGCGATCTCATTCTTTCGGTCACTACCCAGAGCTCATGACCATAGGTGAGAGTTGGGACGTAGATTGACCTGTAAATTGAAAGCTTTGCCTTCTGGCTCAGCTCTCTCTTCACCACAACGGACCGCTTCAGCGTCCGCATCACTGCCGACGCTGCTCCAATCCGTCTGTCAATCTCCCGCTCCATTTTCCCCTCACTCGTGAACAAGACCCCGAGATACTTGAACTCCTCCACTTGGGGAAGCGACTCTCCCCCGACCCAGAGTGGGCAATCCACCCTTTTCCGGCTAAGAACCATGGCCTCAGATTTAGAGGTGCTGATTCTCATCCCCGCCGCTTGACACTCAGCTGCAAACCGTCCCAGTGAGAGCTGGAGGTCACTGTTCGATGAGGCCAACAGGACCACGTCATCTGCAAATAGCAGAGACGGAATCCGGAGGCCACCGAACCCGACTCCCTCCGCCGCTTGGCTGCGCCTAGAAATTCTGTCCATAAAAATTATGAACAGAACCGGTGACAAAGGACAGCCTTGGCGGAGACCAACCCTGACTGGGAACGGGTCTGACTTACTGCCGGCAATGCGAACCAAGCTCTGACTCCGACAATACAGAGATTGAATAGCCCGTAACAAAAGGCCATCTACCCCATACTCCCGGAGCACCCCCCACAGGATACCTTGGGGGACACGGTCATAAGCCTTCTCCAGATCCACAAAACACATGTGGACTGGTTGGGCAAACTCCCATGCCCCCTCCAGTACCCTCGTGAGGGTATAGAGCTGGTCCAGTGTTCCACGGCCAGGACGAAAACCACATTGCTCCTCTTGAATCCGAGGTTCAACTAGCAGCCGCACTCTCCTCTCCAGCACCCTGGAGTAGACCTTCCCAGGGAGGCTGAGGAGTGTGATTCCCCGGTAGTTGGAACACACCCTCTGGTCCCCCTTCTTGAAAAGGGGGACAACCACACCTGTCTGCCACTCCAAAGGCACAGTCCCCGATGTCCACGCAATGTTGCAGAGGCGTGTCAACCATGACAGCCCTACAACATCCAGAGCCTTCAGGAGCTCGGGACGGATCTCATCAACCCCCGGGGCGCTGCCGCTGCGGAGTTGTTTGACAGCCCCGGCGACCTCGACCCCAGTGATGGGAGCGCCCAGCCCAAAGTCCTCCGGCTCTGCCTCTTCTTCAGAATGCGTGTTGGTGGGATTGAGGAGATCTTCGAAGTATTCCTTCCACCGCCGAACTATAGACTCAGTTGAGGTCAGCAACTCCCCTCCCACACCGAAGACCGTGTGGACGGGGTTCCGCTTTCCCCTCCTGAGTCGCCGAACAGTTTGCCAGAATTTCTTCGGCGCCGACTGGAAGTCTTGTTCCATGGCCTCACCAAACTCCTCCCACACCCGGGTTTTTGCCTCAGTGACCACCCGAGCCGCAGATCGCTTGGCCTGCCGGTAGCTGTCTGCTGCCTCGGGAGTCCCACAGGCCAACCATGACCTGTAAGTCTCCTTCTTCAGCTTGACGGCCCCTTTCACCTCTGGTGTCCACCAGCGGGTCCTGGGATTACCGCCACGACTAGCACCAGCGACCTTGCTACCACAGCTTCGAGCAGCCGCCTCGACAATGGCAGCGCGGAACATGGCCCACTCAGACTCCATGCTCCCCACTACCTCCGGGATGTGGTTGAAGCTCCTCCGGAGGTGGGAGTTGAAGACCATTTTCACAGGGTCCTCAGCCAGACGTTCCCAGCAGACCCTCACTATTCGCTTGGGCCTACCTGGTCTGTCCGGCTTCTTCCCCCGCCACCTGATCCAACTCACCACCAGGTGGTGATCAGTTGACAGCTCTGCTCCTCTCTTTACCCGAGTGTCCAGCACATACGGTCGCAGATCAGATGATACGACTACAAAGTCAATCATTGACTGTCGACCTAGGGTGTCCTGGTGCCAAGTGCACTTATGGACACTCTTATGGCTGAACATGGTGTTAGTTATGGACAAACTGTGACTAGCACAGAAATCCAATAACTGAACACCACTCGGGTTCAGATCGGGCAGTCCGTTCCTCCCAATCACACCCCTCCAGGTCTCGCTGTCATTGCCCACATGAGCGTTGAAGTCTCCCAGTAGGACGATGGAGTCCCCAGTAGGGGCACTCTCCAGTACCTTTTCCAAGGACTCCAAAAAGGGTGGGTACTCTGAACTGCTATTTGGCGCATAGGCACAAACCACAGTCAGGTCCCGTTCCCCAACCTGAAGGCGCAGGGAAGCAACCCTTTCGTCCACGGGGGTAAACTCCAACACATTGGCTGAGAGCCGGGGAGCTATTAATAAGCCCCCGCCTGCTCTCCGCCTCTCACCTGGGACAACTCCAGCATAGAACAGAGTCCAACCCCTCTCAAGAAGACTGGTTCCAGAACCCGAACTGTGCGTTGAGGTTAGGCCGACTATATCTAGCCGGTATCTCTCAACCTCACGCACAAGCTCAGGTTCCTTCCCCATCAGAGAGGTAACATTCCATGTTCCGATAGCGAGCTTCAGCAACCGGGGATCGGACGGCCAAGGACCCTGCCTTTGACTGCCACCTCAACCTCACGCGCAAGCTCAGGTTCCTTCCCCATCAGAGAGGTAACATTCCATGTTCCGATAGCCAGCTTCAGCAACCGGGGATCGGACCGCCAAGGCCCCTGCCTTTGACTGCCACCCGATCCACATAGCCCCGGACCTCTATGGTTCCTCCTGTGGGTGGTGGGCCCACATGAGGACGGACCCATGTTTCCTTTTCGGGCTGAGCCCGACCGGACCCCATGGAAAAAGGCCCGGCCACCAGGCGCTCGCCTACGGACCCCTTCCCCAGGCCTGGCTCCAGGGCGGGGTCCCGGTATCCCTCCGGGCAGGGTACACAAGTCCTTGTTATTATTCACCATCATAGAAGTCTTTGAACCGCACTTTGTCTGGACCCTCACCTAGGACCAATTTGCCTTGGGTGACCCTACCAGGGGCAATCAGCCCCCGACAACATAGCTCCTAGGATCATTAGGGCACCCAAACCCCTCCACCACGGTAAGGTGGCGGTTCCAGGAGGGGTGACGTAATAGTAAGGATAAGAAATCTTGTGTCCATGGGCTGATTGGATGAAATTATATTGTAATATTCTTTGCTTTCTGGCTTTCATTTGTGATTGTGTCTGTGTGCACACGCATGTGTCTATCTGTTGATGTGTGTTAGGTAGTTTGTGTGTTTTGACAGGAGTGAATGAAGCGATCCTCTTAAAGTGGCAGTCAGGGGCTGCAGTGTGTGATTCAGTGCTCAGGTGGGCTCAGAGATGTTTTGCTGGGCTGCCAGCAGGAGGGGAGTTTCCTAATTCAGCAACAAGCAACCAGGATTATCCGCAATGACTGCTGCCACTGTCTAGTGTAATTCGTGACATCAGGCTGAAGATGTTCGTAATTAAATACTGGGGCACAAAAAAAAAACAGGATTAAACCAAAGAATGAGACAAAACATTTTGATCCATTTAACTGCATTAGAGAAAGTACATATGTTAGACATAGGTCATTGAAATCACTGTTTTCCTTTATTTTATTTTATATTTCTTCTCTTCTCTTCACTTCTATTCTCTTCCGTATTCCATATTCTCTTTTCCCTGGGGAAAGAATCAACGTTGACCTAAGATCTTTTGTCCCAACAATTAACACCTTGATTTGAATTACTAGTACTAACAATGTGCGTGTATGTATGTGTGTAATAATTCTGCTTTCATATTTGTTTTACAAATTAAATGGTTCTTCCAGGGTTCACTTTCTTAAAGGAGAATCTTTCCTCCAACATCTTCATACAATCATGACTTAAATAAGGATATTTTCCTGAGGAATCAAATGGGAACAAATGTAAATTTGTTTTTTGTGATCAATGTCTTGTGCAATTAAACTGAAATTATAGGAAACTGGCTTTTTTCTGCTGTACTGATGATGAGTTGTCACATTTAAGATTAATCATTATTGCATATATTAATACATGTTCTCCTTTGTAGGCCCACAAAGTGGTAAACAGCACTGCCATCTTCCACCACAAAGAGTCGTAGCAGTGGTTTACTGGAGTTGAAGTGAGGCTTTCAGGAACTTCAAGAAATCATAGAGCTTCTAAATAATGTTCTGACAGAAGAGGTAATACACAAAGGTTAAAAAGGAGGTAATAGTTTATTTTCCCTTATTCCTTCCACCAGTAACACTATGATGGAAAGGATGATTATTGAGGGTTGTTATCATGGGTTTTATGAACTTACTGTAATACCTATACACAGAATAACTGAAAACACTGTTGGGTCTTTCATACTTTTTAAATCATTTTTATACAATATATCTGCATGTATGTGCTTACATGTGTCTCTGTATGTACCTGTTGTTCCCTGTTAAGTTTCTCACTTTAGCTGTTTATTTATAGTTTTAATGATGTTGTTTGTTGGTGTATTTTACAATATGTAAAGCACATGGAAACATTGTTTTTAAAACAAATCTATATAAATAAATACCAATGTTTTCCCTCCACTGATTGCCTGCCCTCCCCAATTAGGTTTTCCCACTGTTGTGTTAACCTGCCCTTCTCAAATCATCAAATCAAATTTTTTTTGTATAGCCCAAAATAACAATTTACATATTATCTCACTGGGCTTTGACAAACTCTGTGTATTTAAGTCTGTGTGTTCCCCTTATTCTTTTGTTCATTGTTGCACCTTGTGTGCTGTCATGCCTGTGTTCCTGTCTTTTCTAATTGTTGGCTTAGTGATCCATATATTTGCTTCGTTTTTTGGGGTTTTTTTTGCCATTTTTATTTTCTTCATTTGATCTGTTTCCTTCTATTGCGCTTTTAAGTCTTGCTTTTGTCCCTGTGTTACTGGTTAAACTATTATCGGCCACCATTACCAGTGAATGCCACCTTATTTGACACTGAGCCAAAATATACAGTGGGTGCATTCTTAGTTTTGAAGAATTTCATATCACTCCTTGTTGTACAAAATACTTAGTTTCATGCTGTTCACCGGCTGATTCAGAGTTAATCAGGAACCACTCCTGAAGGAAATGTACAGTATGATCAATTCACAGCTATGAATCAGCTGATTATTATGATTCATGAGTTTAAGATTGCCTAGTCTATTTTCTAAATCATTATCGTGATAAGGTTTGATTTGTGCTTATTTATGACTCATCAGTTAGAACTGTTTCCTGATTGGTTCCTCACTTGTTTTTTTACTAATAATTAACTAATCATTGACTACTCTGATTAGTAGTTACTTATTGAATGATGGCTACTTAGCAGTTCCTAAAAGTTACGCATAATTGTACTAGTTTTAATAACATTAACGCATATTAGTTTTCTGTTCTGTGCTGAGTTTTCGAGATTGCAGCTTTACAGCTGTGAAGTTACAGATGATGATTTGGCTTTATAAAAGAGGAGGTCTTGAACTGGAAACCATCACTGTTCCCATCTGCTCACATTCAGAGTGGGCAGTATGTGTGCGGTGGAATATGCTACACCAAGTTCCTTATGTCTTTCTCACATCACTGAAATTACAAAAATCACCAAAACACATAACTTGTTTTCAACTTAGGCATGATGAATTTTTTGTCCATCTGCTGTATTTTTAAAGTTTCTAATCATATTATACACCTTTTAATCCTTAAAAAACACTGAGACAGCAGATGTTTTCTGATGACAGCAGAGGCATGTTTTTCTCTTTCTCTAGACAGGCCATGTACCATATGAATGTTTCAGTTGTGTAATAGGATGTGAATGGGAATGTCAATGTGTGCCTGAGCACTAATTGTTGAATTTAGTTATAGGAATCATGTTGCTGTTCAAAATGAGCAGGGAGGCAAAACATTATTTAGCTTTAAAGCAACTTACAATAACTTTTTAGCGATTGTAGCAACAATTTGTAAAATGGTCATGAATCCTTCCAAGTGATTGATATGAGACTGGACAAAGTCAAAATTAAAAACTCAAAATAATTACAATAGGTACTCAAAGTACATACAATACAATACAATCAGTTGGGTTTTTCTGGCCACAGACGTGATACCACAGCTCCACTGCCTGCTCACAGACTCTGCTTCCAAATGATGTCACCAGCACAAGATGGCAGTATTGTCTCTGATATGTATTTTGGCCTCATTTTTGAACAATAAGAAGTGAAATGTGATATTCATTCATGTTTTATGTTAATGAAGTGCAAGCACACTTTTTCAGTGTTAACTTGCCATCAGGACAGCTGTGAGTACTGACAAGTTCATTATGATAATGTTATATTGTATTTATTACGTGTTCTGCCATTCAACAGACTCAGACAGATGCAATTAAAATCAGCTCAGTGCATCATTCAAATGTCTAATTAATTAGAAACAGGACTGCCAGAAGCCTGACAAGAAAAAACCAACTTGTCTTTAACGGGCCTACATCCATTGTTGGTTCATCACCATATGCTATTTTCAGTTCTACCTGGGCCATGATTGGAAAGTTTTTCTTAGCATCAATCCTCTGTCTTTACTAAAAATACTCACTAACCATGTCAAGCAAAACATCATTCACTAGGGAATAGAAGACAACAGAGCTGTAAGTTATGGCAAAGAAAAATGACCCACAATGCCCTTCGTTTAACTCCAGTCATGGGATCTTTTGTTTTCAAAATAAATTTAACTTTAAGTGCAGAAAAGGCTTTTAAAACCAACACTTCTCTTTTAAGCAACTGTTTAACATCCTACTTCTTAAATTTTAAACTATATTTTAATCACTTATTTAACACAAATAATCATAAATTTATGAAAAACTACTACTACCAAATTACTATGACTTATGATAACCTCTATGCAAATACTTACAAATAATATATCTAGTAATTTCAGAACAATCAGTGGGTATCTGTGCAAAACTCTGATTTCGATACATTTTATACTTCTCTCACATAAATAGGATAATCAACATGCCAACGTTGTCTGAAGGTGATGTTTGCTTGATACTCTTTTCTGGACCCACTCCAGAACTGCAATCTTTTTTTAGCATACAAATCTTCTGCCATAAACTTCCCAAGTGGAAGCAGTGGCACAGAAGTTTTCATGGTAAGTCGTTGGTTTAGAGTAAGTCGTTCTAGGCTTTTGCGATCACTGATGCTGTCAGTTGTAAGTGGGCAGTTATTTCTAATCACCATTGCTTCGTAGTAAAAACACTCTTAAGGAGGCATCATCTAATCTGCTGGCACTCTGTGAGACCACCCATTTTAAGACTCTCCTAAATATCCTAATCTGGCACTCCCAAACAACCCCCATGCGCCTATCATCAAGAATGTTCATTGGAAAGTCACATTGTTTTTCAGCCAGGTAAGTTGCTACTCTGTCTATCCATTTCTTTAAAAGCCTTTGTCAGTTTACCTTTGGCCCAAACAAAATTTGTGCCTTGATCTGATGTAATTTGTCTCACAGCTCCCCTGATAGATATGATACATTGCAGGGCATTTATGAAGGCAACAGTTGCAAGATCTTCCAATAGTTCAATGTGAACTGCTCACAAGGAAAGACAGGTGAACATGAGACCATATCTTTAACATTCTTTTCTACCTTGCTTAGTATTAAATGGTCCAAAACAATCCAACTCCTAACAAGAGAATGGTTGGGAAAGATCAATATGTTGTGGAGGTAGATATTTCATCTTTTGAGTTTCTGTGGACCTGTGAGCTCCCTGCAGCTTACATATATGGTTTGCCACAGCAAGCTCTGGAGCTGATTTCAAAGTGAAAATTTCTATGTCCCACAGAAACCTGGGTCCAGGAAGCCTTTTTGAACTGATCAAATCTTCCACTTTTCAGGCCTCTCAAGGTGTGATCGGACAGATTTTGATCAATGTCAGTGTAATGCCATTGTGCAGGGTTTGTTGTTTCTCTGATTCTTTGGACTCAGTTTGCAACAAAAACATGAAACCTTTGCGCTTCATTGCCAATGTAGCCCAAGACTACCTGTGTATCTGCCCAACAAATTTCTTATTCAATCTTGAGTTCCAGCTCATCCTCCAGCAAACTGCTGATTGCTGAGGAAATGATTGCAGCTGTTAACTCTGATCTTGGTATGGTTTTAACCATTGTGGGTGCAACCCTTGCCTTAGCATGGATAATAGACCCTCGGTGAGGAATATACCGCGTACACCATATACCAATATTTGAATATACTGTACCAATATTTCCTGCTTTGCATCTCTGCATCTCCATTCTTAGACACCTTCCATAAACTTGATGTAGTCGTCCCTGACTTCTGAAACTTTCTGAAACTTTATTTCAGATGTTTCAGCCTCACCAAAGCCAAACTTATTTTCAGGCAGTCGTGGGTGAGTCCTAAAGGGGAGGGGCATTTCAAGGTGACCACATCTTTATTCTTGTGTATTCCTTCATTCTTGATTTGCATGACCTGTATGTCATCTTTAATATGCTATTTTCCCCACAATGGTGTCGGTAAAGTCTGATTTACAGTGGTTGGTGTCAGTAGTGGTCAAGTTCCTTGACAGACACTCAATGGCAAAGACCTGTCACTTCTGTTAACTTTGCAACCTGTTGCGAGGTGCCAACAATTGCTCCAACCCAGGTCAGTTCTGACTGCATACGGCTCATCATCACCTCCTGTGATGACTTTCCGTGGTTCCAAGCCTCTAGAGCAATCAGAAGCTATTAAGAGTCCGACCTTACAATCCATTAGCTTTGGTATCTCCTGTGGGATGAAGCGGGATGAAATCTCTAGTATAAACTGGTGACAAGTTGATAAAGCTTTGCGAAGAAATCGCTTTAACCCTAAGGCCACTAACGCTTTCGCTCTGATTGATGGAATCTTTTCCTACCATAGTGTTAAGTTTTAACTACATCATGGACGTATGTGTCTCTTTGTATGCAGCAGGAAATGGAAGATGTGTTTTCGTTCAGCTTGCATAGCATTGGAAGATATGTCTGCAGTAGGGGGCCACACCCCTACTCTTCATGAAGTGGTGTTGGATGATGTTTCTTGCAAACACCATATGTAGTCTTACTCAAATCAAAATTTAATCAAATCAAATTTTATTTGTAGAGCCCGAAATCACAATTTACACATTATCTCACTGGACTTTGACAAACTGTACAGATGTGACATCCCCTGCCCTTTTTTCCTCACCCTCGAACCGGGTGAGGAAAAACTTAAAAAACCCTAAACAGGGAAAATAAGAAACCTCAGGAAGAACCACAGAGGAGGGATCCTTCTTCCTAGGACGGACAGACGTGCAATAAATGTCACTTGTACAGAACACAAAAACATGATAATAACAGTTCACTTAGAATGTATAAAACATCCATGAGTCCCAGAGTCGGTGGATTCTATAAATCCGGATGTATGGAAAGTCTAGTGATCCAGACGCAGGTGTATTCTGTTGGTCCAGGAGTCATTGTACACCATGTAGCAAGATCTGAGTGTTGCTGAGTCCAAGAGTATGTAGAATCTGTAAATCCAGGGATATGTGAAGTGTATTGATCCAGAAGCAGGTGTAGTCTATTGATCCAGAAGCCATTGTGATCTGTGGATCCTGATTTGCACTTGGAAATCCAGCCTAGGATCCAAGTCACAGGATCACCATTCCTAATGTGGCTAGGAGGCATTAGGCAGGACCACAGCAGCACCTCCCACCGCGACCTAAAAAAACCTGCAGGATGGTAAAGCACAACGACTCCGGGGAAGAAGTAAAGTTAGTGTAAGGATATGGACATTTACAGGAGCAGAGAAGGAGTCGGAGTCAGAGGGGGGAGAGAAGAGAGCTCAGTGCATCATGGAGTGTTCCCCCTACTCTTAAGCCTACTCTTAAAATCAGAGAGTGTGTCTGCCTCCCGTACCAAGACTGGAAGATAGTTCCACAGGAGAGGAGCTTGATAGCTGAAAGCTCTGCCTCCCATTCTGCTTTTGGAAATTCTTGGGATCACCAATAACCCTGCATCCTGGGAGCGTAAGGTTCTGGATGGGCGATAGGGTACTATGAGCTCTTTAAGATAAGATGGTGACTAACTATGAATTACTTTGTAGGTAAGGACAAGGATTTTAAATTCTATTCTGAATTTAACTGGGAGCCAGTGCAGAGAAGCCGGTATGGGGGAAATATGGTCTCTGATATTAGTTCTAGTCAGTACACGCGCTGCTGCATTTTGGATTAACTGAAGAGTTCTTGCTGTCCTTTGAACTGTGTCCCTTTCTAAGACAGCCAAACCACAGGTTATTGTCAAATATATATATAATATTTACTTGTCTTCCACAATCTTAATAGCAAAGATTTGGCATTTGTGGCTAGAGTAGCTTTCTCCACAGCACATGCATGTGACTGCATTTGATGATGAAAAATCACATGTCTCCTTCTGTCTGAAAGCTTGTCTTTTAAAGCTGAGCTTTTGTCAACAGTGCTGTGAGTTTTGACCACTGTACTTGTTTTATCTGATGCTTTCACAGTTGTGATAAGTGCATTAGCCCTTGAAAACTTTAGAGCTCTGAATTACTTTTTTTCTTTAGGCTTCAAGGCATGAAAGGATGTTACAGGGTTACGGGTGATTTATGTTTCTTATGCAACAAACTCAGCAAACTCCTTCAAATTGGGTATCCTTTGGTATTCTTCTGTTTGTCACAGCTGTTTTGTGACATGATGATTCTAGCAAGAAGTCAACGAATCAGGGAGTTTTAGGAGCAACTTTCGACTTTCCTCACAGTCATTCAACAACTGAAGCCATTTCATGCATGGCATGGTATTGCATTAGACTGTCATAAAATCACTGAATTGTCTCTGTTTGACTGGATCTCTTGAACTAATCTTTTTTGTCTCTAAGTACTTGCTGCATTACAAAGGGATAACCATATCGAGCATTCAGTGCCTCCCATGCTTGAGGCTATATCATCTCTTCTATAGACGTTTCCAATACAGACTGAGCCTCACCCCTTGTACATTTTTGTAGACAGAATAATATGTCTGCTGGATTTGTACATGACCCCTAAATCAACGTCTTGAAACTTGTGCACCATTCTTGGGTCTCCTGAGAAGACTGAGGATTCGGGTGTAGGAAGCCCAGTAATAACCATACTGTAATATAGGGCTTGTACTAATGATATTTCATTACTAGTAATGTTTGTTTGTTCATCGGTTTGTTGCACTTTAATGTTGTCTTTAAGGACTGGAGGTTGATTGGTTGCCTCATTGTGCGTTGCTCGACTTTTGTCACCTGTCTCACTTGATTCAGCTTCAGAGTATGCTTTAGGTTTAGCAGTTATTATTTGAAGATCTCTGATTTTCAAGTCTTTTAAGCTTTTGCCTTTGTTCAGCGATATTCTCCTCCATCTTCATTTCTGCCTTTTTGGCAGCGAGCTGAACCACACACTCTGCTCTTTATGCTGCGATACTTTGTTGATCTAAATGGCAGCTTGAGTGGTTGCTATGTACAATAGATTTTGAGATTGCACTACCAAATATTGACAGGGCTTACTCTGTCAAGCGTCACATGAAGTCTTGCATTTTCTGCCCTTGCATCAAATTCCTCTTGCCCCACTTCACTCATGCATACTTTCATTACCTCCATCAAATCTTTTGTTACTGCTGGTCAAGAATCCATCTTTCTTCTAATCTTAGGAGAAGGTGCCAATTTAGGATCGGATTTTCTCTTTTGTCACACTCACTTTTCACACTCGTTTGTCTTGTCCTTCAAAATCATCCATCATCTCACTCAAATTTTCATTTGAGTGCTCATTCTTAAGTTTGGTACATGTAGCTTTAACTTGTTAATTCCAGCTTTCATGTAGTGAAAATAATTGACTTTTATGGCTTAAGTTCTAACATTTTGAGGGTTTAAGTTCTTCTCATAAAGATTTCCTGGGTTTATCTGTCCCTGAGTCAGCACTCATTGTTATTTGACATATTTCTATTTTAGCACTAATATCGCCTATGAGACACTAACGTTTCCCTTTCAACATCATCAATTTGTGATTTTTAACTGTTCGTTTGAACTGACCAGCTTTTTTTGAAGAGACAAAATTTGTTCACAACATTTATGTATTTGTGATATGTCTCCTTGAACATGACATTTTACATGTTTTGGTAAAAGCAGTCTATCACCAAAATAAAAGTAAATTTGCATATAGCCCTTGCCAATATTCAACTGTCATTGCAAGACAGTGTCACTAGTGAACATAACATGGTGTGGTTGTAGAGTTGCAACCCTCTGCCTGATGACACCAACATGATAAGAGAGCCACTGCACTCTGGAGCCCTGCAGGATATTTTGCAGAGCTGTGGCCTACGCTTGTACGCTGCCCTTTAGTGGCTAAATAGCCGTACTCTCAACCCAGCATTGTGAAGATGCCAGCACCAACGTTCTATCTCTTGAATTAGGCGCCTGCTTCCGGTCGTCTCTCATGGCCCCTGCTCTCATGTTTCCCCTACTGTTCTTGCAGGACTTTTTTCTTTAGTCTTGACTACGCTGGTGGCACATTTTCACTGTAGCTAGCACTGTAGTGTTATTTGACTCTTCTTTCTTATTTCTGTGCACGTCATGAAAACTATGTGACACGCACCTGCAACATTGCATGGACATCGGGGACTGTGCCTTTGGAGTGGCAGACAGGTGTGGTGGTTCCCTTTTTCAAGAAGGGGGACCAGAGGGTGTGTTCCAACTACCGGGGGATCACACTCCTCAGTCTCCCTGGGAATGTTTACTCCAGGGTGGTGGAGAGGAGAGTCCGGCTGCTAGTTGAACCTCGGATTCAAGAGGAGCAATGTGGTTTTCGTCCTGGCCGTGGAAATCTGGACCAGCTGTATACCCTCACGAGGGTACTGGAGGGGGCATGGGAGTTTGCCCAACCAGTCCACATGTGTTTTGTGGATCTGGAGAAGGCTTATGACTGTGTCCCTCAAAGTGTCCTGTGGGGGTTGCTCCAGGAGTATGGGGTAGATGGCCTTTTGTCACGGGCCATTCGATCTCTGTATTGTCGGAGTGAGAGGTTGGTTCACATTGCCCGCAGTAAGTCAGACCTGTTCCCAGTCAGGGTTGGTCTCCGCCAAGGCTGTCCTAGGTCACCGGTTCTGTTCATAATTTTTGTGGACAGAATTTCTATGCGCAGCCAAGCGGCGGAGGGAGTCAAGTTTGGTGGCCTCCGGATTCCGTCTATGCTATTTGCAGATGACGTGGTCCATTTGGCCTCATCGAACCGTTACCTCCAGCTCGCACTGGGACGGTTTGCAGCCGAGGGTGAAGCAGCAGGGATGAGGATCAGCACCTCTAAATCTGAGGCCATGGTTCTCAGCCAGAAAAGGGTGGATTGCCCACTCCGTGTCGGTAAGTCACTTCCCCAAGTGGAGGAGTTCAAGTATCTCGGGGTCTTGTTCACAAGTGAGGGGAAAATGGAGCGGGAGTTTGACAGACGGGTAGCGTCGGCAGTGATACGTACTCTGAAGCGGTCCGTTGTGGTGAAGAGAGAGCTGAGCCAGAAGGCAAAGCTTTCAATTTACAGGTCAATCTATGTCCCAACTCTCACCTATGGTCATGAGCTCTGGGTAGTGACCGAAAGAATGAGATCGCGAATACAAGCGGCCGAAATGACCTTCCTTCGCAGGGTGGCTGGGCTCAGCCTTAGAGATAGGGTGAGGAGCTCGGACATCCGTGAGAGGCTCAGAGTAGAGCTGCTGCTCCTCCGCGTTGAGAGGAGCCAGTTGAGGTGGTTCGGGCATCTGGTCAGGATGCCTCCTAGACGTCTCCCTGGGGAGGTGTTTTGGGCATGGCCATCTGGGAGGAGACCCCGGGGCAGACCAAGGACACGCTGGAGAGATTATAGCTCTCGGCTGGCTTGGGAACGTCCCCCGGAAGAGTTGGTGGAAGTGGCTGGGGAGAGGAACGTCTGGATCTCCCTTCTCAGGCTGTTGACCCCATGACCCGGACCCGGATAAGCGGCAGAAAACAAAACGAAACAAAACTTAATCTTTCATTTAAATTAATATTCAAATCCCAATTAAAATAAAATTCAATTTTCTAACAATTTGTTGACATAACATGCTTATAGTTTATGCTCTACAGTGGAATATATTTGAATAGAACTAAGCGGTAGAAAATGAATGGATGGATGGATCTAAATAGCAAACACAGTCTACTGCATTAACAGTTACAGTACATGTCAATATGCTCTTTTGAGTACAGATTGAAAATTGTTAGATGTCACTTCTTTGTACTGCTACTTTTCAGCAAACCTGAGCCAGAAATTAAATGGGCTCTATTTGAAACCACCTAGTATATTAGCAGTAAGTAAGGCTACTGATTTAGCCAAAATGTAGCATTTATCACCAACCACCGACTGCTCCTTCACCCTTACACTCAGCACTGGCCACAGTGCTGTGTGCTGACTCCACTACTGTATACTTTGTATGAATTTGACTGCAATGCTATCCACTCCACCAACACATTCATTACGTTTGCAGAGGATACCACTGTGTATGGTCTTATAACCAGAGGTGATGAGTCAGCATACCAGAATGAGGTTCTGAAACTGTCTACAAATCACACTAATAAAACCACTGAGAAGGCCATTGACCACAGGAGGCACAGGGTGAATCCTGGCCCACTCTATGTCAAGTATTTAGTATTGTTTTGTTTGGTTGTCTGTGAAGATTTTCAGTCATCCTGGTCATGGTAATCTTGGTGTTTCTTCTGAAGGCAACAGTGCTTCTTGTAGTTTCTTGAAGATGTTTCTCCTCTCATCCAAGAGGCTTCTTCAGTTGTAAATTTCTGGTAAGGAGTCCCCAATATTTAACCTTGTGGAGGATCCAAAAGATGCAACGGTACAGATTAGGATAAGGCAAACTCGGGATCGGAAAACATAAACAAGATCAAGACACCAGGAACTCACGGAGGATAAACGCTGGACTGCTATCCATGTAGACAAGGCAATCTGGCAAAGGAGGAAGGGAACATGGGGGTTAAATACATGAGGGAGAGGTAGACAGTTGAAAACAGGTGGGACACATTAGGGAGAGGGAATAATCAGAAACACCTGAGGGACAACACTTGACAGGACATGGAAAGTAAGACACAGACAGAATTTCAAAGTAAAACAGGAAACACCGAATTACCCTAACAGACAGACACTTGATACTAGCAGGTCCTGACAGTGAGTTTCAGTTCAATGCCCCTCTTTGTTCCTCTATTTCTCAAACTTTAACCTGAAGAACTTGGAGATATTTTGTCTAATATTCTTCTGGTTCAACTTCTTCGGCTGTTTCTTCTCACTTACACCATCCTCTGAAGTAGAAGAGGGGGTTATATCATCACCCTGTGAAAACAGGTTCTTCTGCTCATCATTAATACTGTGGGTGTGTTGTCAATACTTTTTTCACTAGTTTTGACTATGACCAGTGTATTACGACATTGATTTTACTGACAGTGTATGGATGGCATACTGATATTTCATTAGAAATATACTGAAAACTCTGAGATATACTATATTAGATATGTTAAATAAGGTATTATTAGTAATAGTTTAAGATGTTCTAGAACATATACTCTACACATACTCTAAATAAAAAGGCAACAAAATTCTCCCAACTCTTTCTAAGTTTGTTTAGGAATATTAAATAAAACACAAATCTTAATGAGAAAGAACAGAAACTGTTTTTCAGTGAGGAAGTGTGGCTGACATCACTGATGATGCAATCTTTAAAATGATGAGACTGGATATAAAATAAATAAATAAATACACAAAATTGTGCTATCAGGGACAATAGACATAGTACTGACACTGTGAAATCTCTGATTCACACAGAATGTAAATGCCTGATGTTCATCATGTATCAGCTTCATCTTGAACTCACAAACTTAGACACAAAAGGTACATGTGGATTTCTAGAACATATATTACTCTGAATATGTATAAAAATGTAAAATGCATAAAAATGTATGTATTAGTTCCCCCTAAATGGAACACTAATAAGTCAATATGTCTGCAAGGAGTTTTTAAAGCTTGCAGGCGCATCTGCTGCAAGCAATTTCCCTTAAACTCATCATTTTTATTAACAAAAAAAATGTAAAAATTGTCCAAATCTATGGAAGAATATTGAATTTATTTGAGAAAAATAAAATCGGCTCTTCTGTACAGATCAGAGCATTTACAGTATTAAATAAGTTGAAAATCAAATTAATATATTATCATTTCGATATCAATCCCTTTTTTTCTTTGTGGGCTTGAGTGTATGTGGGCTTCTGACTGTCAAGGTTAATGCATGTTTGTTGTCTGTTTGACTTGCAAAGTCTGTAAAGTAGTTTACAACCATTCCATCCATATTGGCTAAAATTATTCTACACTAATGTATAAGGAGCAAGAGCAGAGTTAAATGTGTCCCTGTGTATTCTACTCACATATTTCTCATTTTCAACAACTTGGACCTCCTACCCTTGTACAGCAAGTGTTTTGCAACTAGTTCCCCTACAACCAAGACATTTCATGTCAATAATTCAATCAAAATTGACAACTACTGAATAAAAACATCACTGGTTGTTGTTGTTAGACTGTAGATAGTAGCTTTTTTAAGTTCCATCCACTCTTCTGTGGAGCTGTCTTGCATCTCCATACAGCATTTAAGTTGTATGAGGGCCCATTACAGGTCCTTTTGCAATAAGACATACACTCCATACCTGAATATTAAACCAGACAGTTGCAAGTTATAACATGCTAGCTAGCAGAAAATATGGTGGTCCTATTACAATTGCCCTCTAAACAAACTGTCATACTGCCAGCAGGCTAACTCAGTTGTAGCAAAGTATAAATTTGTTTTTAAGAGACACATTAGTGCTTTTAGAAAATATGGTCTCTGATATTAGTTTTAGTCAGTAAATGCGCTGCATCCTTTTGGAGTAACTGAAGAGTTTTTAAAATCTTATTAGGGCAACCTGACAATAAAGCATTACACTTATCCAGCCTGAAAGTAACAAATGCGTGAACTAGTTTTTCTCCATCTTGCATCTTGAGAAAGGATGGAGAAAAACTAGTTCACGCATGTTACGGAGGTAAAAGAAGGCCGTCCTTGAAATCTGTTTTACATGTGAGTTAAAAGACAACTCCTGGTCACCCAGGATAACACCCAGGTTTCTGACAGTGGTGCTGGAGGCCACGGTAAATGCCATCAAGATTAACTATGTTGTTGGATAATGAGTCTCTAATGTGTTTAGGGCCCAGCACAATGACTTCAGTTTTGTCAGAGTTTAACATTAAAAAGTTATGAGACATCCAGTTTTTAATCTCATTAAGGCATCTCTGTAGATTAGCTAACTGATGGGTTTCGTCTGGCTTCATTGATAAGTACAGTTGTGTGTCATTTGCATAGCAATGAAAATGTATGGAGTGCTTTCTAATAACATTACCTAAAGGAAGCATGTATAGAGTGAATAGTGATGGTCCAAGCACAGAAGCTTGTGGGACTCCATGACTAACCTTGTCATATCTTGATGATTTATCATTAACATGAACAAAATTATATCTATCAGATAAGTAGGACTTAAACCACCTTAAAGTAGATTTTTAATGCCAATTTGGTGTTCCCTCCTCTGTAGTAAGATGTGATGATCGATAGTGTCAAAAACTGCGCTAAGATCTAATAAGACTAGTATAGAGATAAGTCCCTCATCAGATGCAGTGAAGAGGTCATTTGTAACTTTTACCAATGCCGTTTCCGTGCTGTGATGCTTTCTAAAACCTGACTGAAAGTCTTCAACTAGACTATTATCCTGAAGAAAGCCACATAGTTGTTTAGCTACTGCTTTCTCTAGAATCTTTGAAAGAAAGGGGAGGTTGGATATTGGTCTATAGTTGTCTAGAACTCCTGGGTCCAGGGTAGGTTTTTTAGGAGCGGTTTCATTACAGCTACTTTAAAAGACTGGGGCACATAACCTGTTACAAGGGATAGATTGATAATATTTAGTAGTGGATTGCTAATTAAGGGTAACCTAGTAGGTATGGGGTCTAGTATATAGGTTGACGATTTAGACGAAGATTATGTTGTCATTAGTTCATGAAGGTCAATTGGATGGAAGCTTTCCAAACACATACCAGGACTAATAACAGCATCTATAATTCCTGTTGCTGAACTGGAATCTGTGAAGTGTAGGATATTTTCTCTGATAAGTATAATTTTACACAGAAGTTAAAAAGTTTATCACCAGTCAAGCAGCAGCTTTTGCTATGGTATGGCAACACCACCTGGACAAACCACCTCACCAATTACAGGACACCACAATGCTGCTATTGGGGAGGGACTGATTTATCAAATCAATATCAATATTGGCCAATATTGCTGTGGTTGATTGGTATCGGCAAATAATGTAGTATTCAACAATGCCAGTAGCTGATAATGATCTTTTGTGACTTATTAATTTTGCACCTGCTACATCTGCTGTCCTACAGCTGTGTGCAGCTTTAAAGACTGATGAAAATCACGGTTTTGACTTTTTTAGGTCCATGTGCTGTTTTCCGATATTGCGACACGACACAATTTTTCATTTCTTTTTTTCCGACTCAAAAAGGGTATCAGTATTGGTACTAGTGTCAACCACATTGTTATTTTAAACATCGAAATTGGTCACATAATTTCCATATTGATCCATCCTTAGACTGTATTTGTGGCAATTTATGTAACATTGTTTGTAAACTGGTTGTATCCCAACATATATCTATATTACTACCGTGTGGTTACTCCCTTACAAGTCCTGGTTATTTTTACCGAAAAGTGAATAAATGAATAAATAGCCTTTCTCTCTAGAAACCGTGTCGCTGTCTATGGTGCTGAATGAGGCTCGAACCGGCCTCCACAAACGAATTAACACATTCAAGTGGTCTATCAGAACATAAATAAACGCAGCAGTAATCTCCACTGTTCCACACACCGCCTTGCACTGGGAAAAGAATGACTTGTATCTCCTAGACCCCGTTTGGCTGTTTCTCCTTTCATGTGAGGAAAGGCTGCGGGAGGAGGGGCATGAGGGATTCCCACCAAGGGGTTATAAATATCGCGTTGCTGCTGTCGCCTGGTCCACTCACCAGTGTTATAGGAGGTGAAGGCTGAGGAGTTCGAATGGATAAATGAAATTGGATACGAGTTTACAAGTTTGAGCGTGTTTTCAGTGCAGGGAGAAGGCCACACGCGCTCTGCTCCCCCGCGGTGATGTTCATAGGAGCAGACAGGCTTCCGCGGCGACGCAGCGGCAATGTCAGCCCGACCGAGGAGCTCCAGGATGAAGCGCTGCTTTACTGCGGTGCAGTAGTGTGTGAAATAATTGCTTGGTCGTTTTCGCCCGCACTGAGCTTTAAACACGTCGTCCCTTTGTAGCTGGACGTAGGGAGTCGCTGACGGCTCCACGGGAGAGATTGTTGGAAAGCAACCGGAGAACTTGTGCTCCTGCATCGACATTGTGCTTGCAGTGATCGTTTGGGCCTCCGGTCGCTCGGATGATACGCGTTTAGCACAAATCGCTGGCAAAGTCATGGATGCTCGGTGAGGAGGAGTGCAGACCGCAGCCGGACTGGAGACGCCGAGGCACGGAGCACGGCTCACAGGGAACCTTGCTTTTTGAAAAGACCGTTTAAAGAATGGGGCTGCTAGACATTTCTTTATTTCCCCGACTCATTCTGTGTATCTGTGGTGAGGCTCTGAGTACGCCTGGACGCTGCTGTGCAGTTAGGATGTAAACTGGATGCTGCAGTCCTGCTGGCTCAAAACACAGATTATTTAGGGGTCAAAAGTTTTGGGGGAGGGGAAATCCCCACCAGGAGCCCCGTCGCCATGGATGACTCGGGGATAATACGGCGCAGGAGGATGCAGGTGAGTTGGTAGCTGATATCCTCATCCTGTGGCCCCTGTGTCTCTGAGGTTTTTTTTTGGCTTAAGCTCCTATCAGTCTACCTGCAGGCCCGAGTGAATATCATGATAATATTTCATAGACACTCAAGAGTTGACTATATTTTATAGCTACATCATTGTATTTATTAGCTCCTAAATATAGCAACACTTACACTGTATATAATTTATCCCGATTTTTTGCAATTTTTTCATGCTGATCTGCTATTTCTTTCTGTTTCCTGATATGCACAACACAAATAGGAATCAAGGTGATGCCATCAAATATCGTCCTCTTTGTTCTACCAGCAGTCCAATTCCAAAGATCTTCACTTTACTGACAAGAGACATCGAGAATAAAGGCAAAGTGTTTTGGAGCTGGAACCAGTACATATTTAGTGTTTTTGCTGAAAATTTTACTTAAAAGTTCATGCACATTTTCTGCCTTGACTAGTCACTTCATTAAGTCAATTGCTTCAGCTCTTAATTGAGGAATTACTGTAAGAGAGTAAAGTGAGCCTATTTTTTTTTTCCGCAAACATGTCACATGATAGGCTTCTTGGCTTGTAACTGTGATATTCATGTAGCATGACTATCATAAGCATCACAGCTTATTTTAGGGTCAGTGACTGTAGCTTACGTAGGCTTTGACATATTGGCAATGAATCATTACTCGTGCGTATGGATATGACGTATTCAAATGACTATGTAATGAGACAGCTTGCTTAACCACAGAGTCATTCCCCCACCTTTGTGTGATTCAGTCAAGTGGGCTGAGCAGAGATGAGCAGCAAGCAGGAGAGGCGTAGAATAGCCTCCTGTATGCAAGTGTGTATGCAATAGTATGTGTGTGTGTTTGCATTTATTTTATTACAGTTTGTCTTTAATATTGTTGTTATACTGTAGGGCCAAACAACGATTGTCAGTGAGCACACCTTATTGCTGCTTTGAGCTGTGCATTGACCCGTATTACAGTGAAAAGAAATGGTTGCAAAGAAGTACTGTGAGGATTAGTGGTGAGGTGTGCTAATGGCCTCATATCTCATCTTTCCCACTGCATAGCTCATTGCTCTTCTGCTGGGGCATACAACAGCAGGAAATTACAAGGAAATTAATCATCACAAAGTCAGACCAAAAAAGTCAAGCACTCATTTTAGCAATACAAACTCAATGATTTGGTTTGTAAGTGCGACTTATCTGCATGGCCTTTAGGCCTATTATCACTGCACAGGCATACACACACAGACACACTTACACACACACACACACACACACACACACACACACACATACATACACATTCATTCTGTCAGCACCATATGGTGACACACCCATTCGCTTACAGTAAGGGTCAGGAGTCACACACCCATGTAGCATTTCTTCAACATTTTCTTCAACGTTTTTGTAGAAACGGCATGTACATTTCTGGCTGACAACAAGTCAAGTTTTTCTTGCCTATTTGTCAGTTGCTGATATAAATTCTCTTTATGTAGTGTAGCAAGTGCCCAAACATTTGGACAAATTTACTACTGAGTCTGCAAATATCAGTAAATTGATTATTTAACAGTTCAACTTATCAATTTAGGAATTTAACTGAATTTTTTTGTGTCCTTTGTCCAAGGAGTGTTGCCATACCCAGCTGGTCAATTCCAAGTCATTCCAATCATGAATGTAACATTAGGAACCTGGATATGGCAAGAGTGCTCAGCCTTGCTTCTCACCCAGTGACCCTTTCTGCTTTCACAGCTCATTCCCTGCTCATTTCTTTTTATTTTCCCACATATAACACCATTATACAATATTTTGTAAAATGGTTGACAGGACACCTCAAATAAGGTCAGTTATAACGGTTTGATTCATGGAGACTTTCTATTTGTAAAACTTCTAAAAACTCTGACGTCACCACAAGGTAAAGAATATGGGTATACATGTATGGTTCACATGCATCACTGGACAGTTAAAAAATGATATAACAAAAATGGGGCTAGTCAACAACATCATAACATCATCCTAATCTGCTACATGTCCTCCTCATTAACGATATCACAGTAAAATCAGTCTAGACTAAATATAACCGACCCCTGTACAACATAAAGTATATATATGTAGACTATTAAAGCAAAAATAAAGTAATATGCACATTTTAGCAATAAAAAGACAACAACAAAACAAAACAAACAAACAAACAAGAAAAAAACAAATTCACTTATTAGACTTAAAATAAATGGATGCCCCCAAATAAGCCCCACTGTCTCACTTCCTCTTTCCATCTGTGTACCACAGTTTGTCAGTCACTGCTACAGGTGATGACTGGCCTGGTCACTGTCTCTTGGCAGCAGGACATTCCTTGATTGATCCCTTTTGTTTGTCTCTGAGCCTGTTCCTTTTTTTCCACAGAATGTTTGGACCAACTGATTCACCCTGACAGTGCAGCAATGTAGTTGACTTGAGGGACACAACAGCAAATGTCCTTTTAATGGTTTATGTGTACAGGGAGACAAAATTTAGTGAACTTTGTGTTCTCAGTCATGGTTTACTGCTCGCAGTGAAATGTTTTCTGGCTTTCTTAATAGATGGATAGATGGAAGGAGGATGGTGCTGGTACTGGTTAGCAAATTTCTTAACCTCACCTGTGAAATAACAAGGCAAATCATAATAGCATCAATTCTAAATTGTAAAACTATATCTGTCCACTGGTTTGACCCAAAATATAGACACTTTTAAAATCAAAATAATGTAGTAGGGGTTAATGGAAATATCCTAAATTCTTTTCACCGCTGCACATCATGTTAAATCAATTTATAGAATGATTCATCGAGAATGACAGTGACTCAAAAATTAGGTAACCATAAAAACGTGGCCCTGGAGAGTGGTTGCATACACATACAAAGGACAACCGTGTTGAACCATAAAGAAGGATATTTGTTATAAAAGTGAACATACTTTGACAGAAATAGGCCATCTGCAGGTTACGTACCACAAAACCTAGCTTTCATCTTTACCTGTAAGCTCGAAGTACTAGTAAGTCAAGACACTAGTACATCGTTTAGAAGCTCAAACCTCTTCAGTCCCCCAAAAGACGAAGATATACTGAGCAGCAATTTCCTGTCAGGGTGGGAGTAAATATATTGTGTCATTGTGTTGCTTTCTCACCCATGATGGTAGACATGTCATGTTTTTTGATAAAGCTTCCCATCTGTTGTCAGTCACCCTTCATCACTGCCAGACTTCATTGGCTCTGAGCCCCCTCTTCTCCATATATAATGCCTCAGAAGGTGTTTTTCAAACAGTCTTTGTACCTGATGTGATGTGGCTAAATGCAGAAATGCAATGAGTAATAAATGTTGCATTTCGACACACTAATTGTACCACAGGAGAATTAATAAACAGAGAATTTAGGGTTGAGTATATGTCGGAGCTGGATTTAATTTCCTTTAAGATCCCCTCCAGACATGTATTAAGACATATGTATATGTAGAAGTAAAACAATAATGTGTGACTGGTGTATTTTCCAGCTAAAATGATATATTCACATACAAATCCTAAAGACTGCCTCATATAAAAATCATCATTTTTGAACTTAATAAGTTAACATGACCCTATGGTGTTTTTTTGGGGTTTTTTTTATATACAACTCCCTTCATGACTTATACAAGCGTAATGTGAGGATAATGAGGATTTTGGCTTCTGTTCTGCTTTTCACCACTCAGTCTCCAAAAAACAAATTCTGATGACTTGTGGAGGTGGCGCTTAATTGAAAGGAAGCTTACAATTCTGATGCATCAACTTGTAGGTGACCGTGTACAAGTAACTCCTCTTCTTCATGAGGGGCAGAGCAGTGAGTAAAGAGGGAGTTTGGCTAAAGTGGCACATTCATAGATCCCCACAGCCTAGATGAGGCAAAGGTGGAAAATTGAAATATTTAATTTGTACACAAGAGAAATTAGATTTTAAGGGTTTGTTAAATGGCTGGACGTATCTTTCAAAAGTATCTTCGATAAAAAGCATTCTGATTCTGATTGTGGACTGAAAGTTTCAGGATTTCCTGTCACAATTGTCTGAATATTGGTGAATATGTTGCTAAATATTGGACTAGGGTCATCTTCCAGACTATCTGTGATGCTACAGTCAACCTTAAAAGCAGTACCTTTTCAAAACAGATAATTACTGAGCACAGAGAAAAATGAAACTAAACAATGGATGTGATGACTATATCCCTGTACCAGACATATAGTCTCAGACTGTGCACATATGTCATTATACACAATGAAGCTAGAACATTCATTTTGAGAAGCAAGAAAAGAAACGTAGTTCTGACTATAAATATTGATATATTGTCTTCTTATGCTTACATTTTTGGGAATGCTGGGACAGTGAGTTGCAAAGGCAGACTTTGTAAGGCCAGTGGTGAGGTAGTGTCTTGGTGCAATAAACACTGACAAAGTCTAGACTGCAATGAGTTGTCATTTCTTGACCTTTTTACAAATTAAAGTGGATGTGAAGATACGGCCAAATTCAAGCATATTCCATGAAATGTGTAGTTTTCCAAATTGTATAATTTGTAACTGAGGGTGACAAAGGACCACTTTATTTTGATTTTTATATGGTTAATAAAGGCCACATCACTTAAGAATTTAGTAATTGAGCTACATGATACAGATAATAGAACTACACTGCACAATTTAGACTGATATATTTATGAGAAAACACAATAGAAGCATCACATTCAAGGTTCCTGTATCATTTCTGGCTCCAATAAGTGGCTATAATTTTAATGTGCCAACTGGTCTTTTTATTGCCTAGACATACCAAGAACATTAAAGAGCCCCTCAGAGGGATATCAGTCAAGCAGTGAACAGATTTTCACAGGTCTGGATTTAGATACAGAAGAGATAAAGAAATCTGCTCTGTTTCTCACGTCTACTGCATCTTCTTTTTTCTATTTAGGTCTATGCCAAACAGCCTTGCTGTGTTTTAATATAACTTCAATACATGTAGCAGTTGGCAAATAGCCCATCACTCCCAGAAGACATGCAAAATGAATCTCTTGATGTGTTCCTGTGTCTGCTCTGAGGTTTCTATGTGCTAAATTTTGTTGTGAATTAAACTGACCTGACTTGACTGGATCAGGACTATACCACTAAAAATTTTAGGCCAGGACATTCAACCTTGCTAATCTAGTGACTCTATCAGGCTGTATATAGACACAGTGGTTCTTTGGGTTAACGCTAATTTGCTCTTTGGCTATGCTAACAAGATAAAGTTAATCTGCTAGAATGTGAATTTTTTTAGCATGATAGCTAACGTTTGTTATTTAGATCTAAACATAATCAACAAAAAAATAGCATTCATCCTCTTGGCACTTAACACAACCTAGTATTAAGACATAAGACTATCCATATCTATTTTTTGGTCTCTTAACTAAAATACAAACAGAACATATAGGAAATAAGTAAAAAAAACAAAACAAAACACAATTTTCAGAACAAATTGGCAAATGTATGTATTTAGTGTGACCTCCCTTGGCACGAAGCACATCTTGAACTTTTTTGGGGAGACAGTCCTGCAGTGTTTTGAAGTAATCTTCTGGTATATTATACCAGGCTTCTTTCAGCACTTCCGAGAGTTCTTCTCTGTATTTAGGCTGTCTGTTATTTCTTTGCCTGTCCAGGTGATCCCATGCTGCCTCTATTATATTCAGATTTTGAATCTGGGAAGGCCAGTCCATGACTGTCAGTGTTGTATCAGCAGTTTTTCTCTCCAAATATGGTTTAACTGCATTAGCACTGTGCTTAGGATCATTATCATGCTGAAAAATAAAACCATTCCAGATCCGGCACTTTCCAGAAGGAATGGCATGATGAATTAAAATCTGTTTGCACTTTTCAGCATCCATGTTCCCATCAATTCGAACAATATCGCCAACCCCATTGGCAGAAATGCAGCCCTAAACCAGGACAGACCCTCCATCGTTTTTCACTATAGGCCAAAAGTATTCATTCCTCCGTCTCTCTCTAACTCTGTGTGTGATTGGACCCGAAAATTTCCAACTTTGATTCATCAATCACTCCATAATACTCTTTTCCACTGATCATTATTCCAATCTTTGTGAGCTTAAGCATATATTAGCCTTTTCATCCTGTTCCCCTTCTGCAAAACCAGCTTCTTGGCTGCTAGCCTTCCACAAAGACCATTTTTGATCAAGCTTCAGACTGTAGAGGGGTCAACTCCGCATCCTGATGAAGCTGCCAGATCCAGAGTCAGCTCCTTGCTAGATTTTTTATGGTCGCTCAAAGAAAAAACTCTGAGAAACTTATTATCAGATTTTGACATTTTTCTTGGCCTTCCAGTTCTTTTTTTGTCCTTGACCTCTCCTGATTCTTCAAATTTCTTTATAAGAGCTTGAATACCACATGTTGAGTATCCAGTTTGTTTGATCATTTCCCTTTGAGAATGGCCTTGCTGATGCAAAATAACGATTTTTTTATCCATCAAATTCTGAGCTCTTTGGCATTTTGAATGGAAGGATGTGATTGAAAGCCAATCTTATTAATATTACCAAGCTTCCAAAGGGTTGAAAGATGCATATGCAATGCTCAAGCATGTCTTGAGCCAACCTCCTTTTTCACAGGACAAATACAGGTGTTAACAATGACATTATGGTTCCATTCCGATTAGGTTTAAGGGAGCCAGGTTCCTGCTATTGTTCAAGTGTGAAGGGAGGTCACTTAATACTTGTCTATTTAGCCTATAGAAGCTGTTTTTCTATTTTTTTTCTCTGTTTTTTAAAACTGCATATACAGTTTATCTATTTTGTGGTTGTATTCTAGTAAAGAGACTGAGAAATAATAGCACATTGTCATTGTGGCATTGCTAAAACAACAAATCTAATGGTAGTCTAAGAATTTTGCAGGGTACTGTATTAATACTGTATATACAACTTTCTACAACTTTTTTCAACGTTTAATTGTTAAAGTACTTTCACATTATCAAAACAATTGTCATGTCATCCGGGGTGTGTATTCTAATGGCTGTCACTTTTGTCTATAAACAAACAATATAAACTCAAATATGTCAAGAATAGAAATAAAACATTATACTTCCTGTCATACTGTACATCCAAACAGCTCTCTAACCATAGTACGATCTTAATTGCCTTGTTAAATAATTTTAAAACACTTCAAATGAGACGAACGAAAAAAAATCTCATTGTAAAAAACACACCTCAAATGAGATATACAATTGTCCTTGTCCAACATTTGTTAAGTCAGAAACGTGGAGGAAATGAATCCTTAATTCTCTGAGATAGATATGAAAATATTCCACTGGTTAATACATAATAATAATCTGCTATAATAATGTGACAGTGAATTGAGAAGAGTTGCTGTATGTATGTACAATATAGTACAAGACTGGGAAATAACAGGAAATAAGGCACAAACAAGAAAACACGGAGCTTACAGTATGGTTGTGCTATACTTTGTAATGTTACATCCGAACTGGTTATACTTTTTGTGGACTGTGCATTTGCCCTGAGAGAACTGATTCTCCTGTGTAGTCAGGATAGTTGCAATAGTTGACCCTGCCTGATACTCAGTAGTCTTTAATGATACCTCTTGCTCTTGTAAGCCATCATCCCCTCGCTGTGACGGCTCAGGGTCAATTAACCCGATCACGGATCAGGCTTCAAGGTGAAGGGGGATCAATAGGTTGAATATTCACTTATCCTTGCAAAGAGGGATTTCTCTCTGTGAACAAGTAGAACCCTCAGGACATGAAGTTGGAATGCAGTGCAGCCTGATGGCCCATGATCCTGAGATGAGGACACACTGTTATTTCCTATTTTCCGCTCTCTTCAGTACATAGTGGTGCTGCGATGGCTCGCTTTTGTAACAATAGGAACTATTGTTAGGAGCCATTGTTTAGTTCCGTGTGACACGGACATGTTTTGGAAGGACACCACCTTAGTTACCGGACCGAGCGGAATGTACCTTACACGCTAAAATTTAATAAAGTTCGTAACCCAGTTGGGTGAAAACAGTAAGAAGAGTGGACACTTCTTGAGAGGAAGTAACAGGCTTTAACATGGTGGCAGCGGAAGAGGACTCGGTCTGAGTATGTACAAGTTTTCTCCGATTGGAAGAGAGAGTTAACTGATGCTAGTTTTTTAGCCGCTCGCATGAGACTGCTGGGATTCCAAGGGACTGAAGCCACCACAAACACTGTGTTTGGACTCCAGCAACCTTTTTAAAACATGGAAGAATTGGGGGGACAAATTTGCTCTCTGCGTGGATCTGGTGATGGCTGAAGCTGATGATAAACAGAAGGTAAAACTGTTCAGCCATCTTGTCGGCGAGAGCGGCAGGGAACTTTTGGATACCCTGATGGGCGACATAGCTGAGGATGCATGGAAGATAGAGGACATCATCACAAAGTTTGATGATCACTGCAACCCAAGCGTGAACGAGATTGTCGAACGCTATGGTTTCTTCACGAGAAACCAGCCAGTGAAAATATAGACAGTTATGTCACTGAACTGAGACTGCTGGCAAAAACATGAAACTTTGGGACTTTGAGGGACTCGCTCATTCGTGATAGGATTGTGTGTGGTGGTAACAATACGATCATGAGAGAAAGACTGCTGCGGGAGAAAAACTTGACACTCGACACATGTATGCAATTGTGCAGAGCTGCAGAGCTATCTAAGGAGAACGTTAAAACCATCACCGGGCCGATGGTAGAAGAGGTGCATGCTGTTCAAGGAACACAGTACCAGAAGAAAGGTAACAACCCAGTGGAGTGTAAATTCTGTGGGAAAACACATGAAAAAAATAAACAGAAATGTCCGGCGTTCAGAAATAAGTGTGCAAAGTGTGGCAGAGAGAACCACTTTGCAGCCAAATGTAAAGCTAAACTGGACCAAAGGTGGAAGAAAAATGTGAGTACTATAGCAATAGAATATGTGAGTGATGAATATGAAGATATTACATGTATCACTGTCACAGACACTGAGATAGTGGATGCAGTGGAGACAGACTCAGGCAAAGATGTGGACCCAGAGAGAGCAAAGGATGAAAAAGAGAATGACACAGTTAAAGAGGACACTCAGCTTCTCTATGCTGGCATGCTACTAGGCAAAGACACGGTCAAATTCCAAATAGACTGTGGTGCTAGTTGCAACATCATCCCCATTAACCTGCTGAATCCAGACACCAAGCTAGAACACACTAATAGTATACTAGTTATGTACAACAAAAGCAAGCTGAGGCCAATGGGGAAATGTAACATTAAAATCAGAAATCCAAGAAATCACAAGCAATATCGCTTGGAGTTCCAAGTGGTAAATGCGGACGGTGCAGTGCCTCTGCTGGGTAGAAGGACCAGTGAGGCAATGAAACTGATTAAAGTACACCATGAGAATATCATGACAATAGACAGTATAGTCACAACAGGAAAACCTGCAACAGAACAGTGGACAATAGAACAAATCAAAACAAGTTATGCTGACGTGTTCACTGGAGATGGCTGTCTTGAAGGAAAATACAAAATGGAGATGGACAGCACAGTGAAGCCGGTGTAGCTGCCAAAGAGATGGGTCCCAGTGGCCCTGATGAAACCACTGAAGGAAGAGCTTAGAGACCTGCAACACAGAGGAATAATCACTCCTGTAGAATGCAGCACAGACTGGATCAGTGCCATGGTGGTAGTACAGAAACAGAATGGCAAGCCAAGAGTCTGTATTGATCCCAAACCCTTGAACAAAACACTAAAGCACAGTCACTTCCCACTTCCAAACAGCGAGGACATCTTACCAGACTTATCAAAAGCTAAAGTGTTCACAGTGTGTGACGTCAAGAGTGGATTCTGGCATGTACAGCTGGAGGAGGAGTCCTGCTATTTGACATTTGCCACTCCGTTCGGACATTACAGATGGCTGAGGATGCCGATGGGGATAAGTCCGGCCCCTGAAATATTCCAGAGAAAGCTTACACAAGTGTTGGACAATGTACCTGGTCTGTATATTATTGCAGATGACATCCTGATCACAGGACAATGGGAGATACAAGAGGAAGCGGAACGGGATCATGATGAAAAATTGAAACAGTTTCTGGATAGATGCAGTGAAAAGAACATAAAATTAAATGCAGAAAAATTCAGACTGAGACAAAAGGAGACCACATACATTGGAAACCGCTTGACAGCAGATGGACTCAAACTGGATCTTGAAAAAGTGCGTGCCGTTGAGCAGATGCCGGCACCGACAGATGTAAAAGCAGTGCAGAGGCTCATAGGTATGGTTAATTACCTCACCAAGTTTTGCCCTCACCTCTGAGAACAGTGCAAGGTGTTGAGAGACCTTACACACAAAGACAGTGAGTAGAAATGGACAACAGAGCACGAGGAGGCATTCCTTAAACTGAAAAAGACAATAATGAATGCTCCAGTATTGAAATATTATAACCCTGATGAGGAGCTGACAGTACAGTGTGACGCTTCAGACACAGGTTGGGGCGCAGAGCTCATGCAGATGGGGAAGCCAGCTGCTTTCGCAAGCAGGGCACTGACACAAACTGAGGGGCGCTATGCACAAATAGAAAAAGAGTTTTTAGCAATGGTCTTCAGCATGGAAAAATTCCACCAATACACATATGGCCGCAAAGTCACAGTCCAAAGTGATCACAAGCCATTAGAAACCATAGTAGGAAAACCCCTACTGAGTGCACCCAAAAGGCTGCAGGGCATGATGCTGCGCATATAAAAAATATGACTTGGACATCATTTATATGGCTGGAAAAGACATTTTACTAGCTGACACCCTCAGCAGAGCCTATCTTCAGGAGAGTACACCTGTGGAAGCTGAAGTAGAGACTGTCAACATGGTGCAACACGTACCGATCTCATCAGACAGACTACATGACATAAAGTCTGCCACAGAAAAAGACAAAACATTGCAGCTTCTCATTAAAGAAATGAGCCAGCGATGGCCCAAGGACAAGTCAGCGATACCGAGTGAAATCAGGCCTTACTTCTCACTACAACAAGAATTAAGCCACCAAGATGGAATAGTCTTCAGGGGTGAGCGTGCTGTCATTCCTGATACACTGAGATCAGACATCACAAGCCGGTTACACTCATCACATCTGGGTGTTGAAAGATGCCTACGTAGAGTTAGAGAGTGTGTCTGCTGGCTGGGCATGAATGACCAGATCAAAAAGTATATAGCCAGGTGTGATATCTGCCGATCAATGGACAATAAACAACAAAAAGAAACACTAATGTCACATGAAGTGCCAAGCAGGCCATGAGCAAAAGTGGGCACAGATCTGTTTGTGTTTGACAATAAGGACTATCTCATCACTGTGGATTATTTCTCAAACTTTTGGGAAATAGACTACCTGGCAGATACTAAATCTACCACAGTGATAAAGAAACTGAAAGCTCATTTTGCCCGCCAAGGTATTCCGGATTCAGTGATCTCAGAAAACGGCCTACAATACGTGTCCCAGGACTTCCAAAAATTCAGTAAACAGTGGGGATTTCAGCATGTGACGTCATCACCCGGCTAGCCACAGAGCAATTACAAAGCCGAATCAGCTGTCAAGACAGCAAAAAGACTTCTGATCAAAGCCAAAGCAGCTGGACAGGATCCTTATCTTGCACTTCTTGACCACCGCAACACACCGTCACAGGGCCTGGATAGCAGTCCAGCACAGCGACTACTCAGTCGCCGTACCAAAACACTGCTGCCAACGAAAGCAAGCCTGCTAAGACCAAAAGTTGTTTGGGTCAGCCAGAATCTGAAGAACAAGTGGCAATGTCAGAGTACATACTACAGCTAGAGATCAGAACAGATCAGCTAGAGACCTGGACATACTTGCCACGGGTGACTGTATGAGGATACAACCACTCCCACCCCACACTGTCTGGAGATTAGGCAGAGTGCTGAAGCCAGTGGATGGGAGGTCCTATGAGGTTCAGTTGCACTCTGGAAGTGTCATTAGGGGAAATCGCAGACACCTCAGGCGTACACCTGGACCCTATGGATATTGAGATCAGCATCCCCAGTCAGCCACAGGCTGTGGGATATGAACGTTCAGAGACTGTTCCTGTTCCTCACAGTGTCACAGCAGGACATACACCCAGAGACACTGGTAACAGAGACAACCCTGTCACGACCAGAGCTGGTCGCACAGTGGTGCAGCCACGGCCATATAAGGACTGTGTGTTATCATGCTGACAGATAAAGTGATATTCTGATGTTTACATGCACTTTACACTCTGGGAAAGTAAACAAGCACAAAAGTTACGGTTTATATATGTTGATATTGATATTGTAGTTATTTGCACATTTCAAGTTGGTAGCTAATGGTTGAGTAATACAAACTGTGAAATTGTTATGTGTACGGTGTTTTCAGTTTTGTTAGTTGCTATTTTCATCAGTTGCTGAGAGAAGATTTGGATTGATGAACATATGGAACTGTTTATGATTTCGTAATAAGCACTGTTAATATTTTATTTAAATAATGCTTTGTTTGTTGGCTAAAGACAAATTTGGAGATAACAGTTCTAACTCTCAAAAGAGAAAGGATGTAACAATAGGAACTATTGTTAGGAGCCATTGTTTAGTTCCATGTGACACACAGACATGTTTTGGAATGACACCACCTGAGTTACCGGACCGAGCTGAATGTACCTTACACGCTAAAGTTTAATAAAGTTCGTAACCCAGTTGGGTGAAAACAGTAAGAAGAGTGGACACTTCTTGTGAGGAAGTAACGGACTTTAACAGCTTTCCCCTCTTGAGGTCTGTGCTTGGGATACATTGTTTTTTAGCAGCCACTGTATTTTGTGCCTCACAGTATATCAGTAGAGGTAGGCGCACAAACACTCACACACTGTCTTTGCCAATGGTTAACCTAATAATTGTACTGACGGTGGTTAGAAGTCAATCAAAGTTGTGAAGTGGCTTCAATTACACCTGAGGAACTGGTGTATACACAGACACACATGGAGCTTGAGCTCAGGCTGAGGGGTTAGGCTCTGGGTAGGAAAGCATGACCCCCCCACATCTTCCCATCTACTACACACTTGTTTAAAGCCTACAATCCCCCTCCGCCTCCCCCCAGATTTCAGCGTGTAGGGTTTTGCAAAAAGGCAGACTGTGCTGGCATGAGATCTGGCTCTGCTCACACTGTTTTATTTGGTGTACTGAGTGTCTGCTGCAGCTTTAGCCCAATGTACTCTGTCCATCTGGACTCAGGATATGGGAGATGGGAGGAAATGAGGAGAGAGAGGGGGAGATGCTTTAGCTGAAGCGGGCAGAAAATAATAGACCAACTGGTTTGAAAACAAACATAGACAATATTGATAATTTGTGTAAGAGTTATAGTAAATCCTGTATACATAAACCCCTGCAGCCCCTCTCACTTCGTTACTACAAATATTATACTGAAGCACATCTAAAATGAAGGCTCTAAGTTTGGAGATAGCAGATGGTGCATGGATAACACTTAATTGTCTTAGGGTCATTTTTTGTTTCATGACATCAAATTGTCTTTGCCTGTTGTTTTTTTGCCATCCACATTAAGGTTTTCTCTTGCTATTTTAGGCCTGTAAGTCATAGAGAAAGAAGTGCTCGGTTACAAAGTATATAGAGTGAGATAGTCCACACAGAGCAGGAAGGAATGGATAATGGCTCAAACAAACACAGCTAGGACTCCTGCGTGAAATCCTAATGTTAACCATTGCTGAAAAACTTGGATCGTTTGGTTACATGAAGTTTTCTAACTCAGATCATTTATGTAACATAACATAAGCCATACTTTAATCCATGAAAACCCTGTCATGGTCACATGAAAAAACAATTAAGGTCACATGCCAAAAGTCACCATTTGTCCTTTCCTGCACTTCTACTGGTACATGACATATTAAATCTTAAAATTAGTTAAATTACATCTATTAAAGTCGTGTTGTTTTAAGGTGCATCTTTTAAATCAATGGGATAATCTACCAAACATCCAATTTGAATCAGAATATTTTTCTTCTGAGTAATGTGAAAATATATATCTGAATTTTCCTGTACCTGATCTCTCTTTTTTTCTTTATCCTTCACCTTCTT
>KV751337.1:1980005-2005552 GCA_001698575.1 Mola mola
TTCTCCGTGCTCTCTGGGAAGAGACCTCTATAAAGAAAAACAATGACACTAAGAGGAGCATGATTTACATGCTGTGCTTTGAAAGCTGTGAGTTTTTGAGTTGTGCTCATGGCATGGAGGGTCGTCTCTGTGTGAATGAGGAAGGGGTCAGCTGCAGTGGTCCTTGGAGTCTGTCAGTCTTATTAAAGCCGTCTGGGAGCTCTGGATGCTTTCCATGGTGCTGAAAGCCACTGTACCTTTTGCAGCAACTCAGTTACTGATTCTTTATCTCCCTTCTCTCCCTACTGCTCTGTTTTTAATCATTGTCATTTTCATCTCTTTGCGTTAAATCCCCGCTGTTTATCTTGCTTCTGTCTGCAGCTTAGACACCGAGAGTTGTTCTTGTCATGTTAAAAGTCAGTTTTATTTAAACCCCATGAAACAGAAGGATACAAAATAAAGTATTGAACCACACCTTAGGTGGCCCTGGCTCAGATGGTAGAGCGGTCATTTAGTGATCGGAAGGTTCCTGGTTTGATCCCAGACCCTACAGTTAACATATCAAAGTGTCTTTGAGCAAGACATTGAACCCCAAATTGCTCCTGACACTGTTCCATCAGTGTATGCGTGTGTGTAAATCGGTGAGTGTAAAACCTGTAGTGTAAAAAGCGCTTTGACTGGTCGAAAATGACTAGAAAAGAGCAATATAAGTACAGGACATTTACCATTTACAATAAACACATGCAATACAGTAAAACAGTCACTCACTCCTACATTCAGTAAAAAACACAGCAAAAAAACATTGAAATATCTGGAGAGGTCAGATGTGTTTTTACTGTATATGTGGTTTATTTAATACCATGATTTTCACCACACATAATTTAAAATGCCTAAGCCTGGCTCAACTATTCATCGTAGTTTAATAGTGTTACTTTCATTAAATTAAATCTGACAGCTTATATAGGAATATACTGTGTAACTTTGATAAAAATGCAGTCTCATAATTTGAGCGCTGGACAGGGGACCACTCCAATCAGAGTTGGCCAGAAAGTAAGATGGCCCCATACATGTGAGACACTGGAAGTAGTCACATGCCCAGTACCTCTGTCTCCGGTCCATCTTCCTACCCTATCCACATACCATCTCTCAGATACCATCTTTCTCTGTAGGATGCCATCAGTCCCACCATCCATTAAAGATGAGTTTGGTAGAGTTGGCTTAACGTTCAGTCTCCACCCATTCATGGGTAAACACAGCCTTTCTGTATTAATGTGCGTGTGTTATGTTTTCTTAAATCTCTACTTCCATTCAACATCTGTTTGCCTGTCACGTAACAGGCCACATGAGCTTGTCCTTTCATCATTTCTTCGCTGCTTTGATGTATTAGCTTCCTTTCGCTCTGCTTCATTCATTCATGGTGTGTGTTGCCTGCAGTGGAGGATTTAAACTCCACATCAGACAGAAGTAAAGAGAACAGATGAAAATAAAGGAAAACATAACTAAAAATAAAACACAAGAAAAAGAAAAAAAAAAGCACTCTGTACCGCAGCATCTCGGCCGAGAGAAAATGCCCCACGTCCCCCTTGCTACCCTTTGTTGATCCTCTCTAAAAGACAGACCCTCCCTCCCTCCCTCTCTCTCTTTCTGATGGTCTCGGCCTCACTTGCGCAGACACCAGCACACAACTAAAGGTTATGGGAGCTGCAGTACTTGTTGCATTGCGATGACATTTTCCCAGCGACCAACTGCTTTCTGACATGTCTCCCACACTACTCAGCTGTTGCTGCTGCTCCTGTTGCTCGGGGCAACGCCTAGATCCCCACTGTCAGCGTGTTCCAACGCATTAAAAGGTACAGCGAGTGACTCACACAGAGTGATGATGATCTGCTTTTTTTTTGGGGGGGGGGGGGCTGAGATTTGGTGGCACTGGTTTTTCCCTCTCAATCTATATGTAATTCTTTCCCCTCGCACATCTGTCTAATGCTCAGCTTTTTCTCTGTCTGTTTGCTGTAGTATACATTACAAAGAGGCTTGTATTTACAGTGTGACTAATGTGTAAAGTCACTGTTTGTGTGTGTGACTTTGTGTCAAACTTAGTTTTGCAGAGTGTACATTTGTACTGTTACATCAAAAATGTGCAAGCTTCTCCAGTAAAGGTTCAATGCAAAATGTTTCCACAAAACATTTCTGGAGCTTCATAGTAAAACTGCGTTGCAGAATTCCTCTAAGCAGCTGGAGAATCTTGGGACATATAATACAGCTCAGCAAGTGTAATTAAAATCTCTGGAGATCTCAAATTTTATAAGATACTATTTACACTGTTTCTAAAATGAAATCTTTGGTTTTGGTCTAACCCTCCTTAAAAACAGTTTGATGGGTTGACATGACATTCAGTGTAGATATTCAAGATCCCCAGAGGATAAATCATGCTGGCATTGCTGTTTCCTGACTTTTTCTCCACTGACATGAAGTTAACATCTGTGATTTTTATTGAAATGTCTCAGTAGGTGAGCAGTTTAGTTCAGACAATTATGTTGCCATTTAGTGACATCACTAAGTCAAATTTTTTATTTGTCCGTTGCCTGCAAAAAAGTTTGCAAATGTTTTGAGTGCTTGGCCAATGTAGACATCCTACCATGCTTATGCAGTTCCATTTTGTGATTATATAATACCTTTATCAAATTATTGCAGCATCTTGGAATCTGGACATTACATTTCGCATATCCGATTGTGGTTATTTTGCCATTAATAATTACTGTGACCACTTGTTGTGAAGGACAACCATCACTTGCACATTATTCAGTTTACAGTAATACTTAACGATTTTACTTAATAGATTTGATCACCAAAATGGCAAAAATTATCTGTCTACAAAATAAAATAAGCAACATATAGATGTTGGAAAATGAAGAAACTTGAGATTTCAGGTTTATTTACCATAGTATTTTTGGAAACGTTCTTTTTTTGACGCAGATGTTAACGTAACATTAAGTTCTTAAAAAGGTGCACATGTGAGTCATCATAGTGACATTTCCAGCAAGTATGCTGGTAGAATGATTCACTATCTGATTTGATCAATTGATGATTGCATGAGTCAGACAAAGGTTCAAATTTCAGAAGGACTTTTCTGAAGTCTAAATCATTACAGTGACTTTTTTATGAAGGAGGGTAATTGGCTGACAAATGTATTTATCTTATGCAAGACTCTAATCAGTTGCAGCTGCACCTGCGACTATAGCTCATTGCAATTAAAAAGAGAATTTTCCTGCTGCAGGGTCCCAAATGATAATCACATTATTGTGTCTTCAACAGGGCTGAATAATATAAGCAGTAGTTTTGTACTCCTAACAAATGTTTTCAATCACTGTGATGTCAACAGCCTGAAAAATTTAAGCTGACATTAAAGTCCGAGGGGGTTTCTTCTTCAGTGCGAGAGTAGTGGACTTTTCTGAGTCTCTCAGATTGACTTATGTCCCCCATGCTGATCAGGGATTAAACTGGCCTCTATTACAGCGGAGACTCTCACTATGGCACACCTGAACCCAGACCCAAGCAGACAGATGGAAATAAAGCAAAAGTCTCTGCCACACTTGGAACGACATCTGTGCTCAAACTATTTTAATAAATCTTGCAATGTGGATTCAGATAGTGCATTTAATGCCTAAAATGTAATGCACTTAGACTAGTCCAGTTAAAAGCTGAAGACGGATAAAAAGAAAAAACAAGGGAGTAAGTGATTAGGATAATGAAAGTGAAGTGGGAGGACAACAGGGATGGTTGTGCAAAAAGCGGAGATAGAGTGCAGGGCCCTGGGGTGATCACTGTCAGCTCTACCATTAGGGACCTGCTCACTAAGGTTACATGAGCATGCAAGACACGCACACCAGCTTTGACTGCCTCCCTGTTTTTAATCTTTTCTTCTTGTCATTCTTATACCTTTTTTGTTTGTTTTTGCTCCTTTTTTCATTCATTCTTTCATTACTTGTCTTCACTCTTCAAGTGAAAAAACATTTGGTCCTGACTGTCCATCCATCATGAGGTTGTCCGCCAGTTTGTTGACTAAATGGGGCCACACCATTGTTCTGACAGCCTTTTAATCCAAAATCCAAGGTCCATTGCTCCAAAAATACACATTTTATTCTCTATACTGGGAACTTTGCCCTCAGAAAGCCATATTTTTGGCCTAACACCAAATAGCGAAGCGAAGTGAAGTAAATATTTTCTGAACAATGGAGCATAGGCTTTTGTTATTGTTTTTATTTTTGCATAATGGCCTGTCAGAAATATTGACTTCATGCAGCAACCACAATTGGGTGACGATTTCACGTCTCATGTGATTTTTAGACTCTTAAATAGTATTAAATATAATTAAGGATGTTTTGATATATATTAAAGTTGTTTACAGATGAAATACTAATACCCCATGGTGGAAGAATGAAATTAAATAAAGGCACTTCTAAAAAAAAAAAGAAAAAGAAAAATGGACTTCAGTCCAATTTATTAACATCTCCGTCAAGTTAGCCAATGTTAACCATGCTTGTAAAAATTTAGTTAAAATGCTCTAATTTTTTTTCATCTTGATAGTTTGATGCCTTTGTAGTACTGCTGTAAAGTACAATTTAGAGGTACCTTACCTGGGTATTTGAGTATTGACTACTTTTTTCTGCTACATTATGTATCAATTGTCATACATTACAGAAAGAAACATTAGACTTTCACTCCACAACATTTATTTGACAACTTGTTATTATTTCGTTATTTGTTACTTTAACAGTTCCAGTTCTACACAATGGATAAGGTTGGTGTGCAATGGTACACTAATTGTCTAAGACACAAGAAGTACCAGCTAAAATCTTATAGGGAACCAAATTGATCAGGGCTAACTCTGGCAACAGTGACAGAGTGGAGCAGAGGTCATCTACTATCACATGATGCCAAAAAAATGGAATGTGACTGGAGACAAGAAAAAATAAAACACCACACAAACGTGCTCATCCTCTGCTCATGACCACTCATGCCCTCCTAAGTGCTGCAGCTTTCTGGAGCTCATACTGAAGGTGCTACATCTCCTATTAGCTTCTGATTTCATTGAAAAGAACTGACCTCCCCCTCTCAGACTAATGGGACTAATTCTCTCTGATCCTATCTCCTCCACTGTCTCCTTCTCAGACCTTCTCTTACAAAAAACACTTTGTAACACAGGGTTCTGAACAGTAATTAATTTCCACGTGCTTGATAGATATGAGACTGAGATAGAAGATTTAGACTACCTGAGAAAACGAAAACATTGCATAGTGTGTTTGATCTTGCCTGAGTGGCTTAGAAGTGTGGTCAGGGATTTTTGGGACCTGAGGAGCTGAGGAACCTGGGAAAGAAGGCAGTGAATGAAAGGGTAATTGTGTCCTTGATATTTGTGTCCTGGGTACTGTGTATTAGGCCATTCTGACAGTTAACACAAGGCAGTCAAGTTCAGAACTGATTGTGCTGAGTGAGGACAGTGTTGTGCCTTAGGTTCCCACATTTTAGCTTCTGTCCGTGTCTTTTATTGTTCCTATGCTACAATATGTATCCTGTAAATATGATGAATAAAGACATAATCATACTTAAATATGTAATATCAAATAATCAGTTCATTGTTTAACTGAAATACTCATCATTCGTTCTCCAGGGTTTCTCTGTGCTTAACTCGTATTTACCCGGAAATAGCATAGTATTGGCTTTGTATTAATATTTTGACATCTAAAAAATTTGCACACACTGTTTTAGGGATCAAAATAATATGTTGTTATGGAATTATAGCCACAGCAACATACAACATTTTTTGGCATTTGACCCTGTCTTGCAAAGCGCAAACATTTACAGTATAAGCAGTAAGATTACAGTAAATAGGCACTTCGAAATTACTAGTGATGTGAGTGATTGATCGTAAAAAAGATAACAATTTATGGTCCAGTTATTGTCCAGTCATAGGGAACTTATGGAAGTGATGATCAACCTTATTGCACAGTACTGGGGATTTGCTAGTCCCACTATTGGCCCCTACTAGACTAGAAAAGCTAGTGTAGTAGGCTAGGGTAGGGTAGTACTATTAAGAACACACATACACCATAAAAATATGTAATTTTATTTAACAACTCAAAATTTGACAACCTAAGAGTGTATCTATTATCTATTAGATATACTTGTGCAAAAAATGAAGATTCATCCTCCAGTAGTTTTTGCACTATTGCACCTACATGAAGGATCTTAGTTATTCCATAATGTCCCTGATATGAATAAAGAATTTCGGGAATTTTGAGAATAGAGAAATAAAGAAACTGGATTCTGATTCTGATTCTGTTAAATAGAGAATTTAATAAAAATGTTTATACATAGTATCCAAGATGTCTGTAGATGTTGATTTGCCTCTACAATTTTAAAAGGAATTAGACAATTTCAAACATGAGATCTAAGGTTTCTTTCATTCAAGTATATTTCTAATTTGATATCAAAATGAAAACTAGAAAAACTCAAAAAAGATAATTAAACTTTATAATTTAGAAAATACATTTAAAAAAATTCTGTGATGTTTATATACAGAAACTTTCAGGATGAAAAAATAGTAAATATTTTTCATTGTTAATTGTGATAACTTCCCCGATTTATTTTTATATTATTTTTATTTTTGCATATGCAGTATAAACGTAGACAAAACATACATATTTTATATGTTTTTCTGTTTAGTTTAGGTTCACTTTAAGTAAGTGATTTCTCTTTTTTTTTATTTTGCTTTATTGTTGCTACTTCCATGCTTTATAAAAGCACAGTTTCATGTATTTTCTATTCCATACTCCTTTTTTTTAATATCATATGTATAGTTTTTGTTTTTGTCCATGGACCAATGAGTTTTATTTTCTAACACTATTTTCCTTATTCCCCCGTTTGACATTTCACACTGTATCACCATTACAGAATCATTGTTGCCCTCTCCCCTGCATATTAAATTTGAGTGACATCTCCATTAAGCATTAATTCTGCTTCGCCGTGTACCCTGGTCAGTGTTATCAGAAGCCTCCTTGCTGCACACTGCATAGCATCAAGCTGTAATGTGACCACGGCTTCCTTTTTTCTTATTCCCTCGAGGCTTGTATACACCAACTAAATTTCTTCAGGTTTTTCTTTCTGTCTTTTCATTTTGTTGAGACTTAACCACCATCTCATGGAATATGTACAGCATTGATACAGCTTACATGAGATATTTTCTGTTTCTGCATCCTTCTCTCCTTCTCCTTATTTCTTTTCACTAAAATATCAGTGATTTTTTTCATCTCTATTGATTCTATCTCTGCCCATTTCTCATTCATTTACACTGTTGTGAAGGTAAATGCACCACTCTTACTAAATCCTGCCCCTGCCTCTCTTTCTCCTCTTTGAAGTGCTCTTGCGTCTTTCTCATCTGTCTCCACGTTTGATGGCTCCCCTGCTTTTGAGTAAAGGGAAGAATGTGAACATCCAGCGGGTGAAAACTCCTGTTGTCTGGCTTTGTTACAGCTTATTTTCCCCCCTCATTTAAGTTCCAAGTTTGTTGCAGTTGCCCCGTTTCCCTTTGTTCTTTCCTCATCTGGATTTCATGGCTGCACCAAATAACATCAGTGTCTCCCTCCACGTCCTTCTTCATCCTCTGCACCTCCATCCCTCTTTCAAGCCTTCGGCAACAGCGAGTAAGTTCCAGATTTTAGTGCAGTGGAGTGGATCTCTCTTTCGTCCCAGCCCTCCCTTGACCTTGAGTGACCTTCGAGCTTCCTTTAGTCATTGGTTTGAAATTTCGACTTTCCATCAGCAGCTCCATACTTAGTGTGGGTGTTAAATACAGGGCAGTTCATGTTTTCATGTTTTACACAAAGCTCCAAGATAGTGCAGGACAAAAGTCAAGGTCAAGCGCTGTGTGTTGTGATGTATTTACAGCCAGCCTTCATTGATTTCCCGCAGCACTGAGAATCCATTAATCCATTAATCCTTTGATTTTGTGTTAGGTGCTCTGTGTATCTTTTGCGTTAAACGCGATCACTGAAGGAATGAAAAAAGCAGCGAGGCTATGTTTAATAGCAAATCATCTTTGGGATGAACTGCGGAGCAAGATGTGGGATCATTGCATCATCAGAGAAAGGTTTACAGTGTAGTATCAGGTATAATTGATCTAGTCAAGAAAGTGTGAAATGGCGCGATAAAAGGTATTGAACCTGCATGTTAAATTAGCCTACCGGCATGTGTGATCAATATCCATATTGATGTATCTAATCGATCAGTGCATCCTGTGTGCAGTTACAATACTGAAAACAGATCAAGTGATATATAGTAAAGATTTAGGTTTTAGCAGATACTGCTGCTTGATATTACTGCAATAGTCAATCAACTGTCAGATGTGTCAACTTTCTTCTGTTAAACATCAATATAAAATCTGTAAAATATAACCCAGTGAGTATAGTTCATTTGTTTCATTTATCCACCTTGTCATGAGTTTGAGTCTGTAGACTAATCATGGGCTCGGTTCCTGACTTGCGTGCCAATCAGTTCAGTATGTTTTATTATTTTATGACTTTATTATTCAATTAATAGGTACATTTAAAACACATTGACGGTGATGTTGGTGAAAGCAGTTTATTACGCATATTTATATGTACAATGATCAGTATAAATAAGGAATATACCAGAAAACAATACAGAAAATTCTGTTACTAAAATGTAGGCCGCTGGAAAATTAAACATTTGTGACATGTACAGACACCAATAGTGTGTGCTACACCCTGAATGACACCGTTAGATTTCTGAGACACCGCGGTTGACATCACCAGAAGAGCTTGTGACCAGAGGAGGGATTTGTACAATTGAGCTGTAGTCTGCTCTATTTTAAATGATTCTAATTTTTGTTAAAATTCTTTTGTCCGACTAGAATGACCTCTTTTTTTTTGTTCTGGTGTATCATTGTATTAGTAATTGTGTTTATCCTAAAATTAAATACAGGGTGAAACATCCAAACACAGTGTCTCTGTGCGTCTTCAGCTCAATGTTTTTTCTGAGTATTCTCACAAAATAAGAGTTCTAAAGGGGCTCAATCAATAAGTCTCTGAATTCACAATTAAATTTGTCTTTACAGACTCACTGCTCAATTTAATTATTCATTTACACATTTTTTTAGCACTGGGTCATGTCATTATTTTAGTCTTGCATCTGGATTTGTAAAGATTAGCAGATCTTTGATTTTATGCCTCTTAAACTTGGTCATTATAAAGATAGGCCTGTTCTACAGCAATAATTCCACTTTGCCCGAATGGATTTTTGCAGGTGTAGAATTACATATGTTCCAAAAATATTCACAAAAATATAAAATTAGAGAGTTAACAATTAACAACATAATCTATTTTTTAACTCCCTCAGATTTGAGGCGTCCAGTGTGGTACTGACTGTTATAAAGCTCTCAAAATATGATGGAATGAGCTCAATAACAAAGGAAGAATAGATGTGATGGGGTTTGGAAGGTCATCCATTTTTATGATATCTGTCCTTGCTTTTTTCCCCCCTCATTCTCACTAAATTTGCCGTTCTCATTGTGTTTTGCTCTCTCTCTCCTCGTGTCTTATTTCTGTTGAGTGGAGCACACAGGGATAGATGTCCAAAGAAATTCAATGCTCCAAGTCGCTGTTGTGCTCTTGTGGTGATCCAGCACCTGTCTGTCTGCTTCTTTTGTGCTTGTACCTGAAGCAACAGTTTTCACTTAGACAAACATAACTCTTGCTGCGGTGCATTATTTGATATGTTGAGTAATGCTGTCATGTTTACATGTATCTCTCTCTTTTCTTTGCAGTTGTCGTACAAGCAACAGGAAGAGTCTAATCCTGACCACCACATCTCCCACGCTACCCCGCCCACACTCCCCTCTTCCCCTCCCTGGACACCTGGGTACATACGACTTGTTTACTGGGATGCTAACACCTTACTTTTGTACTTGCACAACTATTTTTAATCAGAATCTAAATAATAAATACAAAAGAATACATACAATAAGTAAATCAAAGTTCTTTTTATCAGCAATTTGGCTTTACAGTCCAAGAAAAAAAACATTTGGGAAAGTCAGTTTCACTATAGAATGAGAAAAAAATATTTTATTTTTAATCATTTGAAGTGACAGATCATGCTTGTATTTCATGAGTTAAGCTTAGTAATTCCGTTTCTCTTTGATATTTGTTAGTCCAGAGCGTCATGGTGTTTGTAAAGGGATTTGGCTGCCTCACACTGGTGCCAGTGATGTTGCTTGTATTTGATAATGATTAAGTGACAGACTGCATGATGTTACATTTAACTGCCAGACATTACTTTCGGATTTCATGTAGAGATGCAGTAGGATTTTATTTGTTTTTGTTCTCATTTTTAAATAGTGGCAGGTAAAGCAGGAGAAATGTGTTATCTAGGCTACCGCCCAAATTATAGACTACTGCTGGAAACCGTGACATTGGGGTTTTAAAATTTTCTTTATTATCATTGAAGAGGCAATCGGTCACACGGCAGATTTTTTCATTATTATTAGTGTATGGACATGAGAATAGAATGTTCTCCTTATCCAACAGTCAGCAAGCGTTTAAGCATATTTTTTCCAAATGTCTAATGATTTCTTGGTTGAATGAATGGGCCTATGCACAGAGTTACATCTTTATCTCTGACCCCTCAGAACTGTTGAGACTGATAAATTAAGGCTTGTATGTAGACTGTACATCCTCTTTGCATGGCCTGCTAAGTTAAATAGTGCTAGTGCTACATCTTCTTTCCTCACCTTCATGTCTTGTCCTGTTGTCCCTGCAGGAAGCAGCCCTTTGGACAGTCCGCGTAACTTCTCTCACCCGGGACACTTCTCGTTCGGCTCCTCCAGGAGGTCTCTATCTGTTCACTGAATTTGATCACACAAGTTTGCCATCAATCACTTTTAGTGCCAAAGATGTGTTAGAGAGAGAGAGACAGACAGAGAGGAAGAAATGACGTCAGCATGAAACAAATGGAAGGGAGGAGAGAGAATAAGTGGGCATCAATGAACAGTGTGGATCTGTTGAGGTCTGTTTATTGCAGTGGAAGAGCCAGAATTCATCACCATTCTGTAATAAATAATCTGACTCAAACAAAAACTGTGAAATGTAAACTTTTTTTATATTTACAAAGATCATTTTTCTAAACCAGGTTGCCAGATCTCATTAGTAACACCTCTGGCGTGAACAGTAACATTGACTTATGAGCCTGACATTTACACCTAACAACTGTGACTGAATTCACTGATGCCGTAGTGGCTTTTCTGAAACCATATCTGAGGAGGTCAACGTGACTGCAGTACTTTGAGTGTCCAAAATAATGTAGTATGGATGCAGTAGCAAAGAGTGGAGGGTACATGCATTATATAGCTAAAGATGTAAGTGAAATGGCCAGTCACACTGTCATTTATCTCTGTCTTTCCCCAATCAGATAGACTATTGGGAATTTGGCTTCTATGAATCCAATGTCCTCATTTATCTGATCCATCTGCCTGCTTGTCACTGTGCAAATGAGAAATGCAGACGCATAATGAATGAGTCATATTTGCTTTCAATTCTGAGGAAGGCCCCTGTCAAACCGACGTGTAACAAGTCACTTGACTGCTAAATGAGACTTTACTGGAGCTGCAATTGTAAAGTGTCCACATAGTATGTGAAAATGGTAATAAAAATAGACAAAGCTATTTCAATTCAACAGGGAGATTTTAGATTGTGGAATATTAAAAACAAATAACACAATACAGCCAAGCTAGTGGAATCTGACCAAATATATCACAATTGGCCTCTAAATGACACTTTCCTTCTTGCAGAGCGGATGGTCGACGATGGTCTTTAGCATCTTTGCCCTCCTCAGGATATGGCACTAACACTCCCAGCTCCACGGTAAATAAATTCACTTCCTTCTAATTCTCCCAACCATGGGTACTTATCTATTCTAATTGTTCTTTTCCAATTGCCAAGGATTACCAGAATTGTTCAACTAACTAAACACAACTCTTCAAATAGTTAACTAATAGCTAAATGCTAAAAGCAATGGTGGGACAATTGAAATAGTTTACAGTAATAGTTAAAATAATTAAGGTTATGCATAAACAGATGAAAAGGTCAACTAAATCTAAGTGATGAATAATTGAGGAAGTTGAGCTACAAGTACTGTACAAACTCTTGAAATAGCTTAAAGTTATGGGTAAACTTGAAATTGTAAAATGAATGTGTATAAGCAGTTAAAATTGTTAGATATAAGTAATGAATATGCATTTGACATGGTAAAGTAAGTAAATGTAATTGAACACGGACAAAATGAAACTGAAAAATAGCAATTATTATGTAAGCGTCATCGTCTGTCCTCAGTGGTACCAAAAACAAAGGTGTAAACTTTATCTGTGTCCAGCACGTTTCCACGTTTGTTTCTTTTTCACAAATACAGAAATTTCATTAAAATCAATGACTTGTATGAATCTGCCTGAGCTGTGGTGACGCCCCTCTCTGAACAGACAACTTCCAAGGCATTTCCCTGCTCCATTAAAAGTCATTCTGAATAATTGTTTTTTCATGAATGATGAAGGCGTCTCAAACTACTTGCTAATCAACTTGAAGATTCTTTCTTTGAAGAAATAGTTAGACAATTTGACAAATTCTCATTAGTATTAATGCCAAAAGTTGGATTAGAAAATCTCTCCTACTTTGATTTGATTTGAAACAAGGGGAAACAGGTCATTTGGAGCCGGAGCTAAGTAGCACTAATTGCTTACATCAAAAGATAACAGCCAAGTGGTTATGTTACACCACTACTTATTAACAACATGTTAGAGTCTGTCTTTATGATTGAGTTTCGGCTGGTCAGATGTGTTCAATTGGTTTTCACTACCTTCATTTCTTGAATGGAAAAATACAATGTACAACATCTGAATACATCTTCTCCTCTTTCACCAAACTAAAATTTGTTCAATGCTTTGTTAAATCATTGTTATACAGAAGTTAAATAAGACAAAAACAACACTCACCAAAATCACCTTGACCTAAGTTTCCACTTTTTAAAAAAAAAAAAAAAAAAATCCCCATCTTGGAAATTTGGTGAAAATAAGTCCATAACAGAGCTTTTGACGACAGCCATATTTGCATGAAATCACAGGTATAACTATAGGTGTAATTACATGAAAATAATTAAGGTTCTGTTCGATTTAGTTTGACAGAGTGAGCCAGAATGTAAAGGACACTGTTTGCCTGAATTTAACTTTAGCATCATTGCTGACACGTTTACTCTATTTCTTTCCAAAATGGCTGCTGTGAAAACATAATCAAACAGATTTCTTGTATAACCACAAATGATTGTGTTACTCATTACAACAAAAAATTATTCATGTCAGAATACCCAACACTCTCCATAAAGCCACAACATCTTTTTTCTCAGTTTGGTGTTTACACTAAAACTGCCTTATTATAAAGGTTCATGATTTATCCACTGTTACTTGAAATAATCAATAATTAAATTTGTAATTCAAATTACAAATACAAAACCATAGTCTTTATGTCTGTTTCTATTTACAGAAATGAACCAAACCTTCATCAAATGATTAATTAAATAAAATATACTTTGAAAACAAAAATGCAATTTTTTTTCTTTAGTCCGTCACTGGTCAATGATCAGTATGATCAATGACTGATGTCAATGACTGATCTTCCATTTAGCAAAGTGGAGGAGACTGTTTTGATGAAGTCAAATGAGTTGTTGTGTGTAGCGAGGTGGACCCAAATGCAGACACGGACCGACATGGGTATGGATGAAGCAGGCTTTATTGCTAGGAAAGTGGGGGGGAATAGAGGTGGATGACGCGGGAATGAAGCAGCCCAAGGCAGAGGGCTGAGATGAGTGAGGGAGAGGGGCGAGGGCTGGCAGGAGGAAGCAGGCGGTAGTGGCTTGGAGAGCTGGCAAGCAGGCAGGCAGGCGAGTCATGGTCCAGGAGTACTGGAGAGAGAGACGACAGTTAATACACAACCAACTTGGAACAATCTCGAGACAAGACCTGAGCGTAAGCTACCACTTAAGTGGATTCATCGATCTGGCGATGAGTGGGTGAAGAGCCGGGGGGTAGATATACTGCAGGCTGATGAATTGATGAGGCAGGTGAACAGACTGGGACAGGTGATGAGCTGATTGCAGACAGGAGTGTAGAGCTGGGAGCCAGGAGAACCACACACCCACACAAACGAAACAAACAGAGATAGACAGGGGAGCACTGGAAGCACAGGGAAAACCCTAGGGAATTGTCCGGTACCATAACATGAGTATAGGGAGAGTTTATCAATGAGACAAATTCATGGCTCATTTCAGGTCTCATAATGGTGCCAATAGGGGTGGACCTCTTTTAAAAACTTTCACGAACAAGGTGATATCAGAAGGTATGACTGTTCACAGGATTACACAAAAACTTTGACTATTAAACTATGAAATGGGCAGGATGGGGAACAGGCCAAGGAGTAACCTATTAAATTTGGTACAGATCCAGATATAGGGGCAGATCCAGAAGTTTTAATTTAAAGGAGAAGGAGAAAGTATTTGCCAGTCTTTTAAAATCTAAACTTAAACAAAATACAGATTTTTTCATAATTACCCCCGTCTTGAATTTGCTAGAACCATTTACCTGAAAAAGACTATACAATTCAACATCACAAGGCAATTGGAAATGTTGGAAATAAATCAGTATTTTTACCACTAACTACACTCAAAATGTAATTACAAGTGTTTGGTAACATGGAGTAGATACCTAATGTGAGACATCAGTATGTTTTTGACTCAATAACTGTAAAAATACTGTATAAAACAAATGCATGTACACTCTTTACTTTAAATAATGTTTTCTGCTCCCTGTCACTGTCAGTGCACCCCAGACATGACCAGTCAATTACAGAAGGGGCACGGTTTTCTGAAGATTTTCAAAGTTTATGATAGACAAATTTGTGCAGATTTATTCCAAAGTAGTGATGAATAATTAGCAGATTACCACAGAATTTAATAAATAATTATGATGTATTTTATGAAAGTTTACATCCTGAAAGACTAAAATACAGGGCTTGGGTTGTGAAACAATTATAAACTCATTTAAGGGTTTTGTTGGACCTTGGTGATATGGACTATGCACTCTACTGAGAACAATTCTAGTTAATATATACTCTATATGTATCTATATATATGATATATTGCTTCACATAATATTACACTGTGTGTAATGTGATGGAGATGTGTAAGTTTGTTGCCATTTTCTGCCACTTTTTTTTAATCCATCCAACTCTACTCACTCAATATTCTTGTTTCCCTTCCTCATCTGCCAACTTCTCTCCCCTACACTCATCTTCCTAATCCTCTCCCCACCCTTGTGTGCTTCCACTTCTTCCTTGACCCGTTTGCTAATACCTCCCCTCCTCTTTCTCTTCCTATCCTCTCATTCCAGTCCTCTAGCTCCTCTCAGGAGCGACTGCACCAGCTGCCCTTCCAGCCCACCACGGATGAGCTCCACTTCTTATCCAAGCACTTTGGCAGCACTGAGAGCATCACAGATGATGATGGTGGCCGCTGCTCTCCCCACATGCGCCCGCGCTCCCGCAGCCTCAGGTCAGGAGCAGCAGCACCCACAATGCTGTTTTTTAAGAGGATGCTTTCAAAGCAAATTTAAGGGGCTACCCCTGATTGGACCTGTTATTGCTTTTATATAACCTCTTGATTGTTTTGTGTTTAAAAGTTGAATTATGCTTAAGTTGTGGTTGGGATGCTAAAATTAATTAATAAATAAAGTTAGTGCTGTGTAATTTTGTTACGCAGCACATTGCTCTTAGAAGCTTTACTTGACTAATGTTATACATACAGATATTTTTATTTTACCAACTCTCTAGCTGTGGAACTTGTGCTTTAATATTAATATGACAGTATCTGTTCAGCAAATGTTACATTGCCTCACTTTAAGTCACAAAGAAAAATAAGGAAAATAAAAATAAGTTATTTTATATCCTTTAAAATGACCTTAAATATACATTGTGTTGGATTTTAGAGGAAGAAATGGAAAATAATCTTCATTCATCTTTCATTAGTGTATAAAAATAACATAAATAAAGATGGATAATATGTCGACACTTCCTTCCATTGTACAAAAATGACCCCAAAGTATCCAAGTGGGAAGTAGAGTATCAAGTTCCCAACCATAAACCCACCTGCCCACTAGCGAGCAGAGTTCAACTGTCAATCAGGACGTGTGTATTTTTACAACATCAAATAAAACAGTTGAACATACATCAGTATGATAACAATTACCCAAAATGACAGAAACTATCTTGAAAAAAAAATTATTTGTTGTGTACTTTGAATATTTAAGGGGTAATTTTTGGCCTATATTGCAGCCCAACACGTGGGGGTAATCAAAATGCTTTGGCTTCACTTTCAGATTTCACTCATGTTTTCCATCGTTATTTACAGTACTGTGTTGTATAAGCACACAAGACTATAAATTATTGTGTTTACATGACTTACAATGAGCCTTTAAAATGCGACAGTGTGTTCACCTCTATCGTAGACTGTATTTAAGGATGTGTGGCAAGTCTCCACTTCCTCCCGCTGTACAAAAATAAGCTAAATATTATATGATATTGCACTCCATTAACCATCACGGGCATTCACATGAACAAAAACAACATCAATCAGTAAGCTTTACAAAAAGTTGCCAGTTTAATTGAAACAAAAATAACAAGGTATGATTGCTATTTATAAGAGTGAACACAAACTACATTCATTTTGGGTGACTTAAATCCATTTCTGTCTGTTTTTACCCCTCCAGCCCCGGACGTTCCTCCTCCTGCTATGATAACGAGATTGTCATGATGAACCATGTGTACAAGGAGCGCTTTCCAAAGGCGAGCCTCACACTAGCAACACTGCTTTGTGATAAACATCAGATTCATGAGCAAATTCCTAAGCCCACAGAGCATTTTATGTATCCCTCTTGCCACAATGACGATTTAATCCTATCAACTCAGAACTCAAACATTAGAGAAAAACACCGGATAGAATTTATGATTGAATTGAATTGAAATATGACTGATTTTTGTATACTAATGTTTGATAGCATACTTCCGAAACTAATACAAAGGTACAGCCACAGGGCTGCCAAACCATAGAAAACAAGATTAAGTTATACTTCGAAGTCATGATAAGTTCCCACAGTCAAAGAGAATATTAGTTAATTTCCTGTACTATTAAACACTGCTTCTGCTGTTAACAGATGAATCAAAAGTATTTCCTCATTTCTCCCTTCCTCTATTTTAGTGGATTGATTTCAAAAGGAATTTGGTTGAGAGCTTCCACTGTGAGAAAAATCTAGCATTATAGCTAGAGTTCATTTGAAGTGAAAGTTCTTGTTTTCAAACAAGTTGAATATAGGAAACTATACATTGACGTCAGTGTAGCGGCAGAGCTGCTCTATCAAAGTCACACATTAAATTGTTATCTGAACTTTCTGTCACATACTGTACATCTAGGTCTTCTACAATAATGTGTTTGTTTTCTAAACTCTGCTCTCCATTCTTAATCTCTCATGCTCCTCACCTCTCGCTCTCCACTAGGCCACAGCGCAGATGGAGGGCAGGCTGGCTGAGTTCATTCAGGCTTTCTCTCCTGAAAACGTACTTCCCCTGGCTGATGGAGTCCTCAGCTTCATTCACCACCAGATAGCTGAATTGTCCAGAGACTGCCTGGCAAAAGCGCGCGAGGGCCTCATCACTTCTGTCTACTTCTTTGAGCTGCAGGAGAACCTAGAGAAGCTTCTCCATGATGTGAGTTACACACCATGAAAAGCAATAAAAATAGACCCATGACTAATCCTAGTCAGCACAAATAACTGGGTGTCCAACCTCAGTAACTTTTCTATTGCTTATTAAATCCATATGTAGAAAGATTGATGTCAGAGGAAAGGAAGTTATTGTCTCTAGTTACTCTTTCTTAAAGCTGAGCTAATTAATATTTTAACATTAAAGCGATAAGTCACACCAAAATCAAAAATACATATTTTTTGTCTCACCTGTAATGCTATCATCTCCTAGGCAGATTTTCCAGGTTGCAAGGTTTTAGGAATGTTTGCTGTAACAATAACAGAATATAATATAACGGAACCACTGTAGATTGGCACTTCATTTGTGCTCAGTGGACTCAAGAATACATTTTAAAAATTCAACAACAGTGTCTCTTTCCAGAAATCATGACTTCTTACTCAAGATAATCGTCAGGACGTTTTGTGAGCGGTTTCTTGTGGAAACAATTTTTTTCCCTATCGGACGGAAATGTCTAGTCAAAAAGGTTGCTAAATTTTCTGTTGAGTTGAAGAGGACCCCTTTAATGTTTACATCCCACTCTGACATGGGTAGATGTACAGTGTTTCCTCCTGCACATTGATAAGATGTAGTTCAGTAGAGAAGCAACAATTCCTTCACGTTCCTGTTCACTTTCTACATTCCTACACCAAAGACATTCCGTCAGCAGTGGGTGAACACCATAAACTAGAGCCAGACTGATATGAAATTTTTGGAACCGATCCTGATATCAGGGAGTAAAAATGTTCCAATATCTGATATTGGACGATCTTGATGAATTTCTCACAATGATCTCCCACATGAGGTTATCAAATATTTGTATCAAAGATATGCAATGGAGGCAGAATATTTAACAGATTAATAGTGAACTTTTACTCACTTAAAGAGCAGCATTGAACTCAAAGAGTAACCTTCAATTGAAATTTAATATAAATCACCTAATCTGTTTTTGCAGTGTGTTCTTTAAAAACCCTATTTTTGACATTGGCTGATACTGATAACATATAATATGATACCAGTACATCTGTAACAGGCCATTGTTAGCCAAACCAATATATCGGTTGGGCTCTATAATAAAAAAAAGGTAAAAAGTAGAGAATATAGGACTTACATCCATCAGGTTTTCAGAGAATTCCAAATGAATTCTAATGCCTCTCTGTATCTACCGAATGTATTGAAGTAACTGTAACTGTAACTGATTGCAAATGGCTCATATGTTTTGTTCTAATTTTTTTGTTGGTAAGGCAGCATTTCTGAAATCAGACATAACCATATCTTTAGTAAGTGGAGGCTAACAAGATAACAGATATCATGAAATTTCATCAGCAACCTTATTTTAGCAGTTAGATCAACTGACTGTGATTTCTCTCTTGCCACTCAGGCTCACTTTCAACTCACTGCAGTCATGTCCTGTGTCCATATGTTTGTGATGTATTAGGGATTGTGATGTGTCAGATGGATTTAATAAATGTTGTTATCGTTAATCTTTCCTCTTTCTCTTTGTTTGCATGTCTTTCTCCACTAGGCTTTTGAGCGTTCAGAAAGTTCAGAAGTAGCCTTCGTCACAGAATTGGCAAAGAAACTTCTTATCATAATATCACGCCCTGCCCGACTTCTGGAGTGTTTGGTACGCCATATATGACGGTGACATTTGCATTTAGATTAAAATTTGCTCTGCCACTGTATGTCTAACACCCGGCAGCAGCCCCCTGTTGCTGGGCTACCTTCCAGACTGATTCAGGCACACCGTGACCAGGGTCTCATTTAAAGTTGGAGGAAATCAATCAGTGTGTCTCTCTGTGTGTCAGTGTGTGTCCCATTTAAATGGTTGCTTTTCAAGTGTTACATAACAGTTTTGAGCATGTCTTGATGAGTCATGCCACACTGACTTGATTTTAATTGTTACAGCTGTCCCTCAAAGTGACACAAAGAATTGATTCATTTATGTAATTTCACCCTCGATATTGCTGCATTCGGATCATAGTTTGTGTGATCCTTAATACGTTTTTGGCATTATTCTGAGCAAGTTTATGAGCACTGAAATACTTTTTGCAAGCACATAAATCATTTGTATATTTTGTTGAAATATTATTACCTCATGTTTTCTGATTAATCAGTAGGCTGAAGACATGACAAGATGAAGGAAACAAGAACAATCATATATTTTTTATTTCAACTCTGCACTTAGATTGTGGTACAATGTCAGGATGAAATAATTGTTGGTTAACTTACTAACTAACCAGCCCTTACTAAACAAGTTCACTCCATGCTGATAAGCTTTTCACCACCTGATAAATCTCTCCTCTGCTGGTGATTGGTGTGTTAAAGCTAACAGGTGGAGTCTCCACAACAAAGGAGTAGCAACAGCTAAAACTATGTTGGAACCTTTGATGACTTAAGCATATCAACGGTCTTTATGTACTGTATGCAATCTAACTGCCAAATTTAAATTCACTGTGAAATGGAAATTAAAGGAGTCTCTATTATTTAGCACACTGACATATTTATTTGTCTTAGATATGTTGTAAAAGCTCAAGTGGGTCCAGACTTGTAAGAATCTGGCATATTTTCTTATCTTTACTTTGTTTACACCGCTTAGGACTTCTTTTTCAGTAAGTGAGGTATCTTCAAGTCAAGTTAACCTCAGTTAACCTCCTAACATCAGGAGAATGGGTGGGGCGGGGGAGTGTAGGAGGACGGTCAGGTGTCTTAGGTGATCTGGAAGAGGTGGGATTTCAGTTGACTTTTAAATGAGGTGAGTGTGTCAGAGTTCCGGATGTTGAGTGGCAGGGAGTTCCAGAGGGTTAGGGTGGCGAGTTGGGGAGTGGCGATGGAGGAGATCAGTGAGGTATGAGGGGGCGAGATTGTTCAAAGCTTTGTAGGTGATAAGGAGGATCTTGAAGTTGATGTGTTGCTGTATGGGGAGCCAGTGAAGGTGACGGAGGATGGGAGTGATGTGTTCTCTGGAGCGTGAGTGGGTGAGCAACCAGGCAGCTGAGTTCTGAACATATTGTAGTTTTTGGAGGACAGTAGAAGGGAGGCCATGAAGGATGCTATTGCAGTAGTCTAGTCTGGAGGTGGTCCGTTTTATTGCAGTTCAGTTTGTTGTTCATCCAGGTTTTTATGTCGGTGAGGCAGTCGGTGAAGGTGGAGAGAGTGGTGGGAGTGATGGCTTTGGAAGAGATGTACAGCTGTATGTCGTTGGCATAGCAATGGAAATGTAGACCATGGCGGCGGATGATGTTACCAAATGGGAGCATGTACAGGATGAAAAGAGTGGGACCAAGCACCGAGTCTTGAGGGACTCCGTGTGAGACTGGGGAGGTGTGGGATTTATGATTATTAATGGAGATGTAGTGGAATATGTCAGACAGGTAGGCAGTGAACCAGGAGAGTGCGGAGTTGGTGATGCCAATGGATTGCAGGCAACGGAGGAGGATGGAGTGATTGATGGTATCGAAAGCTGCACTGAGGTCGAGGAGGAGGAGGAGAATGGTGAGGGAGCCGGAATCGGAGGAGAGTAGGAGGTCGTTGGGGACTTTGAGTAAGGCTGTTTCAGTGCTGTGGTGACTTCGGAAACCGGATTGAAATGTTTCATACAGGTTATTGGAGAGGAGGTATTGCTTGAATTGGGTTGCAACGGCTCTTTCCAGTATTTTTGAGAGGAATGGGAGGTTGGAGATGGGTCTGAAGTTGTTGGGGTCGTCGGGGTACAGGCCGGGTTTTTTGAGGAGAGGTGTTAGGGCAGCAAGATTGAGAGGTGGGGGAACGGTGCCAGAGGTAAGGAAGGAGTTGATGATGTCAGTAATGAGTGGGGCAAGGGGAGTGAGACAGGCTTTGACAAGGGTGGAGGTGATGGGGTCCAGTGGGCAGGTGGATGATTTCATGCCAGAAAGTATTTCTGAGAGGTCAGCAGTGGTTATGGGTGAGAAGAAGGAAAGACGGTGGTCACTGGGCGGGGGAGGTGCGGGCTCCTGGTCAGGGGTGATGGCAGAAGAGGTAACTAGCTGGTTATGGATGTTTTCGATTTTGGAATGGAAGAATGAGAGGAAGTTGTTGCATTTCTCTGGGGTGAATGAGGATGAGATGTTATCCTGGGGTTCAAGGAGTTTATTTATACTGGAAAACAGATTGCGGTGGTTGGACGATCCAGAGTGAATGATGCTTGAGTAGAAGTCGGAGCGGGCCTTGTTGAGAGCAGATTGATACAGGTGGGTGTGGTCTTTGAAGGCGAGGGCGTGTACAGTGAGTCCGGTTTTCTTACGTAGGTGTTCTAGCTGTCTCCATTGTTTTTTGAGTTTGTGAAGTTCCGGGGTGAACCAGGGGGCAGAGTGAGTGAAAGTGACGATTTTGGTTTTTATGGGGGCTAGTTGGTTGAGGGAGGTGGACAGCATGTTGTTGTAAATGTTGACAAGGTTTATGGGTCTATGTATGAATATCCAGCAGGGGTGGTTTGGTTAAGTGCAAGATAGTCCAGGGGTTTTTGCCAAGTTTCAGTGAGACAGAGTAGGTCCAGTTTGTTGTCAGTGATGAATTTGTTGAGAATGAGGTTTTTATTGTTGAGGGATCTTGTGTTGAGGAGGGTGAGTTTCAGGTACTTTGTTTTGAAGTCCATAGGTCGGAAGTGGGTATTGGGCAGAGGTTGAAAGGGTTAACGCTGGGGTTGTTCTGATGACGTGTCGTGTTGTTGTGATGACGCACTGAGGAAGTGCAGGAGCCGGTGTCCATGCTGCGGTCAGACCACAGAGATGGGATGCTGTTTATCACGGTGAAATTGTAAGTAAACTTGCGGTGGAAGCCTCGATGGATGTAGCGGGGACGGAGAAGAAGTCCGGAAATTTTTATTGAGGCGATGAGTTCCGTGGAAGGAGGCGTTTGGTGGCTTAGCCGGAGGAGTTGCATGGATGTGTAAGTCCAGGGGTTTTTGCCAAGTTTCAGTGAGACAGAGTAGGTCCAGTTTGTTGTCAGTGATGAATTTGTTGAGAATGAGGTTTTTATTGTTGAGGGATCTTGTGTTGAGGAGGGTGAGTTTCAGGTACTTTGTTTTGAAGTCCATAGGTCGGAAGTGGGTATTGGGCAGAGGTTGAAAGGGTTAACGCTGGGGTTGTTCTGATGACGTGTCGTGTTGTTGTGATGACGCACTGAGGAAGTGCAGGAGCCGGTGTCCATGCTGCGGTCAGACCACAGAGATGGGATGCTGTTTATCACGGTGAAATTGTAAGTAAACTTGCGGTGGAAGCCTCGATGGATGTAGCGGGGACGGAGAAGAAGTCCGGAAATTTTTATTGAGGCGATGAGTTCCGTGGAAGGAGGCGTTTGGTGGTTTAGTCGGAGGAGTTGCATGGATGTGTAGCGTAGCACCATGGCCGAGACTGTGAAGGAGCTGATGCTGGAGGTGGATGATGGCTGTGACAGATGAGGACGCAAAAGATGGAACAGGATCAACCACAGTGTGGCAGATGGGCCTGGACCCATCAGGTTGGAAGCCGGCTAGCTGAAAGAACTAGCCAGCTGGCTGGTTCGAGTAGAAAGCAGCGGTCCCAGCCAGCCAGGGCTAACCGCATGGGGACAGGTGAAAGCCTCCCCGGGTTCTACCTTTGGCCACGGTAGGGCGGTGGATCCTGGCAGTTACTGGAAGACAAACTACTAAAAACTTAAAACTTTCGGAGGGAGAAGCGGCAGCCAAATGCGCCAGCGTCCTCTCCCATGTCGTAATAAAATTGTTTCAAGACTTTCAAGACTCACATCAAAAGACTGACATCAAACCCCAGTGCTCTTGTTTCCAGGAGTTTAATCCTGAGGAGTTCTACCATCTCCTGGAGGCAGCGGAGGACCATGCCAAGGAGGGTCACTTGATGAAAACGGACATTCCTCGTTACATTATCAGCCAGCTGGGGCTCACCAGAGACCCTATTGAAGGTGAGGAATAAAGAGAAACTATGTACAACTGACAGATTTGACTCAGAAGGAAGTAGATGAACTGACAGCTGATTTACACTAACATATCTTTGTCTTCAGAGATTGTAAACCGGGAGAGTTATGACAGCGAGGGGACACTAACACCTGAAACAGATGACTTGACAGAGGTGAGATAATTTCCCATTTTTCAGAGGCTCAGTCCATCCCCACATTTATCCACTATTTTTTACTTGTACTTCCTCTCAAGATCTGTTCTGTCAAAGTTCTGGTTGCTCTGAAAAATGTATTGTCATCTGCCAATGCCTTGGCACAAATGCCTTTCATCTAATCTAATTACTTGCTTTGCAGGTACAAAAATGTGTCTCTAGCATTAGGTATGCTTCCAACTGCCAAAAGTAAGATATGTAGGTGGTCAGGTTTAATGGCTTTGCGCCAAGATGCAACATATGTCTATCCATCCATCTATTTATCTACCGCTTATCCCGTTAGGGGTCGCGGGGGGGCCGGAGCCTATCTCAGCATCTTCGGGTGAAGACGGGGGACACCCTGGACAAGTCGCCAGTTCATCGCAGGGCTGACATATAGAGACAAACAACCATCCACACTCACGGGCAATTTAGAGTGACCAATTAACCTACCAACCCCCAGTTTGCATGTTTTTGGACTGTGGGAGGAAGCCAGAGTACCCAGAGATAACCCATGCAGACACAGGGAGAACATGCAAACTCCACACAGAAACGCACCGACCCGGAATCGAACCCAGGACCTTCTTGCTGTGAGGCAACAGCACTAACCACTGCACCACTGTGCTGCCCCGCACTGAATCATATTTAATTATATTGTTGTGCTCTTCATCCGCAGAGTAAGATTAGAACAATGAAGCCACCAGGAGAATCAGACTTCCAGACCATCAAGCTTATCAGTAATGGAGCATATGGGTGAGTAGAACTTTTAATACCGCACCAATTCATTTTACATCTGTAAATCAGACAGAAGTCCTGAATTAAAACATAATGTGTTTCTGCATGTGCACCAGTGCTGTGTACCTGGTGCGTCACATGGAGACTCGCCAACGTTTTGCCATGAAGAAAATTAATAAGCAAAACCTGATCCTGAGGAACCAAATCCAGCAAGCTTTTGTGGAGAGAGACATCCTCACCTTTGCAGAAAACCCCTTTGTTGTCTCCATGTTCTGTTCTTTCGAAACCCGTCGGCACCTCTGTATGGTCATGGAGTATGTAGAGGGTAAGACCATCTGCAAGTGTACTTGCATACAGGTGTGCTGTCTGGTGGGAAAAATGTGTTTAAATGTTAAAACTGGCTTAAATATGCTTCTTCTCTTTGATCTCCCACATTTACACTTCCCGATCAAATTGCACAATGATCGACTATACTCAGGTGTTCGCACATACAATATAATGATGCACCAATGGAACAGCAAAAGGGAGCATTTTGAGGTTTAGCATTTCCACCCAAGTACACTTCACCATAGAGCCAGAGCCATAGATCAAACTACAGACTTTCTGATGAGTTGATGAGTGTGTTTTTGATGAACATCTTACCATTACATTCCAAGAACAAAGGGAATAAATGAGCCACTTACAGCTGAGGATTTTTTTTAAATTGGATGTGACAGTGAAAAAAACATGCAAAAAATGTATTTAATTAGAAATAAACAACTTTTCTTCTGCTTGTGTATTCATGCTGTGGTCAAAAATCAGCTTAGCTACTGTCGGAAGTATTTAAATT
>KV751337.1:2005579-2016005 GCA_001698575.1 Mola mola
AATATTTGTTTTACAGCAAAAAAAGTGCTTAGTAGACTGGCACTGGGGAAACACCTATCAAGGGGGAACAGACTTCAACACAACACTGAAACACCTGGTTTTTATTATTTTTCACTATTTATTCTTTATCTTCAATCACAGGGGTACTTTTCTTTTGCAGGGTAGAGTTTGAACATTGTTTTAGTTTTTTCCACTGTTACCTAGGAATGGAAACCTGGGTGAACAATGGCTCTTCCTCCTTTGGTTCCACAAGGTCTTCATTCTTTGTGCTTCATTGTTCAGTTTTCTATGATCAGCCATGCCACGGCCTCTGTGACGCTGAAAGTAGGAACATTTGTGGTTTGAGATGAACAATGAGATCATAGTTCATAACGACAAGGTTGACATACTGATGTTGGAGTTGAAGCAGGTTTAATGTTTACCATGGTCATCATCTTAATTCAGTGTTTAATGGTCCTAGCTTTTGCTAATTTGCACTAAAGAAACAATAGATAACAGTAGTGCCTCATCAGTTTTTGTGGTATTTAGTAATTTGCACTGCCATTTTAACCAATTTGACCTGATGGCGGTGCTAGAAAATAAAACAAGGAATTACAAAATGTAGTACAGTACATTCTGATTTTTACTTGAATTTCTCAACTAACTTGAATTGTAGTCTATCAAAACAAGAATTGCCAGTGCATTCCTCAAGAACTAAACAATTTAAGTGTCTTGGGGATTAGTCTAATCGTGTTCATATTTCTAAATATGCAAGCATTGGTTGGAGTTTTTCCGGTCAATATCATAAAATATGGAGTGGTTTAATTATGGGCCCTACTTTTTTCATTCATTTTGTATTAGTCAGGTTGGTTACTGTTGCTGTCCAGTGAAAGTGAATATCTTCTGTTAGACTATGTATTTTGACTCACAAGGTCTTTCTGACTGTATTGGCGTGTTTTGTTGTGCGTGTTGCTCATCGGCCCAACAGGAAATTAAAATGTTCTTGGACAAGAAGTACCAGGAGAAATTCTTTGTAATGACAAATGTCAGCATCAGGACTAATCAAATGATGAATTCTGCCTGTCAGGTGGAGACTGTGCCACTCTGCTGAAGAACATTGGGGCTCTCCCTGTTGAAATGGCACGCATGTACTTTGCAGAGACTGTCCTGGCGCTGGAGTACTTGCACAACTATGGCATAGTGCACCGTGACCTCAAACCTGACAAGTAAAACTTTTTTTTCAGTAATTAAACATAATACATACTGTTTCAGAAAAATTGAAATTGTAGCTTGGACTTTTGCATTTCTAATTTTTAGCCTCCTGATTACCTCAATGGGCCACATTAAGCTCACGGACTTTGGCCTTTCTAAGATGGGTCTGATGAGTTTGACCACAAACTTGTATGAAGGACACATAGAGAAGGATACTCGGGAGTTCTTGGACAAACAGGTATGACAAAAACAACATACAAATAGCAGCAGTGCTACATAATCACATTGCCATTCATTTTCCATTCCAGTAAGGAATGCCAAACTATTAATATAGAAATGTAATTTACCTACACTATTAACTTAATATAAGACAAGTGATAAGTGATTATTAAAATAATCACATGTGCAATGTAACCCTAAATTATCTTTTTGACTATACCAGTGTACACAGTTGAACTATAGTATGATCCAAGCAAATATGACACTGTGGCAGGATGAGGAAAAACACAGGGGACGAAGGCGAGTTCAAACTTTATTCCTCAGCTCCAAAACCAAACTGAAACAGGAACAACCTTGCACCAGAAAGCCCGTGGACCGTACCCTGCTCACAACCCTGCTGGGTGAGAGACATAGCCCCTAGTGACCGGCACACAGCCCCCCCCCCCGAACACCCAGAAGGGACTCCTGGAAAGAAAATCAGTCTCTCACTGGAGGCTTAAGCAGCCTGCCATAACGGCTGCGCCGTGCCTCAGCCCAAATAGCAGGAGAAACACAGTCCAATGCCGGCTGAGAAGCAGAACGCTGAACCTGTGAAGACACTACTGGGGTCCTGGAAGGAGGGCGACCCCGACGGGGAACCTGGGCCAGAAACACAACTTGGTCCGCCACCCTGTGCGCCGGTTTAAGCCTATCAAGCTTGACACGCTCCCTACGCCCACCCATATCCAGCACAAAACCCTTAGGACCCGTCTCAAGAACCCGAAATGGGCCATCGTATGGGGGTTGAAGGGGCGAGCGGTGAGCATCATGTCGTACAAAAACAAAACGAGCAGACATGCGCTCCACAGGCACAAACAACTGTGGAAAACAGTGGTGAATGGGGCCTGGAATCCGAGTGCTGTCAGACAAAAAAAGGACAAACGGCCGGACGGGGTCGAGAAGTGGAGCTCCCAGGCAAAAATTCCCCAGGGACGCGGAGCGGCTGACCGAGAACCAGTTCAGCGGGCGAAGCGTCTAGGTCCTCCTTAGGAGCCGAATGCAACCCGAGCATAACCCAAGGTAAACGGTCCACCCAGTTACCATCCAAGAGCGCAGCGCACAGCGCTCCCTTGAGCGACCGGTGAAATCGTTCAAACAAGCCGTTAGCCTGAGGGTGAACACACCCCGAGCATAACCCAAGGTAAATGGTCCACCCAGTTACCATTCCAAGAGCGCAGCGCTGCCTTGAGCGACTGCTGAAATCGTTTACACAAGCCATTAGCCTGAGGGTGGTATGTGGTAGTGCAGTGCACTTGCACACCCAATGATCGCGCAAGTGCTGACCAGAGCTCTGACACGAACTGGGGATCCCTGTCTGAGGTGATATCTGACAGAGTGCCCAAAAGGGCGACCCTGGAGGAAAGAAACGAGCGTGCAACGTCCAAGGATGTTGTGGAGGACAGAGGGACAGCCTCTGGCCACCTGGTGGTCCGATCTACCATTGTGAGCAGGTGCGTAAAAACCTGTGAAGAAGGTAAAGGATCCACTAGGTCTACATGCACGTGGTCGAAACGTCTGGCCGGGATTGAAAACGGTTCGAGGGGCGACTTAGTGTGCTGGTGGACCTTAGCATGCCGACACACCACACATGCAGCCGCCCACCCCTTGACACCCTTGCAGAGGCCAGGCCAGACGACCTTGGAACCAACTAACTTCACTGACGCCCAAACTCCAGTGTGCGAGAGGGAGTGAATTGATTCAAAAACTCGACGGCGCCAGGCCACTGGAACAACGGGGCGGGGAAGGCCAGTGGAGACATCGCAGAGGAGGGCAGGACTGCCTTCCTGCATCACAGCATCCTCTAGCTTGAGGCCAGTACACGTTGATCTAAGGGCGAGGACATCCGGGTCGCTGGGCTGGTCGGCAGCCATAGCGGAGAAATCCACCCCGAGGGGCACAGGACACACAAGCACACGCGACAGACAATCAGCAACAGGGTTGGACTTCCCGGCCACATGCTGAATGTCCATTGTGAACTCAGAGATGGCAGCCAGGTGGCGCTGCTGGCGAGCAGACTACGGCTCAGTCACCTTGGACATGGCAAAAGTCAGTGGTTTTTGAGCCACATAAGCCGTGAAGGAGCGACCTTCCAGCAGGAAGCAGAAATGACGGGTTGCAAGGTGCAGGGCCAGCAACTCCTGGTCAAAAACGCTGTACTTGCGCTCACTATCTCGCAGTTTGCGGCTAAAAAGTGGCTGCCATGCATTCGCCACACGCTGGTCAACCAGCGCCCCCACGGCTATGTCAGACGCATTGGTTGTTCCGCCACCGCCACCGCTTGCATCTTAGAAGGCAATGGGACCGCGTCTTACGGCAAAATGCAGTGACCCAAGAAGTCAATCATGGACAGTCCAAACTGACACTTGGCCCGGTTGACTAGCAGGCCGTGTTCGTCCAGATGACGGAAAACCTGTTTCAGGTGCGCCAGGTGCTCTTCAGCTGACGGACTGGCCACCAATATGTCGTTGAGATAAACCAACACGAAAGCAAGGTCACGCAACACTGAGTCCATCAGCCTCTGAAAGGTTTGTGCTGCCCCCTTCAAGCCAAAAGGCATGCGCATGAACTCAAAAAGCCCAAATGGGGTGATCACTGCAGTCTTAGGTATGTCCTCTGCGTGCACGGGAACCTGATGATAGCTGCGCACCAGGTCCACCTTAGAGAAAATATTGGTAACCGCCAGGGGCATGGAGAAGTCCTGTATGTCGGGGATGGAATAGCGGTCATTCGTGGTGACATTGTTCAAACGGCGAAAGTCGCCGCAAGGCCGCCGCGACCCATCCGCCTTGGTCACCATGTGAAGTGGCAAGGCGCACGGGCTGTTGGAACGCGTCACTATACCCAGACACTCCATGGTGGCAAACTCCTCCTTAGCCGTAGCCAATTTTACCGTGTCGAGGCGCCACGCACGCGCGAAAACTGGCGGTCCCACAGTGGGAATGAAATGTTCTGCACCATGTTTAGTAACCACGGTGAAAAAGGCAGGTGTAGTCAACGATGGAAAATCCGCCAGCAAATGTTGAAAAACATCACCCGATGCTTAAAAGTTAGCGTGTGTTAAGGCCCGGCTCCCCCAGTCTCGCACGGAAAAGTGACGAAAGACACAGCATCAATTAAACGGCGGTTTGCAACATCAACAAGCAGACCATTTGCACACAAAAAATCTGCGCCGATAATAGGAACAGTAATGTGAGTAATGGACTACAAAGTCCCACTTAAAATGGCGCCCATGGAAACAAAGAGTCACCAACCTTGTGCCAAATGTCGCAATGGACGACCCGTTAGCTGCACTCAGTTGCGGGCCGCCGCCTTCGGCTGACATGTCCGTGCTAGCTGGAGGGAGTAGGCTCTTTTGCGAGCCGGAGTCCACGAGAAACCATCTTCCTGACAATGAGTCCTTAATGAAGAGCAGCTCACAGTGTCATATTTGCTGTATGATCCAAGCAAATATGACACTGTGACAGGATGAGGAAAAACACAGGAGACGAAGGCGAGTTCAAACTTTATTCCTCAGCTCCAAAACCAAACTAAAACAGGAACAACCTTGCACCAGAAAACCCGGGAACGTAAACCATGCCCCCAGCTCACAACCCTGCTGGGTGAGAGACATAGCCCCGAGCGTCCGCCACAACACAACCTTTAATGTGCTCATTTCCATGCAAAGATATTCCATTTCATTGTGTTCCAGGCATGTCTGAAGCATGAAAAAAAATGATGCTGCTCAGAGTTGACACAGCAATTGGCCAGTTTTTCCACAGTTAATGTAATCACTTCTCTTTTAGTCATGGTTTATTTTACAGTCCCTTTCGTGTTGTGAGTGTGCTTTGAATTTGAGCCTTATTAGCCTCTGTGTATACATTCTGGTCAGGAGTCTGTTAGTATTCAGTGCATACCCATCTGCATTTGAAAGACCTCACCAAGGCTTTCATCTTGTCTTGGCATCTCTGAAGTGATCTAGAAAATTGAAGTGCCTAATTCTGATTGGCAGAAAATAATCCATACACATGTGCCTCCCATGCAGAGTCAAATGTCTCTCACTCAGCAGCAGTATACCTTACATGTAGTTTTAACGGTTAGAAATTGATAAGACGAGACTAATGTTTAGAATTATATATTCAAAAAAACCCACATCCATCAAGTTAAGTTAGATGCCATAATAAGGAGTTATAAAATGTGTTTCTATTTTCCCTGCAGGTGTGTGGAACTCCAGAGTACATTGCCCCGGAGGTCATTCTTCGTCAAGGCTACGGAAAGCCAGTGGACTGGTGGGCTATGGGCATCATTTTGTATGAGTTTCTGGTGGGCTGTGTGCCTTTCTTTGGAGATACTCCTGAGGAGCTGTTTGGGCAAGTTATTACAGGTGAGCAATCAAAAGGTGGATCTTTGTTTCTGCTGCTTCTCTAATCACCCCCTAACTTCTCTTAAACACACCTCTCCTACAAAAATCTGTGTTCTCACTTCCTATCCTTCTCTCTCTCTGCTGCACCTGGCAGATGATATAGTGTGGCCAGAAGGGGATGAGGCTCTCCCTGTTGATGCCCAGCACCTAATCTCCTCTCTGCTGCAGACCAACCCACTGCTTCGACTGGGCACAGGTCAATTTCCTCAATCAGTGTTTCCCAGTCAGTTTCCACTTTTTTCCTGATCCCTTTTATATGTATATATATATATATATATATTTTTTTTTTTTTGGCTAAGTCAAGGGGTCCTCCTTTTGCCTGTCCCATTCTTGTGAACATAATAGCTCAGGAACACCTTGAGGGTATTTCTTCAAAATTTGGCACAAATTACCACATGGACCCAAGCTGATTCAATTTGGGTGGACAGAGGTCAACACAACGGGGGCAGTTGGGAAGGTAGTGTTACCGGCAACAGACCTAGGGGAAATCTGGACCAGCAACAAGGGTTATACAGGCTAGGGAGCACTGTGTAGCCAAGATATACATACTCTAGCTCTGTGGATCAACAAGGAGAGGACGAGAGTTAGCGTGTTGCTCGTGCTCAGGCTCAATTATTTCTGACACACAATTATATACAATTCACAATCACATTCCCTGCAAATTCTCTTATTAGTGAATGTAACCTAAAACCCAAAATATTCATCCAAATAAAATAAAGACAGTAGAATCAAAGTCAGGAAAGAATAAAACATTCTGTCTAAAGAAATACAACTGCACATAAACTCAAAATAATTCAACATATTTCATATAAACAGAAATTGTTTTAACTCAAAATATAATATGTACCAAAATAATATAGCTCTAAAACACACACATTCACTTTTCCTTCAGAATTAATCAAACTCACATAATACATATACGATCCTACTTACACTTATCCTACGCTAACATCATATAAACCTTTCTACAATAATATTACCATCTTTCACTCACTTTCTTTCTCTCTCTCTCTCTCTCTCACACACACACACACACCTCTACCTATGAAAAACACTTAACAAAATGGCGATACCGCGCCATAAACGCTAATGTAGTTTGAATAGCATTTCTCTTATCACAGCTTATACACCGCTGGATGATACTTTTAACAATAGCTCAACACATTTTCTCATGTTACCGATGGCTACTATTGCTTATACTCATACTAACATTACTGCAGTGAAACTAAGTTAATGAAAACAATTCAGCTCGCCGACACACGTCGGGAAAATTAACTAGAAAACAAGCTTACTACACATACTACCGGTCTCAAAATCATATCATAACATTACCGAATAAAATTATTAAAGCATTCACATTAGTTACTGAACTATGCTAAATGCAGAAATATAAATTTTTACCATACCTGTGGATCAACAAGGAGAGGAAGAGAGTTAGCGTGTTGCTCTTGCTCATTTATTTCTGAGCTGCACATGAGCTGAGCCAGGTAGCTACGGTCTCCCTAGTGGATACACAGCAGTACTACAACACCATCTATAGACGTAAATGTGTATTACTTTGATGTGTGTGTGAATGTATCTGAGTATGTGTGAATTGTCATGTGAAAATAAATGTTAGAATAATTCAATTATTAAAAAAAAATAGGGGGGGGTGGTGCCTGTTTACATTAAAAAAAACTAAATATATAGCATTTTCCAACATACTACAGTAGCACTGTTGTAAATAATTTAATTTAAGTTATAAATACACTGTGTGGCAGCTGATATATTTCTTTGCTGTGTTGTTTGTGTTGCTTGTAACTGCACCATGCTAGTGAGGGCGTTGACTCAAATCTTGTGTAGAGGTTTGTGGGGTTAAGTTCTTAAAGATGTAAGATGCTGACTGGCAACCCTTTTTTGAGTTCCAGCAACCGCTACAAGTTCCAGGTAACTATTCTAGTATTCATTAATAATATATATAATTTAATGCTACTGATATCAATTGTACTATTGTTACAGTAATATTTTATGCAAATAAACTGTCAGTGTTTTGATTTCTGTTGATACATTACAACTTAACTGAAAAGAAACTGAACATTTCAACCACAAATCCACTGCTTGAGTGAAATAGTTTTAACTAATTATTCAGTAAATTTAGCTAACTAACTGTTTACCCATTAAGTTACAAACCTGATTATACATAATGTGGACTGTGTAAGAAGAGACTGAAATGTGAAGTGTTGTAGTTTTTGATTCAATCATTTGTACATTATGCAAAGTCTTGGGGCAGTTTTGCACACATTTGAAACATTCCACAGTGATAATTAGATGCAAGAAAGTTCTGTACTTAGATATCAGGTATATTCACTGCAGATTGGGAACCATTGCCCTAGAATACTAAGGACCAAATCCACTAAAGGATTGCGCTGCTTTTACACTGTAAAACTGAGCAAAGGAAAAAATAAAAGTGCAATGCACAAAGCTTGCGCTGTGGGTGAAATCCATGTCAAATCCACGCAAACTGCACTGCTCAGCAGATATCGTTCAGGGTATGCCTGTCCCATTTGCATGCATATAAATTAGGGAATATACAAAAATTCAGTGCAAATTTGTCCCCTCCATATGTAAATAATGCTCACTGCAAATAGCGTCTAATTCACAAAGGCAACCGATAATTGTCACAGGCAGTCAAAGTGGTGAAATTTAATGACAGTAAGACCCATGTATTATATTTATCAGGTACAGAATCTGGAGGATTCAATAACGCAGAGACACACGGGGAGGTTCTTAATCAAAATCATTTTACGCAGAAAGTAGGTCAAGACAGGGAAATCTAACTAGATGGGACAGGCAAACTCAGTAGTCGATACACGAAACAATGATCAAAACACAAGGAACTCATGAGGAATAAACGCTGGGGCGGGGGGGCATTGCATGTTCTCCCTGTGCCTGCGTGGGTTCTCTCCGGGTACTCCCACAGTCCCAAAACATGCAAACTGGGGGTTAGGTTAATTGGTCACTCTAAATTGCCCATAGGTGTGAATGTGAGTGTGGATGGTTGTTTGTCTCTATATGTCAGCCCTGCGATGAACTGGTGACTTGTCCAGGGTGACCCCGCCTTCGCCCAAAGATGCTGAGATAGGCTCCGGTCCCCCCACGACCCCTAACAGGATAAGCGGTAGAAAATGGATGGATGGATAGACATATGATGCATGTTGCATCTTGGCGCAAAGCCATTACTTAATTGCCACATGGCTATGTTGCAATCACAGATACAATTCATGGCCCCATCAGCGGGTGCAATCCGTTCTTAGTGGATCTGGCAGTAAGTGTTACCCCGCCTGTGACCTAACAGGTTTGCTTTACCCAAATTAGTTGAATTTGGTCTGGGTCAAACTGCCTCTGCCTTCCTTCAGTCTACATTTACAGTGGGGCAAAAAAGTATTTAGTCAGCCACTGATTGTGCAAGTTTTCCTACTTAGAAAGATGAGAGAGGTCTGTAATTTTCATCATAGGTACACTTCAACTATGAGAGACAAAATGAGAAAAAAAAATCCAGGAAATCACATTGTGGGATTTTTAAAGAATTTATTTGTAAATTATGGTGGAAAATAAGTATTTGGTCACCCACAAACAAGCAAGATTTCTGGCTCTCACAGACCTGTAACTTCTTCTTTAAGAAGCTCTTCTGTCCTCCACTTGTTACCTGTATTAATGGCACCTGTTTGAACTCAACTTATCTGTATAAAAGACACCTGTCCACAGCCTCAAACAGTCAGACTCCAAACTCAACCATGGCCAGGACCAAAGAGCTGTCGAAGGACACCAGGAAGAAAATTGTAGACCTGCACCAGGCTGGGAAGAGTGAATCTACAATAGGCAAGCAGGTTGGTGTGAATAAATCAACTGTGGGAGCAGTTGTAAGAAAATGGAAGACATACAAGACCATTGATAATCTCCCTCAATCTGGGGCTCCACGCAAGATATCATCCCGTGGGGTCAAAATGATCATGAGAATGGTGAGCAAAAATCCCAGAACTACACGGAGGGACCTGATGAATGACCTGCAGAGAGCTGGGACCAAAGTAACAAAGGCTACCATCAGTAACACACTACGCCGACAGGGACTCAAATCTTGCAGTGCCAGGCGTGTCCCCCTGCTTAAGCCAGTACATGTCCAGGCCCGTCTGAAGTTTGCCAGAGAGCATATGGATGATCCAGAAGAGGATTGGGAGAATATCATGTGGTCAGATGAAACCAAAATAGAACTTTTTGGTAAAAACTCAACTCGTCGTGTTTGGAGGAAGAAGAATGCTGAGTTGCATCCCAAGAACACCATACCTACTGTGAAGCATGGGGGTGGAAACATCATGCTTTGGGGCTGTTTTTCTGCAAAGGGGACAGGACGACTGATCCGTGTTAAGGGAAGAATGAACGGGGCCATGTATCGTGAGATTTTAAGCCAAAACCTCCTTCCATCAGTGAAAGCATTGAAGATGCAACGTGGCTGGGTCTTCCAGCATGACAATGATCCCAAACACACCGCTCGGGCAACGAAGGAGTGGCTCCGTAAAAAGCATTTCAAGGTCCGGGAGTGGC
>KV751337.1:2016148-2038851 GCA_001698575.1 Mola mola
TAGGTTAATTGGTCACTCTAAATTGCCCATAGGTGTGAATGTGAGTGTGGATGGTTGTTTGTCTCTATATGTCAGCCCTGCGATGAACTGGTGACTTGTCCAGGGTGACCCCGCCTTCGCCCCCAAAGATGCAGATAGGCTCCGGTCCCCCCACGACCCCTAACAGGATAAGCGGTAGAAAATGGATGGATGGATAGACATATGATGCATGTTGCATCTTGGCGCAAAGCCATTACTTAATTGCCACATGGCTATGTTGCAATCACAGATACAATTCATGGCCCCATCAGCGGGTGCAATCCGTTCTTAGTGGATCTGGCAGTAAGTGTTACCCCGCCTGTGACCTAACAGGTTTGCTTTACCCAAATTAGTTGAATTTGGTCTGGGTCAAACTGCCTCTGCCTTCCTTCAGTCTACATTTACAGTGGGGCAAAAAAGTATTTAGTCAGCCACTGATTGTGCAAGTTTTCCTACTTAGAAAGATGAGAGAGGTCTGTAATTTTCATCATAGGTACACTTCAACTATGAGAGACAAAATGAGAAAAAAAAATCCAGGAAATCACATTGTGGGATTTTTAAAGAATTTATTTGTAAATTATGGTGGAAAATAAGTATTTGGTCACCCACAAACAAGCAAGATTTCTGGCTCTCACAGACCTGTAACTTCTTCTTTAAGAAGCTCTTCTGTCCTCCACTTGTTACCTGTATTAATGGCACCTGTTTGAACTCAACTTATCTGTATAAAAGACACCTGTCCACAGCCTCAAACAGTCAGACTCCAAACTCAACCATGGCCAGGACCAAAGAGCTGTCGAAGGACACCAGGAAGAAAATTGTAGACCCGCACCAGGCTGGGAAGAGTGAATTTACAATAGGCAAGCAGGTTGGTGTGAATAAATCAACTGTGGGAGCAGTTGTAAGAAAATGGAAGACACAAGATCATTGATAATCTCCCTCGATCTGGGGCTCCACGCAAGATCTCATCCTGTGGGGTCAAAATGATCATGAGAATGGTGAGCAAAAATCCCAGAACTACACGGAGGGACCTGATGAATGGCCTGCAGAGAGCTGGGAGCAAAGTAACAAAGGCTACCATCAGTAACACACTACGCCGACAGGGACTCAAATCCTGCAGTGCCAGGCGTGTCCCCCTGCTTAAGCCAGTACATGTCCAGGCCCGTCTGAAGTTTGCCAGAGAGCATATGGATGATCCAGAAGAGGATTGGGAGAATATCATGTGGTCAGATGAAACCAAAATAGAACTTTTTGGTAAAAACTCAACTCGTCGTGTTTGGAGGAAGAAGAATGCTGAGTTGCATCCCAAGAACACCATACCTACTGTGAAGCATGGGGGTGGAAACATCATGCTTTGGGGCTGTTTTTCTGCAAAGGGGACAGGACGACTGATCCGTGTTAAGGGAAGAATGAATGGGGCCATGTATCGTGAGATTTTAAGCCAAAACCTCCTTCCATCAGTGAAAGCATTGAAGATGCAACGTGGCTGGGTCTTCCAGCATGACAATGATCCCAAACACACCGCTTGGGCAACGAAGGAGTGGCTCCGTAAAAAGCATTTCAAGGTCCTGGAGTGGCCTAGCCAGTCTCCAGACCTAAACCCCATAGAAAATTTGTGGAGGGAGTTGAAAGTCCGTGTTGCCCAGCAACAGCCCCAAAACATCACTGCTCTAGAGGAGATCTGCATGGAGGAATGGGCCACAATACCAGCTACGGTGTGTGCAAACCTGGTGAAGACTTACAGGAAACGTTTGACCTCTGTCATTGCCAACAGAGGTTATGTTACAAAGTATTGAGTTGAACTTCTGTTATTGACCAAATACTTATTTTCCACCATAATTTACAAATAAATTCTTTAAAAATCCCACAATGTGATTTCCTGCATTTTTTTTTCTCATTTTGTCTCTCATAGTTGAAGTGTACCTATGATGAAAATTACAGACCTTTCTCATCTTTCTAAGTAGGAGAACTTGCACAATCAGTGGCTGACTAAATACTTTTTTGCCCCACTGTATGTGCCTATCTTTTTATCTGTCTTTGTCTCCCCCACTTATGATCTCCCTCTCCCTTCTTCTGCCCTCTAGGTGGTGCGTTCGAAGTGAAGCAGCACTCATTCTTCACAGAGCTGAACTGGAACAGCCTATTGAGACAGAAGGCAGAGTTCATTCCTCAGCTGGAGTCAGATGAAGACACCAGTTATTTTGACAGTGAGTTGAACAGAATACATGTCCCTTTGAGATTAGGAAGATTTTATTCATCAAAAGACCTCATCGTCATCTCTATAATTATCAACATTGTGGGAACACCCTAATTAAAGGAACAGTTTGCATAAAAACTAAAAATTCATTACCTACTCACCCCATGACTATGTACACTTGGGTCAGGTTTTTGAAGAGGTGAAGAAACAGCAGACTTGCTGCTCAGTGGATACAGTAAGTATTTTATGGAAGGGTGTAAATAACATCTCTTTAGTTCAATTAAGGATCTCAGGAAAAGTAGAAAATGGGATATACCCAAAAGCAGTTGCTGACACACACCCGAAAGCTGTAATGGTTTTGTTATTAATTCAGGTTTACTGGATGTCGAGGCAGACTGAGGTCAAAACCCGAAATTAGTCCAAAAAGGAATCTGTCCAAGGTTAAAGAGACCCAGGTGAAACAAAAAAGGGCAGCACAGACCATCAATGCAGTTGGGAATGGAACAAAGGCAGAAAGTGTCACAAGATGAGTAATCCTACAAAATCGGTCCAAAAAGTAATCTGTCCAAGGTTAAAGAGACCCAGGTGAAACAAATAAGGGCAGCACAGACCATCAGTTCAGGTGGGAGTGGAACAAAGGCAGAAAGTGTCACAAGATAAGTAATCCTACAAAATTGGTCCAAAAAGGAATGTGTCCAAGGTTAAAGAGACCCAGGTGAAACAAATAAGGGCAGTACAGACCATCAGTTCAGGTGGGAGTGGAACAAAGGCAGAAAGTGACACGAGATGAGTAATCCTACAAAATAAAATTGGAAGAATTCTAGAGAGACGTTCAATACTTCTTAAGTTGTTTAGGAGAATGCTCAAAGAGTGTTCTGCTGTGAAGCTCCAGAAGTGTTTTGTGAATGAAACTAGTCCTTTAAATCTCCCATTGTTTTCAAGAAAACTACTGTAAATTTAGAAAGGCAATTATTAGCATAATGTGCAGTTTTAGACTTGAATGTGTCACCTAAGTTTGAGCTGTGGTTTGCAATCTGTCATGAAGGTTTACCTCACAGTGACAGCTTTAATACCATATGGAAAAATGGCAGTACTTAATAACATTTGTGTGTGCATTTATGTACAATAAGTGAAACCCATGGAAAGGGGCAGAGTGGCATGAAGCTTATCTCCGTTTATAAAGCCATGGTGTCTCTCTCTTCCCTCGTCAGCCCGATCCGAGCGCTACCATCATGTGCAGTCATACGATGGGGATGATACCAATGACGCTGAGCCTGTGGAGATCCATCGCTTCTCCTCTTGCTCCCCTCGTTTCAGCAAGGTCAAATTAAAATTTCACTTCTCTTCTTCTTTCTGTGTAGATATTTAAACATTAATATGGACAAAAATGCCATTCTTCAGTCCACATAACAATATAATGTTGTCTTATTGTGTGGACATGCAGGTGTACAGCAGCATGGAGCATCTGTCCCAGCTCGAACATAAACCCCATTGTGTGACTCTACGGGAGCACAAGGTTCCCAGGGAGGATCGAATGGCCAAGAGAGAAAGCCTGAGTAGTCTGACCCTCAGGGACAAGAGCTGGAGGACTGAATCGCCTGAAATGTGAGTACAGTCTTCCAAGCCAGTTCCAATGGGTTAGAGGCCTGTGAACAGATTGATAGAATTACCAATGAAAGTACAACTGCTTTCCTTTTTCAGGAAGCGTTTGTCTTTCTCCGAGTCTTCCTTCACCGAGAGTGACTCAAGCCCACCATCCGGGGCACGAAGACGCTTCTCCGCCCTCATTGATACCCACCGCCTGGACTCTCCTCTTGAAGTCGACTCCGAGCTGCATGTCCCTACCAAGCAGCCTCCTGTGAAGGCCAGGGGGGCTTCCCTGGAAGGAACAATCGGGGCCATTCCCTCTCAAGCCGATTTGAGACCATTCCTTAAAGATCCTTCAGGTAACATGTGAGGAGGCAGCTGAACAATACTTGTGACCCTAACCTCAGTCATTCGAAGAATCAACTTCTCATTGTATATGTTGCCATCTTTGACTAAAACTTGACACCCAAAGTATCACCAAAGTTATCCAGGCAGGAATATTGCAAAACTCAGATGTCTCCCATCTCCTACTGATACTAAACAAATAATTCAAGGTTTCATTTTTATCCCACCTTATTCTCTCTACATATGCCACATTACAACTGCACATAAAAGATTACAATTGGTTCAAAATGCAACTGCTATGCTTCTAATTAGATCCAGTTGTCATTCCTACACCATTACCCCCATTCTGGCATACCTCATGGCTAAATTTACCCCCAAGTTACATTTCTGAGCCTCTTACTATATATTACACTCCTCAACCTCACCACTCTTCCAATCGTGGCCTTCTATCCCTCCCTTGTTAAAACTGCAAAATAAACCCACTTAAATTTTATTCCTTTATTTTACTATAAATTATTTTTTTGTGTTGTGTCTGTATTTTTATGTGTGTACTGTATATACAGTACCTATTTGGTTTTGTGTATGTCCATGTGTCTGGTTTGTGTGTCATGTGTAACGTTCGTTCATTCATTTTGTTTTCTGCCGCTTATCCGGGTCCAGGTCGCTGTTGTGTGTTCTCGTATTGTCTGCACCTACATTTTGTTCTCTTATGAAGCACTGAAACCACATGTTTTTGGTAGTGGTATATTGATAAAGTTTACTAACTGACTTGCTCACTTACTTACCCTTTATTTGATCAAACTTTTATCTGATGTTCCTATCACAGACAAGCATTTGGGACCTGCTGATGCATCGTTGCCTCCACCAAGTACAGCTACTCTTCTGGGCCTTCCAGACCGACAGGGTCACCGTGGGGTCACCACTGACCTGGTGCTACGGCGGGTTCGCCATCATCAGCTCTCAGCTGAAGGAGAGAAACGGAACTCACGACCAGGAACCAAAGTGATCAAATCTGCCTCTGCGACTGCTTTGTCTGTCATCATTCCTGCAGGTAAATGGCATGGCTTTGACATCAGCAAATGACTAACAAACGAAGAAATTAATCCTGTAAAGTGACCTTAACTCTCTCCCTCTCTCCTCAAGTTGAGCAACATGGTGCCTCCCCTCTAGTGAGCCCCATGTCTCCTCGCTCACTTTCGTCCAACCCATCCTCCCGTGACTCTTCTCCAAGCAGAGACTACTCTCCCATGGTCAACGTCCCACATTCTCCAATCACCATCCACCGCTCTGGGAAGAAGTATGGCTTCACTCTGCGAGCCATCAGAGTCTACATAGGAGACAGTGATGTGTACAGTGTACATCACATAGTCTGGGTGAGAAAACAATATGTAGATTTTATCATTCTAAGCCACAGTAGTAGTAGTTATTTATGTAGTTATTATGTAGTTATTCTGGCTACATGGAAACGTGTATCATGAAAGTATGATCAAGTATGAAACCTTGACGTACCCAAAATTTAATAATAAATATTTATTTATATACTATAATGGGTTTTAGATGAAACATGTTTACTAAAATTTACAGAATGTACCCATATTATCAGCACATTGCTTTTAATTGCAGCATTTCTGCCTCCTTTTGAGTTATCTCTATGTTTGTTTTTGTCTTTTCGGTTCCCATTAGAGCTTTGACATACAGATTAACAGCTGTTCTGTTTGTAAATCTGTTTCACCAAGTCCTTTTTTCTTATCACAGCATGTAGAGGATGGAGGTCCTGCCCAGGAGGCTGGTCTTAATGCTGGTGACCTGATCACTCACGTCAATGGGGAGTCTGTTCATGGTCTGGTTCATACAGAGGTGGTAGAGCTCATTCTGAAGGTAAAGACATCTTAAATACATATTGAAACACATTTAAAGGCACAGTTACTTTACTTAATCTTACCTATAATGTTATTTATTATTCTAGGTTGTTTTAGAGTGAGTTGCTCAGTCTCGGAGATGTTTGCTGCAGAGAAATGCCTGTCTGCCTTTTCTCAAATATTAGGTACTAAGTACCTCACTTAGCTCACCACCTTCCTCGAAGTGCTCAATTGAAATCATGACCAGGTTACTCATAGCAATATGCAGAGCTTGTTGTTCTTTCTATTGATCTAAACCCTATCACATTGCAGAAGGAAACATGTCTAATGATGGTCAAGATCTCTGTACTCGTAACAGTGCAGGACTGTGCTGAAGTTAGCTAGCTTAGTAAGATATTCTCTCGTAAGAAAAGTACAATGGACAAGAGCAACCTAGCTTTATTGTATGTGAGAAAAGGCAGAGATTTCTATAGCTGATATCTCCAGAAAACAGCGATTGACACCAAAACAGTCTAGATGGATAAATAGCACTACACCAGAGAAAAATATATATTTTTTTGATATTGGGGTGACCTGTCTCAGAAAATATAGATGTTTGAGTTAAAATGTCTTTACAGAATAATAAATGTGTGTATGTATCATCTACAGAGTGGAAACAAGGTGACTATTACAACGACTCCATTTGAGAATACTTCTATAAAAATGGGTCCTGCGCGCAAGTCTAGCTATAAATCGAAAATGGCACGGCGCAGCAAGAGGACAGGAACCAAGGACGGACAAGAGTGCGTAACTGCTAAATAAATGTATTTCCTTAAAAAGATGCATAATCTTTAAAATTTTCCATCCCTTCATTCTTTTCACCATATTATGTTTTGTCTTTTCAGCAAGAAGCGCAGTTTTCTGTTCAGGAAAATAACCAAGCAGTCCAACCTGCTGCACACCAGCCACAGCCTCTCCTCTTTAAATCGCTCTCTTTCCTCTGGAGACAGTCTCCCAGGCTCCCCCACTCACAGCCTGTCAGCCCGCTCGCCCACCCAGACTTACCGCTCCACTCTTGAATCCCTTTACTTGGGTTTGTATAAAAGGATGAGAACATGTTTGTTCCAACATGCTTAGATTATCTGCTATATTTGAAAACTTTCATTTAAAATGGGTACAAAACAAGAACTGTCTTCACAGCCCATAAAGCCTGATATCTCCTTCATATATATTTGTTTCTTCTGAAGTGTAACTTAAAGGCACCCGTAGGAGATTCCAACTACAAGTAGTGCTATGGAGCAGTATTTTTTATGTGGATAGGCTCCCATTTTGTTTTTATTGAGCACTTCCTGGTGACACAATTACAAGTACATCGACCTCATTACAATAAAATTGGCAGGTACGTCTCCACTTCCTCCCACTGTACAAAAAGGAAATGTGCCAATGACCAATGGACTACCAATTGTAAGCTAAACATAACCAAACCCAAAACTGATGTCAGTGTACTGAATCCCCTTAGAGAACACTGCTTCACCAATGAAGCATCTTTGATCAGACAAAAATATGTTTAGGGGGGGGTGAAGCTACTCATTCATGCTCGTGGTTGTTATCTCATGTCCTTCCATTTGCTCTTGTTTCTCCTTATTTAAATGTAAGAAACAAAAAAGCAAAAAAAAATTTTACTTGAGAATTCTAGCTCCTGACAGAACAGCTATAGATTCTTTACACATTGTAATCCAACAATTAATTTCTTCTGCTCTTCTCAGGCACATCCTCCCAGGGCAGCTCCCCAGCATCCAGTACCCCCAACTCTCCAGCAGCCTCTCAACACATGAGGCCAAGTTCGCTACATGGCCTCTCTCCCAAACTTCACCGCCAGTATCGCTCTGCACGCTGCAAATCTGCCGGCAACATCCCTTTGTCCCCCCTGGCCCACACCCCGTCCCCAACCACCTCCTCTCCTCCACCTCTTACTGGTCACACTGTTGGGAGCTCCAACACCACACAGATCTTTCCTGCCAAGCTTCACTCCTCACCTCCTGTTGCCCGCCCCCGTCCCAAAAGTGCAGAGCCACCAAGGTCCCCCCTGCTGCAGCGGGTGCAGTCAGCAGAAAAGCTGGGAGCACCAATACTGCCTTCTTCCTCTTCATCATCGTCGTCACCTTCTCCTCTGACAGCTGGGGTGTCATTACGTAAACATAGCCTGGAAGTGGCACACGGAGACTACAGAAGAGAGTCATTCCAATGTGAGCACAGCCTGCAAAGTCTGCTGGAGATGGAAGGTGAGAATGGACCTGCTCCACCATCTCTATCATCATCATCTTCCCCTTCTCCCATGGGAGGGGAAATTGGAGGCTCAAAGCCTGTTAGAAGGACGGGAAGGCAGGAGTCACCACTCAGCCGGGACACACTAGTCACGGCTAGAGAGAAAGATAGCCAAACCACAATTCCTGAGCCCAGTGGGTCACAAGCTGACAGTTTAGCTCCTGATGCTGAATCCAAGACTAATGATGGTGACACAAGTAAACCCTCTAGTTCGAAGGTCCTGCAGAAGGACATAACTACAGCTGCAGTGGACACCAAGTCCTGTCTCCTAATTTCATCCACTAAAGAGGCCAAGCCTGGATCAGGGGGTAAACCTCAAATTTTTGAGGCAACAGCCTCCAAGAGTAAACTCAGTGAGAAGATCTCCACACCACCTACATTAAAAGGCATCCAACAACAAGACAGCAAGCAGCAGAAGAGACAGCCAGACAGTGGACCTACATTTAAAGCTCAGGAGAAGACTGAGGAGAGTCTGAAAGGTACTGTGGGTACAGACAAAGTTAACGAGCTAAAAATATCTCCAGAGCAAAACAAGCCGTGTAAAGGCACGGAAGCAAGGGAGAAAGGGGGTATCTGTGGTGGTGACAAAGCAAGTGAGTCGACCAAAATGACAGGACCTGCACCCTCAATTCCCACCCAGGTTCAAAGCCACACTACTCATTTACCAGCTGCTGCCAGAACCAAAGTAGAGAAGGTATTAAACAATAGCTGTGGGGTAAAGGAGGAGAGGGCCCACCTGGAGGTGCTGGACAAGAGTCCCATGTCGCCCTCCTCTAATGTAGCTTCACCCTGCTCAAGCAAAGCTCGCCCTATGTCTCCAGGTGACAAAGCCAGTTTTGTCACCCAGCTCACGAGCGTGGCCAAAACAGTGCTCGGGCCCATGAAAGGGGCCTCGCAAGAGGGGCCCAAAGTTAAATACACCTCCAAGTCAAGTGAAGAGAAGCGAGGAAACACAGCAGGTAAAGCAGAGGCTTCATCTGGGAGTGGCCGTTGGGGGGCACCCACGGCAACCTCAGCAAGTGTCAGCACACTGCAGTCTGAGAGAGGAAACATCCGGAGCTCCAAGCATCATTCGTAATAAGAGGGCTCAGGAAGGAGTCAGACTGTCCCATGTAATGCCTTTTACTGTAGCATCTCACTGACATATCATGAATCCATGCGACTTTGACTGGAAGGTTGGCGTGAGCGCCTGAAGAGAAAACACCAAAAAGATGACATGTAGAGACAGAGAGAGGCAGAGACACGTGAGAACAAACAAGCATCACCCATGTTGGAAAAAAGTATCATAATGTTGGTCCCTGTGTGTACTGTCTGTTTGTCACAAAGTGTTTGTATATAGATAAAAATGTTTTGATGCATGTCTGACACTGTACATGTCGAATGAGAGAATATATCAAATGATGAAAAATAGGAAGTAGACCTTAAGGTGGTGAACACTGTGAACAACTGGCCACAGCAGGTAAACTGTTTTTCTGTATAAAAGGATTCTGTTAAAAAAAAATGCCTTTATTTACTTTTCAGATCAGATCCAATGTCATTGTTTAGTTCAGTTAAAATTGTCAAAGAACAATAATAACTGTACATTTTAAAGTTCAGTCAGTGGAAGAGTTCATATATCATATGTAGTGAGGAATAAAATAAACTGTGGTGGAAACTGGACAAAAATACCAGAATGCTTTGCAGCAGTGGCGTTGCAGGTGACTCAGCTGGTTTGCCTCAGATCTGTTAAAGTGCTGTACTTAAGTGGGACTGAAAGAAGTAGATCAGATGAACTTGCACAGGCACACTATGCAATGTGCTAATGATGCCGCTTTTTATGGTGTCCCCAATTACGAAGTTTACCTTGTGATCAACACAAAACGAGGAAAAGATGGAGGAGAGGGTTGCAATAAGAAAAACAAACACGTTTTTGTTTTGAATGCTGATCACAGTGAAATGTGCAATAGTACATTTAGGATTACTGAGTGAATATACTTGTGTGGTGAGGAGACAAAGTCTGTCCATAATGACTGTAGCACTTGGAGAGAAGTTTAGAAATGTTTCACTTTTTCCACTCTTTCACTTTTCTGTTTATGCAGATGTCTGGTATATGTGAAATGTTATGTGTGCAGGAGTGCCAGTGTTTCTATTTAGAGGTAGTGTGATTTTTGTAAATTTACATGTATATTAATATGCAATCCAACAGTGCCCAGCTCCATAAAAATGAGCAGCCTTGTCAGTGATACAATAGCAAACTAAGCAAGGAGCAGATATGCTGAGAGCCACGTAGTTATTTTTGTTCTTTTGCATTATAAAAAAAAAAAAAAATCAAAAAATTCCACTTAATAGCTGTGGGACACCTGGCTCAAATGGTCGTAGACTAACCCCTTGTAGACATGGTACCAAAATAATGAGGTACGGAGAACTACATTATGATGATGATGATGATGATGATACATTATAACGATGCAACATCCTTTTCGTCAATTAAAAGACATTTAAATCAATTTCAGATGGGTTTTGGACGTCTTATCTATTAGTGGACATCAGACTTTAACCCACATGTTTGGAAAGTAAGCTGCCTTTTTTCTTGTTTGTAATATGAGAAACTTGATTTTGTGTCAAATATTTTATCTACTTTTCCCCCTGCGTATTTATTTGATTACTTTTCTATTTGTAAAGAGTGTGCACTTTTTTTTATTTATTCAACCGTTCAGTGAGTTTTTATCCTTTATAATTGAAATTAGTAATTTATAAATTTCACATTTAGACAGAGAAATCTACCAAACGTGTGTGGCTATCCCACTGTGAGCGGTTTTTACGTTATCACGGAATGTCTCAAGTTGTAATATTGCCGTCGTGTCCATTTTTGTCTAAGTGTGACGTTTTGTGGGGTTTTTTTTTACGTCCTTGAATGTTGTTGTCTTTTACATTACAACATATTTACTTGCCAGAATTGTGGGAAAACCAATGCAAGAGACTGTTGTGTTAAAATGTAATAAAATGCTGTGAAATCCCATGTTTTGTCTGACTTTTTGGGAGTAACATGATGGTTAATAATATATTGGAAAGCACATTGGCCGTGTATTGACCAATCACAGCAGTGGATACACGTAAACAGTATAAAGAGGAAGTGAGGACAAACATAAAAGCTGTCCTTGTCGGAGACCGAGGGTGGATTTTTGGATATAAACCGACGAAAGTGGACGTGTTTCTTCTTGATAAAACATTCCATGAGTCGCTCTTAGTAACGGAGATCGTGACAAATCCTGGATGGAGGTAAAAGATAAACGTTGTGCGTTGATATCTCATGAATCCATTGACTTCGACTCTTCGTGTTCGGGCTTTGAACCCGAACGCCCTGAAGTTAGTGTCTGGTAATTCGTACAAAACGTTTTTTAGACCTTGAGTATTAAGGTCTTAAGATGCAGAGTTTTTAAAAATTCGTACGACGTCACTGTCCGCGTTTTGGTGTTAGTGATTAGCTACATTTACGAAGTCTGTGACGTTCAGAACTCATGTAACCTAAAACAAAAACAATAAATGACAATACACTTTGTGCTTTCAAAGTAATGCTTTTTCATCTGAGTGGCATGGTATTTATTAATGAGCTGATTACTCTTGTAGACTTCAGATCGACACCAGAAACTTGCATTTGATCATCATGAGTAACTTCATTATAGAATAATTGCAAGAATTTTGTGTTTAAGTCAGCACTGATATACGAAATTAACACGGGTGAAGTGTGAGGTAACAAACATACGAACTACAGTACATAGGTGAAATGCTTTACCACTGATACTGACACAATGAATGTCAACATTTTCATATATATATGTAATGCGCTAAACCTTTTAGATGATGTTAGACTGACCCATGGAAGGTAACCACATACATTTGCTTGTGTACTGTACCACACCATAATCGAGCCCGACCAGCACAATCTATAAAGTAAGCATTGGTGCCATATTAGCAATCTACTGCGTCATATCTATATCTGATATATCCAACGCACTTACTCCTTATGTATGTATGTATGTGATGTGTTAGACGGAGCAGGGCGGATGGACCTGACAATACTGTAGGTCGCCAGCAGCTAAACTGACATATCTGAAATTCCATGTGTCACAGGGTGAAGTCACATGATTTTGGATTTACTTAATGTTAGGGAGAATGATTGCCTTTCATGTGGTTAACCCATCAGCTGCGGGGTCAGAACACAATTATCTCTTTCACTGTATTTTCTCTACTTGTGTCATGTGCTTGTGGTGTAGTCTGCATCTTGGTAGTTTTTCTGTGGAGATAATGAGAGATTTTTTACACTCAGTCTTGGTCATCTCCAGCTATGAATCCGAGCAGTTCCTTTGCATGCTGTGAGGGTCCGTCCCTCACTAATGACCAAATGGATGACTGGCTCTTCCTCTCCCATGAGTCCACTGGGCCTCACCACCTGGAAGTGAGTAGGGAAGACCAGGAGGCAGAAGACAGAGGCAAATTCAAATCCAAGTTGGTTTCAGCATGGAACAGTGTCAAATATGGTCTGGTACAGCTCTCTGACATTAGTTAATTGTTACTGTGTACTAAGAACAGATCTGATTATTCTCCTCTTTTGTTGGGTTTTTTTTTTTATGTTTAGGCTGGTCTTTGAAGCAGAAATCCAAATTCAGCAAGAGCTCTCCTGTCATCATGCTTGGCCAATCATATGAGCTCCAGGATCATGGTCAGTCCCTCATACACCTTGAAATGGTCTTTCTTTCTGTTATAAAACCAATGGGAAATTTTTATCTCCAGCTCTGTAACTCTTGCAGCTCAGAGGGAGTGTTTCCACCGCTGTTTTGCATCGCTCCTATGGTTGACGTACAGACGGGGTTTTCCTGAGTTGGCAGGCGGCTCTCTGACCACTGACAGCGGATGGGGTTGTGTTCTGCGCACAGGGCAGATGCTTCTGGCGAGAGGCTTGCTCTTGCACCTGATGCCTCTAGGTGACAATCATGGATGGTATAATAAAGATGGACAATGACCAACTGAAGGAAAGGGGGAAGACCCCAAGGCTGCCTCAGGCATACCAGCAGCAATATAGCGGTTATAATAAAAAGCTTTTATTAATTAAAGCATAGCATTGTAAAAATATAAATATCCAAGATGATGACTGATTTCAACCCCACAGGGTATTCTTCAGGCTGTAAACTATGTTTAGTAATCAACCGTAATTAAATAATGTGATTCTTTAAATAGAAAAAAAAAACAAAAAACAGTTCATTTCCATTACTGTGTCAACCAGTAGATACATATTTAAAAATATTTTCCTTCTTTTTCGGTTAACTATTTTTGCTTCAAGAGCACTTTGCATTAACCTGGAGTTTACGTCCTTATAAGCTGTGAGCCCACGCCAATTAATCTTTTGTTTCTCATGCACAATATGACTGCTCCCCAAACATGAGGCTAAAGCATCTTAATCGACCCCTGGTTGCTGGCTCAAGTATAGTTCATAAACTCCTCCATTTCAGTTAGCACTCGGGACGAATTTAAAAACTCAAAGTACTCCTTAAATATGTTTTTACCTGTTAGCAACTGACACGAGTCCTGAATTTCAACCAGATATGTAATTACTGTGTTATGGCAATATAGCATAGTATGGTTTTGCCAGTGAATGCTCACAATGTAAAAAAAGTCTCAACATTATTATTTGTTGCATATTGTTTATTAAGTAATGTTAAAGTTTAAGCAATCATGAAAATTATCTTTCAAAGGGATTAAAGACAACAGCAATAGTTTAGAAAGTTGGTTGGTGTCTTATCACATCAAAAATGAGAAGAAAAAAAATCAATGATACCGAAGTTTCTGAACTTGGGTGGAACTTGAGTTTATTCACAGTCAAAACTATCATAACTAACAATCATATGTTTACCAAAGAAAATGAATACAATGCACTTTTGTGAGTAATGTGGGTGTCGAGTAACAGTGAATTAGACTATCAAAATGCTGTGTAGTATATATTTGCTTACGGAAGTTTCACACTTTTCTGTTTATTTGTTGACTTGGGTCTATCATATGTCAAGTTGATATGATAAACCCCAATCAAGAACAGTAGATACAATATGTGGTTCCTTTCATAAGTGATGTTGTGCAGTGCTCACATTTCTTTACTTTGACATCATTTTGAGGTTGGACTCGTTCTGTGAGCCACCCTGCCATAAGAGATGACATGGACCTGCCAGTGGTTTGTGCTACGGACAGTGCAGAATGTGCGCTCACTTTAAAGAATAGGCCCAGCAAGAGGGGACGAAAACTGAGCTTGGTTTCCTGCCTGGACAGACCCACTGAGGCTTCACACAGATGGGTGGTATCATGGTTTGCCGACCATCCCTCGGCCCCGTTTGGGATACACAAGCTTGTGGAGTTGGGCAAAAGCACAGGGAAGAGGGCCGGGGACTGGTACGGACCTTCTATTGCGGCGCATATCCTGCGGTGAGATGGCATCTTATGTCGGGTCAACTTCTATCTTCTATATCTTAGAGTAAATTTCCTTTGGTTTCAGGAAAGCTGTTGCGGCATCGATGGACCTTCCCAATCTAGTCGTGTATGTTGCCCGAGATTGCACCAGTGAGTGATTTGTTTCATTTGTGTGTCTACTCTGAAGGGCGCAGCATGCAGCTATCTTTGCAAACAAAGAGAACCCTGCTTCATGCTTATTTAAATATTGCTGTATATTATCAAGGATAAAAAGGCCATCTAAATCCCATGTCAGCAGTTTCGTTAATTTATTTTAAAAAAAGGCTTATGGGCTTCATAGCATTATTATAAGAAGAGTCTTGGACATATGTGTCTGTCTCTCTTTTTGTGTGCTAGTCTACCTCGAGGACGTGAAGGGGCTGTGTGAGCGGCCTCCCCCTCAGTCCTGGAAGTCCATCATCATCCTGGTTCCTGTGCGACTTGGAGGACAAGATCTCAATCCAACCTACATCACTTGTGTCAAAGTGCGCGAACAGTACATTCACTCCTGGGTGCATTTTGTTTAAACAGAGTGGTTTATGGGGTCAAAGAGATGTCAAAAAGTAAAATGAAATTATGTAAAATGATTTAAATATAACCCAGTTTCCAAAAACGGTGGAATACTTTAAATTGTAAAAAGAAGCAGATTTTGATGACTTGCAAAACATTGAAACCTCATCTAGTATTGAATGGAAAATGGCACAACAACAACAACATTTCAAACATTGAAACTGAGAAATTTCATCATTTACTGAAAATAAAAATGACTGTGATCCTCAGACAGCCCTGCACTGAAAAGAGACACGGTTCTGTAGGAGGCATCACTACATGGGCTAGGAAATACTCCCAAACCATTGCCTGTGAATACAGTTCATCACTGCATCCAGAAATGCAAGATGATACTCCATGCAAAGAGGAAACCGTACATAAACCACACCCAGAAACGTTGCATTTTTGTCAAGGCCAAATTCACGGATGATGGATTGAGACACGGTGGAAAACTCTTGTGGGGTCTGAATTTTTAAATTCTTGGACACCTGAGTTTTCGACTTGTTATCAGCACACACTTCAGCATCCAGTACTTTCATGGTATGGAGGTGCAGTAGTACACATGGCACCATGAGTATCCTGCACATTTGTAAAGGCTCCATTAATGCTGAATGATATACAGTATACAGGTTTTGGACATAGTGTATGCTTTGAACATACGCTGCCAGTTAGTATTTTTTTAGGCCTTGCTCATTTAAACAAGGCAGTGCCAAACTATATTCTGCAATATTACAATAGCATGGCTCTATAGTTAAAAGGGGTGCTGGCCTGCCTGCAGTCCAGACTTGTCATCCATTGAAAATGTTTGGCGTGAAGACTGTTGGGTGTTTTCCCTTTGTGATTTTTGTTCTATATTCTCATACCTCAAAATTTCTATGACAAACTGCAACTTTCCTTGGGTTATCTTTTAAATTGTCTAACATTACATGTACATGGAGGTTCACCATGAATCAGGGGAGGGATGTTCCCTCTCTATAGGTTTCATTCTCCCTGTGTATGATGCCATTTCAACATTCAGCAATAAATCAAAATCCCCCCTCATGAAAACAGAAAAACATGCAAAGAACAACTAGTCATTCATCTTTCTTCTCTACAGAAACTCTTAACATTACACTGCTGCATTGGAATCATTGGGGGTAAACCAAAGCACTCATTGTTTTTCATCGGCTTCCAGGGTCTGTGATGTTCAGCCTACCACAATCAGAATTACTGTGATCAGCTGTTATAAGTCTTTCAACTTATTTGTCTTCCTGTGACCCTAATGTAAGAAAGATGACCAGTTGCTGTTCTTGGACCCACACTACTGTCAACCTACAGTGGACACAACAAAGGAGAACTTTCCCTTGGAGGTGAGAGGAAGTGCTTTGTCTCTTCTCTTCCCTTTTTGTTGACTTATTCTATTACAGCTGTACTCAATCATGTAAACCAACTTAACAACTGTTTCCTATCAGATCAACTCAAGATTTTCATAATCACCTTTCATCTTCCAATTGTGTTCAATGAATTGATTTTAAAAGCAATATTCTGTAACACTAGGAACTATATCAATGTTTTTGTAGAATATTTTTTCACCATATTCATCTGTCTTTGTTTTGGCAGAAACTAAATCCATTTTCCCCTAACTATAAGCTATTTTATTTATCATTTATTTATCCAGCTGTTTTGGTCATTTATCCAGTTTAATTATTTTAGATATTTTACAAACTTTCCATTTTTCCTGTGGCATTGGTAGTATCCTCATCAGACCTTTTATAGAAGTGTTTTCTCCGAATAGAAACCACCCTCTGACTGTCTGTTTTTACTTTTGCCTTCAGTCTTTTCACTGTAAATATCCCAGGAAAATGTCTTTCTCCCGCATGGACCCGAGCTGTACCATAGGATTCTATGCTAAAGGTGAAAAAGACTTTGAAGCCCTGTGCACAGTTGTTAATGAGGTATGTGACTGATCTGTAACTTTTTGATAATATAAGACTCGTGTGTTTCCTGGTCTGAATTTGTCACACATGCAGAATTGTGGCTTTGACAAAATTTCTAGATATGGTCCTGTTGCTTTCTTCCATAGGCTCTATCCCCATCTACAGAGACGTACCCCATGTTTATATTTTCAGACGGAAAAAGTCAGGAGGAAGAGGTTAGATCTACCAACGTCACCTACATCCAGGGGAAGCATGAACTGGGAAAAGTCGACATTAACAATAGCATGGATGAGTTTGTTCTGTTATGAACAGAAGAAGATTAAGTCTAACCTGAGGGCCATACTGTGATCAGTGATCACACATAAATGTGGCACCTTGGCAACTACTGATGACAAACAATGTTTTCCAGAGTAATAACCTACAGGTGCTTCAGGGTTTTCTAAAATCAAGAGGCCAGTTATCATAAATGACACTGCAAAATTGTATTGCTGTTTGCATTGGTATTTTTATATCTACATGCCTACGGCATCGTGTGTGTCTGTACATCTGTCACAATATCCTAGGAACACTTTAAGGGAATTTCTTCAGATTTATCACAGCCATTGTTTCTCCTCAAATCATGTTTTTAGCCATAACTCAAGAATTCTTACACTACGACAAAAGTTCACACAAAAGTCTGTTTTCTGTTCTTTATTCAGTTCCATAACTCAGGAACAGATTGTGACCATGTTTCACATTTGGTCCTGTACTGAAGTGACGACACTAATCTTGGGTTCCCAATGTGTAACAGTGTTCACCATATAAATTCTGAGCTGCTTAATTGAATGTGTGTGACAAATTCATGTTTCAGAATGTTTGTGTTCTTTGCAACAAACATCCAGGATTGAACCATTGAAGCCCACCACAAGCTCATTGGTTTTGTTGATACTGAGCTTCAAGTGATGGTTGCACCATATGAGCAAACTATATCAGTCACCACATACATTACATAAATCTGGGCAGACATGGATTCAAACCACAACTTGATCTGTGTGTTGAGGCAACTATGAGGTTGTAATTATAGTTATTTATTCTTTTAAAATTAGATAATTTATTATTCAGTCGAAGGACTTTGAAATATGTTTTCTGTTTTTTGCATTTGCCCATGAATATAATGATAATCACAGTGTGAGATGGACTGTCACTCCCACTTTTTCATGTCATGTGACAGCATGTGCTGCCTTTGAATGGATTACAAAACTGGATATTGTTGTAAATGTGTATCAACAGAAACGTTGAAAGAAAGCAACTTCATTGGAGAAGAAGCACAGAGTTTGATGATTTTTTTTAAAGAGCTGGATCACAGTTTTTGTCTTTATGTTAATAAACATTTTCCGAACAAAAAAAGGAATTGATTTCTGAATTCTTTACACCTTCATGGAGACCAAAGACATTCCTGTCCATAATTACATCACTTTGGTGATCCTCTTACTTTTCATCATCTTCCATTTCTAGTCTTGATTTGAGTTTATCCAAAATTTTCTTGTTTATCAGCAAAAGGTTGAAAAACTGACATTGCTGTTAGCTTCAGTTGTAATGTTAGCATGCTATCAGGGTAACACTATGGTAGCTAACATGTTTTTTGTTGTTCCAAATTTTCCAAGATTTCTACAAGCTGTTGAAAAAATAATAAAATAGAATACAAACTCAAAAAAAGTTCCATACAAGTTTCTGTATACATCACAGTATAGATGTATGAATTAAATAGAAACGATGTAGATACATTGTACTACAAAAAACATGGTAGGAAAGGAAGGTGAAACACAAAGAAAATAAAAAAGTTAAGGTCTGCTAAACAACCTGAGTTAATTTGAAGTTACTTTTTCTCATTTCTGATTTTTGATTTTTAAATTTCTAATAGAGGTCAAAAACTATTTTTGAAGTCCATATCTTTGAATATATGACAGGAAGGTTGTTTTTTTTTTGCCTGTAATATTTGGCAAAATTAATATGTTTCATCAACTGAGAAATTGGAATTATCAAAGATGGGTATTATGTCTATCTGTGTTATTATGACATTTTTTCTATACTGTACTTTTTTCAAGAGTACAGTGAACAAACATAGTAAACACAACGGCTTAACATTTGCATTTCAACATGTGCTGAAGTACAGCCGCCACTTTGCAATTAACTGTCCATAATTCATGTCCATAATTAGATCACTGTGGTCATCCTCTTACTTTTCATCTTGTTCCGTTGTTGTCTAAATTTCCGTTGATCCAAAATGTTTTTGTTTATGTGCAAAAGGTTGAAAAACTGACCTTGCTGGACATCTTTCTGGTCATGTCTGTTCTGTCAAACTGTCTGTGGGGGCCCTCAGTAGAGTCACACTGAGCCAAAGTCCACACTGCCTTGTCAGTTCTCTATAGAGCTGGAAAAAAGTGAGAGAACGATAGATCCAGGCTGCTCCTGACTTTAGCTTTGTCACATCCTGAGTGAGCCAACATTGAGGTAGATAGAGGCTAGTTTGCTTAAGCTCTAGCCTCAGCAGATCCCCCAGGAGCACAAAGGACCTGTCAAAATGCTCAGAATTCACAACTACTGGATGTGGAAGTGATTTCTTCTACTGTATCTGGCCAAGAAGAGTTCTACTGCAGGATGTTGATAATCTACAATAAATCTGAATGGATGGGATCATATGCAAGGCCATTATCAGGCTTTAGCGTCCAAGAATGTCTGGTGCTTCCAAGAAAACAGGCAATGCTTTCTCTGCTGCACATTTTGACTGAAGTGAAAGCAGACAGTGGAGGTGTCATAAGAGAAAACAGCCTCACAAAGGACTGTGATGTTGATAATAATGTCAGTATTGAAGCAAGAAGCCAACACATCTCCAGAGACACATGGCTGGAAACCATCTGGTGTTTTGTCGGAAAATTCTGTCCTGAAACTGAAATCAGAAAAAGGACAGACATCTTTAGCATTATTCATCGTCAAATTAATGAAAAGTTAAAACACAGTAGAGATTTGGATCTGTGTACCACATGTAAACTTATCTGGATAGATAAAGTGGTAGTTGTCAGAAAAGAACAGTGAATGTGGCTCTCTTCCGTGCGGAACAGCACATTTTGGACAGTGCTGCTCTCTGTCCTCTGTGATTTGAGGAAAATAAAATTACCTTCTGTGTCTATGTCCTCGGTACATTACAAAGACTGTAGCGCTTGTGTCCTGGTATGAGTTGTTAGCTCTCTGATTGGCACAAGCAATAAGTCTAATAATTGTGTATTTAGAACTGCTGTTGAGTGATTTCCACATCACATTGCGCTGTATTGCCATAAGGTCTTACAGATGTTACGTATTTTTGCTTACCTCAAACATGGCAGATTTGTAGTATACGCAGAAAACTAAACCCCATCCCGAGGGGTTCTCTGCATTTTTCTGATTTAAGGTTATAAAAGGCTGCCATAGACTAAAATTTCACTGCAACTAGCCACAAAGTGGTTATGAATCCTGCCATTCTTTGCAGGCTCATAAACGGTCTAACTGATATAATAACCTGGGAGAAGAGCAACTTCCACAAACCCAACTGCAACAAATCAGAAATCATCGTCATTGGCCCCAAATCCCTCTTCCCATATTCCCAGGACTTCTCACTCAGCATTGATGATCACACAGTCCCTCCCTCCCCCATTTCCTGAAACTTCAACATCACACATCAAGAATATCACCATCACATACTTCTTCTACCACCCCAGTTTAACCTAACCTACCTTTCCTTACCTTACCTCATCTGCTTTAAGCTGAACAGTCACATGGGCCCCCAACATCAGAAGTAGCCGTTTACCAGTCAGAAAGCGCATCAAGGTTTAAAAATATAGGCTGATATTTATGATCATGGAAATGTCTGAAACTCTTTGCTTTGTCTTTTGTTGTAAATTATTATGCAGATTATGAAAAAAAGTTAACTATATGACGACCCCCATATTCTTTGGTTATGTAAATCCAACCACTTTTAAGAAAGCTGTTTGCTGTACATAACATTAATTATCTTAGTTTTTATGCACATAAGTTGCCATTTAGCTAATATAGCCCAACTAATGTAGATCCTGCTTATCAGCATCTATTGTTGGAACTATTGTTATCCTTTTTATCCTTTCTGCTCCACACTTCTCCTTTTACATTTTCCACCTATTTGAACCATTCAATATCCAAAATATTCAGCTCTTTAAGGACACATGTTGCTTTTTTTCATTCTGACTTTTTCTCAAATCTTCAGGGTTTTCGAAAACTTTTATATTGCATTAATTTTCCTTCCCTCCCACAGAATTTGTCCTCTATGGTGCTGCTGTGACCTGTGAACTTCTTTGAATATGGGTTGTCTTTTATGTAACATAAAAGACCATAAAGACATTAACGAAATAATGGATTTTACCTTTTAGCTTTTTAAGTATAGTGCAGTTCAGCTGATGATGGAAACGTCTGAAAATCGTTTTTTGTGCTGTTGTTAATTATTATGAAAAAAGTGAATTTTAAGATCCTGTACAAATCCAACTAACCACTTTTAAGATGAAAGGAGGCTCTTTGCTATACATGTCATCAGTGATCTCCCATAGGTAAGCTGGGATTTAACCATTTTGCCCGAGCAATTAAACAATAATTTGATTATGGAAAACGTAAATTAAGAATTAATTGGCAACAACTTTAACGCCATTAAACAAAACAAGCATTTTCAAGAAGTCCCCTTTAGTTCTCATCAATTTAATGGGCATTTTCACCCTAATTGCACATTTTTCGATAAACAATTACATTAGATTAAATCCACAAAGTTTATTAGATTAATCAATAATCAAAAAAATTGTCAGTTAAAGAAGACACAAACGAATATTTTGATGTCGTCCGTAAGCTCACAAAATGAAAGATGCAGGTCTTTATGCGTCATTGTCTCTTTCTGGCCTTATTGTTTATCTCTTTGCATATATTTTATTTTCACAATCAATAACCGCGCCTGGTCCAGCTCTATACCCTCGCGAGGGTACTGGAGGGGGCATGGGAGTTTGCCCAACCAGTCCACATGTGTTTTGTGGATCTGGAGAAGGTTTATGACCGTGTCCCTCAAGGTGTTCTGTGGGGGGTGCTCCGGGAGTATGGGGTAGATGGCCTTTTGTTACGGGCCATTCGATCTCTGTATTGTCGGAGTCAGAGCTTGGTTCGCATTGCCGGCAGTAAGTCAGACCCGTTCCCAGTCAGGGTTGGTCTCCGCCAAGGCTCTCCTTTGTCACCAGTTCTGTTCATAATTTTTATGGACAGAATTTCTAGGCGCAGCCAAGCGGCGGAGGGAGTCGGGTTCGGTGGCCTCCGGATTCCGTCTCTGCTATTTGCAGATGATGTGGTCCTGTTGGCCTCATCGAACAGTGACCTCCAGCTCTCACTGGGACGGTTTGCAGCCGAGTGTCAAGCGGGGATGATGATCAGCACCTCTAAATC
>KV751337.1:2039794-2051846 GCA_001698575.1 Mola mola
GAGAGAGGGGGGTGGAGGAAAAAAAAACAACCTGGGTCGGTCGGTCTTTGTTTCTGGCTAGGAGGAAACCCGAGAGACGCTGCAACCGGAGAGGATTCAAACATCCCCTTTCGCCACTCGTGTAAGTCTACTCTAATTTTGTGCGATGGTCGGTAATGTCTGGTGTGTGTTGTACGCAGCAGTGAAAGGATTATCGTGCTTTAATTTGGTGGTTTTTTATTGAGGAACAAGGAGGCACCGACATTACAGTACTGCTGCTGTGGCGCGTCACTGCAATGAATGAAAATTGTTTTTGGAAATGTGCTTAGAGCAGAGCACCGAGCCAAGGGTACGGGAGGCGCGTTGGATCAATCAGCTCCAGCGATGAGAGATGCCCCAACCACTCACATGCCGCCGCTACTGGACAAACATCGCGAAAAACAACATTTTTGTTCCTAATTGGCCCGAGAGAGCATGGCCAGCTAAGCTAACCAACCCAACTCGCTAGCATGCAAGGAGCCGACAGCAGCCGGCTTAACACCTTGCGAGTTTTACTCGGGCTGGTGTTCTTTGTAGCGTTATTACATCGACCAACCAGTTGTTCACTTGTACACGTAAACTGGTGTTAGCAGGACGTTTATACGACCGATTCACAACACGCATAATATAACGTTAACCGTTGGATCCGGCTGGGCCCTGCTAATGTTAGCAAAGCCACCGATGCTAATAGCAGCTAACATACGTGTTATTTTACCGGAAAATGTAAACATTTTAACAACGGAACCGACAGAAGTTTTTACTTGGAGAATCTCTCTTCTAAGTAACTTTTAGCTGAATTCTTTGTGTCACCAGGATCTGCGTCTAGTTGAATAGTCTCCCTGCATTTTAATTTTGACCTGTGAAGTGAAAATAACCTCATGGTGTGTATGATAACTTAGTCTTCCAGATGCTGTTAATTGCTACAGTTTTTGTTGACAAATCAGATAAATGGCACTAGTGTTGTGAATTATTTTGGTTCATTCAACGGCTGACCATCTGTCACAATTTGAATTGACAAGGGCACTAGAAGATTGGATATTTGTATAAAGACGTTCCATCCAAACAAAACGCAAAACTTTAGCTGTGGCTTTACAGGTTTTGGTTCTGTTTACACAGCAGGGCAGAGGCATTTTGTGTGTTGGATTGAGATTCTCAAAGCACCAAACGGTACATTTAGAGACAACATCGGCATCACTTTGAAGAAAATACTGAGCAATGAGCCACAGAGAGCTGCTTTCAGATTACCCTTCTAACTATCTTATCTATACGTTGATCATGCCATTGTCTGATTATGATTATTAATTTAACAGTAGTTTATTTAGCCCATTTTAAAGTACAATTTTCACAGCCAAGTTCACAAAATCAAACAATAAAGTGTAAGTTGATCCCATAGAAATTTAAAAATACATATTCAAATACATGCAATTCTACAAGTCTTTTCAACCCAAGCATTTCTTATTGATTTGAAAATGGCAATGAATTTTATTTGGTCTTAAACCAAATAAAATTACAGCAATACTCAAAGTCATTGTCTAGAGAATTCATCAGTTTCCCTCCCATGTACTGGAATTTGTTATTAGATCAAAATCTGTATCAGCTAATATTAATGTGTTTGACTGCTATTCTTTGCTGATAACTACTGGGTGTCACTAATGCTGCTGACTACATCCACTGTCTTACAACTGACTGCAGCTTTAAATTATTAGTTAAGACAATACTATTCTTTATGTTACAATAATCCACATTGTACGGTAGTTGATACCACATTTTGGGAGGCTGTGGCTCAGATGGTAGAGTGGTCGTTCAGTGATTGGAAGGTTCCTAGTTTGATTCCAGCTCCTGCATTTAAATCTGTTGAAGTGTCCTTGAGCAAGACACTGAACCCCAAATTGCTTCTGATGCTGTGCCATCAGTGTATGAGTGTATGCATGGTTAACACTCCTGATGAGCAGATGGCACCCTGGGAGGTAGTCACTGTCGTGTGTGTGTGTGTGTGTGTGTGTGTGTGTGTGTGTGTGTGTGTGTGTGTGTGTGTGTGGGTGTGTGTGGGTGAATGGGTGAATGCAAAGCCTGTACTGTAAAAGTGCTCTGGGTGGTCAAAAATGACTAGAAAAGCACTATACAAATGCAGGACATTTACGTTTACATTTTTTTTTTTTTTTTTTTTTTTTTTTTTTCCCAAAAATTTTTTTTTTTTTTTTTTTTTTTTTTTTTTTTTTTTTTTTTTTTTTTTTTTTTTTTTTTTTTTTTTTTTTTTTTTTTTTTTTTTTTTACCATAAATATTGTCAAATTTATATTAAAAAAAGTTACAAAAACAATTTCCATATCTCACATTATTAAAAGTGTGCCGCGAGTTCAGTTACTGTCTGTACCAGCACTATGTGTAGGTTTTTAATAGAGCCCAACCTATCTAAAATATTTTGAGCAGATTCCAATATCGGAGAGTAAAAAAAAATCCAATATCCGATTTTGGCCTGTACAGACAAATTTTTCACAATGATCCCGCCAATAAGGTTATCAAATATTTTAACAAAGATATGCAACAGAGGCAGAATATTTTACAGATTAACAATGAACCTTTACTGTCTTAAGTGACAGCACTGCACTGAAACACTAACCTTCCCTGGAAATTTAATACGAATCAAAGCATCTGTTTGTGCAATGTGTTCTTTAAAACCTGATTTTTTTTTTTTTTTTTTTTTTTTTTTTTTTTTTTTGTGATAGGCTACTATCGGCCAACTCAATATATAGGTCAGACTCTATTTTTTAATATAAAATCGGTAAAATTATCCTATTTTGTGTGACTAGGATATATTCCTTTGTACTGTGGTGTCGCAAGATGGATCAGGTATTCTTTTTGTTTGTTTTTTAAATCTTGTACAAGTTTAAAATTATTAATAACTTTTGTGTATTGAGCCAGTATCCTTGATCACATTCAGCTCTTTTTGGGGAATTTGTGCTTTAGGAAAGATAAAAATGGATGACTGTCTTAATAAAATAAGAGAAATAGCTTTTCATTTTTGTTAATTTTTGAGTCTTCAATGTTACTATTCAAATACAGTGTGTACATCTCAGTAGGGCTGACACAATCGTTTATATTGTTCAATTTTTCCTTTTTTAAACAATTATGTAGTTTGTAAACATTGCTTTTAAAAGTGTAAAAAAAAAAACCAAAACCCATCACACTTCCTCTGGCTAAAAGTGGTATCTTGAGTTTCCTTATTTCATCTAACCAACAGTCTAGTTTCAACAGTTCTTAATACTTACTGTCATATATGATAAAGAAAAGCAGCACACCTGTTATGTTTAAGAAGGTGGAAAAAGCTTGACAAACCAAATTGGTTAAATAATTCCTCTTTTCAACTCATTTTACAGGGGTACTAGCTGCTGCCGCACATTCCCGGTTTCTTCTGAGAGATGTCCACCCCTGACCCCCCAATGGGAGGGACACCTCGGCCTGGACCCTCCCCTGGCCCAGGGCCATCGCCAGGAGGCATGATGGGTCCGAGCCCAGGTCCCTCTCCAGGGTCGGCCCATAGCATGATGGGGCCTAGCCCAGGACCTCCTGGACCTGGACACCCACACCCTCCACAGGGACCCTCAGGATATCCTCAGGACAATATGCACCAGATGCACAAAGTAAAAGTTTGTTTTAGCTCAGTTTCATTAATAGTGCTCCCCTTAGTTAAAAAACAGAAAATTAATTCACAGATGGTTTCATGGTGAAGTTCTGACCTTTAAAATCACATATATGTGCTCTGTGATTATTGTCCATCAGCCCATGGAAGCCATGCACGAAAAGGGTATGCCTGATGACCTGCGCTATAACCAGATGAAGGGTATGGGCATGAGACCGGGGGGGCACAGCGGGATGGGACCTCCTCCAAGCCCAATGGACCAACATTCACAAGGTAACACACCGCAGAGTACTGTGTTTTATTTAGCAGATGTTGTCAGTACTAGAGTTGAAATGGTTAAATCTGTTTTTGTGTGACTGCATTTGTGGTGTGCTCATAGTCTGAAAGTTTTACGCAGAGTTCTAGAGCCAAAAATTAAGGCTGTCCTCTTTGTCGCTGAACACTCGACAGAAGAACATAACTGAGTCATGCAGACTGTACAGTGTTTGTGTGAGTCTGAACCCATCCAGCAGGTTTCTCTTGTTGTTGCTCGGCAGCATGAGCTAGGTGGCAGTAGGCAGGGCGGCTGGAGAGGCGGGTTTTAGGGGCTTCCCCTTTCAGGCAGGAACAAAGGCAACTACTTTTTTTTAAACCACAGTAGTTCGCTAAAGAGGATAGAAAGAGAAAGTCTTTAAGAGGGCCTCTAAAATGACAAATCATGTGTAAGGTCTGGAAGTATATCTGAATATTTTAAAGTTAGGGTACGAGTTTTCTCTTCATTTGTCAATTTCTGGAAAAATAAAGAGAATAAAATCCCCTGCCGCTTAGCTTTTAATTGTCATTATGGCCAAGTGTAAGTTAGTTGTTGAAATGATTCTAAATCTTTCTCATGGTCCTTCCCATATGTCCTCTTTCATATTAAGAACCTTAAGAGCATATTGCTTGATTATTTTTTGGTGTACCCATTATTAATCTTTTTCTGTTTTCTCAGGTTATCCATCTCCATTGGGAGGATCAGAACATGCACCCAGCCCCGTCCCAGCCAACGGGCCTCCCTCTGGTCCTATGATGCCTGGAGGGCCCTCTGGCCCAGGACCTGGCCCTATGGATGGCAGTGGGGACCCTAACCAGGGAATAGGTCAACCTAACCGTGGGGGTCCACAGGGTCCAGGTGGCCCTGGTGGTGCAGGAGGTGGACCAGGTGGTGCTGGCGGTCCCACTCCTTTCAACCAGAACCAGTTGCACCAACTCAGGGCTCAGATTATGGCTTACAAGATGCTTGCACGCAGTCAGCCCTTACCAGATCACCTGCAGATGGCTGTGCAGGGGAAGAGACCCATGCCCGGGATGCAGCAACAGCCAATGCCCAACATGCCTCCTACTACAGGACCCGGAGGTGGGCCGGGGGCAGGTCCGGGACCAGCTCAGGCCAACTACAACCGACCACATGGTCAGTTACATCAGGAAGACCTATTAGCACGTTTTTGTGAAATGCCTGTTCTATATGATATTCTAATACATGTAATACTAGCTTTAGATAAAGAAATATTTTAGCTAGGCAGAGGCACCTGGTGGAATTACAGGTTTATGTTTGATTTTATATCCATCCCAATGTTTTCTAAATATTTCAAACATCTCCTTGATCTTCTTTAGGTATGGTAGGCCCCAACATGGCACCTCCTGGACCCACAGGAGTTCCCCCTGGTATGCAAGGTCAGCCTACCAATGGACCCCCTAAAACATGGCCGGAAGGTAAACGTAGTCATGATACTCACATCATGAAGCATCGTATATGTGCACACGATTAAACTTTTTTGACTCCTCTCCTAGGACCAATGGTGAATGCTGCTGCCCCATCCAACCCCCCCCAGAAGCTGATTCCACCCCAACCCACTGGCAGACCCTCTCCTGCTCCTCCCTCTGTGCCCCCTGCTGCCTCTCCGGTAATGCCCCCTCAGACACAGTCCCCAGGACAGCCTGCCCTGCCCCCTCCCATGATGCTTCACCAGAAGCAGAACCGCATAACCCCCATCCAAAAACCTCGTGGGCTGGACCCAGTGGAGATCCTCCAGGAGAGAGAGTACAGGTGAGACTGGACGGGGAGGAATGTGGAAAAACATAAAGAAGCAGCATCAAACTTGTCATTTTGAAACCAAATACTGTCCTTTGGATCTCTAACAAGCACCCTCTGTGTTGGTCTTTGTAAATTGAAAAATCTTCCAACTATTTTGATAATCATTTGCAAATTTGACTTTTTTTTAACAAATATGTCAAAAACTTTGCTGGTTCCACCTTGTGAAACATAAGGACTGGCTTCTTCTCATTAATACAGTAAATGACGAGTAATGAAGAGTCTTTAATTTTTGGGTTGTTGGTTGGTGATACACGAGTGTTAGATACGCACAGCAAATTATATATTGACCAACATTACAATTATTGTAATTAAATGAAAATATTTTAATGGAAATCTGTCATTCATAATTACTGTGTTTATCCTTGATCTAGTTTGAGTCCCATTGCTGCACCCATAAAAACCTTTGAATGCTTTTAATGTTTAATTTATGGTTTTTGGAAACCCTCAAATGAAAAGTAAATGTAAAGTTCGAATATGTTTTAATGTATTTGGTTCCAGAAACTCAAAACAAGAAAGCCTTATATGTACTTGCATATCAAAATAATAATATAAATCTGGGTAAGCCTGAAACAAACATAGTTAGTGCTTTAAATTTTTGTTCATCACTGATATATATACTATATATTATTATTTGATATATCTATATTTTTTAAATGCAACTTCTTCAGACTACAGGCTCGTATTGCTCATCGTATCCAGGAGCTTGAAAACCTTCCTGGTTCCCTAGCTGGTGATCTACGCACTAAGGCCACTATCGAGCTCAAGGCCTTGAGGCTGCTCAACTTCCAGAGACAGGTAACCATCGAGTTATCTACAGTTGCCTGCAAGTACTATTTATTAAAACATAGACTAGTTCGGCACATACTTAACCCCTTCTTATTTAATGTTTCTAATATGACTGTGAAATAGATGTAGTATTCAGTATACAGCGCTTTCACGCTGACATGGCTCTGTGCTGGTTCTGGTTCCAGCACATACTTTTGAACTGACTGGAGCGAACTTTTTAGGTCCTGAAGCTGAAAAGTTGGTTTGCAGTGGAACCAAAAAATAGCTGGTTCTTCCTTATGAACTGTGACGTCTTCAGTGATGTTTTAGTGATGTCTTCGGTGGGCATATCTTATTCTCAGGAAGAAGAGATATGCAAGTGTTGGTGGCCGCCTGCCATTAAACGAAAACTAGAAGACGAGAGAAAAACAAAGAAGAACAGACACCAAATCTACATTGAAGAAAGTTGTTAAGTGGCCTGCAGAGGAAACAGTGTTTGGTTGCGATTTGGGCATCCCAACGTTTCAGGAGAAACTTGAAGGCAGCACCCCCAAACGAAGCTGTATGTGGAACAAGCTGACGAGTTGGCAAAGGCTGGGTTCGCGAGAACACCAGACCAAATTATAATCATATTAAAAATTGCGTTTGGCATTAAGTAATGCCCTCATATGGTGACGTCAGCCTATGAAACTTTGGTTCCGCTTAGACAAGGCTAAACGCGGGCTGTTTTGCTAGAAAGCGCTAAGATTCTCAGACCCGAGAACGGAACAAGAGCCAGAACGAGAACTGTGTCAGTGTAAAGGGTGCTAATATTGAGTTTCTGTCGCCTACAGCTGCGTCAGGAAGTGGTGGTTTGTATGCGTCGTGACACTGCTCTGGAAACTGCCCTTAACGCTAAAGCCTACAAGCGCAGCAAACGCCAGTCTCTGCGTGAGGCTCGCATCACAGAGAAGCTCGAGAAGCAACAGAAGATTGAACAGGAGCGCAAACGTCGGCAGAAACACCAGGTATTCCAGGGGAAAGAACTTGTGTGTTGTGTTTAAAACTGAAAAATACTGGGGGGGGTTTTAAATCATTTTGTCGCTGTTTTACTTTTTGTTTTTGTTGTTGTTGTGGCTCCATGTTACTTATTGTTGAAAACAAAATGGACACAAACAGAGCTTAATTTCCACTCTCATTTTTTCAACAAAAAAACTGTGGCGGGTTTGTGTCTTCGTCTTTTAATAGGAATACCTCAACAGCATCCTGCAGCACGCCAAGGACTTTAAGGAGTACCATCGGTCCATCACTGCAAAAATCCAGAAGGCCACCAAAGCTGTTGCCACCTATCATGCCAATACTGAGCGTGAGCAGAAGAAGGAGAATGAGCGCATTGAAAAGGAAAGAATGCGGAGGCTTATGGTGAGACTCAAAACAGATATATCTCATTTTAATACAAGTCTTTTGCTGTCAGGTGGGTATTTCAGAAAATTGTCTGTGTATCTTGTCCCAGGCTGAAGATGAAGAAGGCTATCGTAAACTCATTGACCAAAAGAAAGATAAGCGTCTGGCCTACCTATTACAGCAGACAGATGAGTATGTGGCCAACCTCACTGAGTTGGTGCGTGCCCACAAAGCAGTACAGGCTCTCAAAGAGAAGAAAAAGAAAAAGAAGAAGAAGGTAATTGTATATAACCTTGTATTTATCATGTGTCTTTATTTGTAGATAAATAGTATGTAGTTATATATTTATATATACTTTGATATTCTCAGAAGCCTGAGGCTGTGGAAGGTGGTGCTACTGCTCTGGGACCTGATGGAGAAGTGAGTTTAAAAGGATCTTTTCTACTTGAAGATGTAATCATTAATAATAATATGCAGTTTGTTGATTTACATAACACCTTCTCAACAGTGGTAATATTTTTCTCAATTTCTCCCCCAGCCTTTAGATGAGACCAGTCAAATGAGTGACCTGCCAGTAAAGGTCATCCATGTGGACAGTGGAAAGATCCTGACTGGGGTTGATGCTCCTAAAGCTGGCCAGCTGGAGGCCTGGCTTGAAATGAACCCAGGGTCAGTGTCAAGTCTGCCTAATAATTGTATAAGCAAGGAAAACAAGTGGTTGATAACTTGTGAGATAATTTGAAGTTGTTGATATTTTTGGCCAATGTGTTCAAGCTATGTTTTGATCCAAAACACATTGGTCTTTTGCAGATATGAAGTAGCACCGCGTTCAGACAGTGAAGACAGTGGTTCAGAAGAGGAGGAGGAGGAAGAGGAGGTACAGAACAGTTATCTCTACATCAAAACAAAAATGATCACTTGATGATTGCATCCTACTTTTGTTTTTTTTTGTTTTTTTTTGGATTTTTTTAGGAGGAAGAAGAGGAGCAGCCACATCCATCTTCAGCTCCAGCAGAGGAGAAGAAGAAGATTCCTGACCCTGACAGTGAAGATGTATCTGAAGTGGATGTCCGGCACATCATCGAGTAAGATGGAACCATTGGGATTTGGTGTCAATAAATGGTTTTGTAATGAACATTGCTTAAATGCTTTAAGGAATGTAATAATTCACTCAACTGAGGATGCAAAACTTTTTACAATTCACAACTCAAAATATTACCTTTTAGACAAAATGAATAAAACCTAATATTTGGCAAACTGAGCAGGAGAGAGAGAGAAGTCATTGCTAGTAGCTAGGCTAAAGTAGCTTGCAGAACTAGTCAAAATGTAAATAATTGTATGTTGGCGATAAGTTGCTAGGGTCAGAGAGAGCTTTAAGTGCTCCAGAAAAACAAATGTACGTCTTTAATTCAGCAGATAGTCAGTTTTGTTGATTAAAAATGAACCAAGATTTGGGAGTCTTGACCTAAAGCAACTGAGAACAGCAACAATAGCCAGCTGTTGAGCAGTACACTTTCTGCAGCAGTAAAAAGCTGAGACATGTACTGATTTGGTGTGGTCGATAGGGACAGTGCCTTCTGCAGTTTTTGTTACATATTTGTATCAATTTTTATTTATCATGGTTCATTGTTACATCCCTAAATATTTATTACCTCATGCTTTCTTTTTCTGTTATTGCTGTTTTCACTTGCTGTTTTTCATCCACTAAGAAAAGTCTCACCATCTTTTGCTTTCTTCCAACTTCCTCCAGACACGCCAAGCAGGATGTAGATGATGAGTACGGTAATGCAGCTTTCAACCGAGGCCTGCAGTCCTACTACGCTGTGGCTCATGCTGTTACTGAGAAAGTTGAGAGACAGTCATCACTGCTGGTCAATGGGCAGCTTAAGCAATACCAGGTATAGAATCAAAACTGTTAAGAGTAGGATAATGACACTTGTGAGATTTTATTATCAATTGCTGTCATCAATACTGATTTTATTAGCAAACTGAAGCTCATTGTGACCTTTTTTGCTCAGATTAAAGGTTTGGAGTGGCTTGTGTCGCTGTATAACAACAACCTGAATGGCATCCTGGCTGATGAGATGGGATTGGGAAAGACGATCCAGACCATCGCCCTCATCACTTACCTCATGGAGTACAAGCGCCTCAACGGGCCATTCCTCATCATTGTGCCACTGTCGTAAGTCCCAATCCAGCCTCACCTTCCCTCCAATGTTTGCTCAGACACAAACACAGTGATAATAAAGCTGTGGGAGTTATGATGTTATCTTCATATGTTGAGCATAGTTAAAACTTTCTTTTAACAGAACTCTATCAAACTGGGTCTATGAGTTTGATAAGTGGGCACCATCTGTGGTCAAAGTCTCCTACAAGGTCAGCTGCACATTTTATCATGATAAAAGAGTTATAACAGTTTAATGTACATTAAAACATGTGGCAGAAATAACTGGTTGTATTGTTGAAAATAGACGGAAGGCAATGTTGTTCCTTTTTTAGGGGTCTCCAGCTGCCCGTCGTGCATTTGTTCCCATCTTGCGCAGTGGCAAGTTCAATGTGCTGCTGACTACATACGAGTACATTATTAAAGATAAGCAAGTCCTGGCAAAGGTATAGAAACTTTGTCAATTTAGATTTAGTTTCTTTACAAAATATATTTGTTCATGCACCAATTTCAGTCTTTCGTTTTTCTTCCATCTTTCTGTGTTATGTCCCAAAGCTCCGTTGGAAGTACATGATTGTGGACGAGGGCCATCGTATGAAGAATCACCACTGTAAGCTGACCCAGGTCTTGAACACACACTACTTGGCGCCGCGGCGTCTGCTACTCACGGGCACTCCACTGCAGAACAAGCTGCCTGAGCTCTGGGCCCTGCTCAACTTCCTCCTGCCCACCATCTTCAAGAGCTGCAGTACATTTGAGCAGTGGTTCAACGCCCCCTTTGCCATGACTGGAGAAAAGGTGTGTTATGGTCGGGTTGGGTTTATTGTACATGGTTTTTGTGTTTTGTTTTTTTGAATGTACTGTTCTCATCTTCCCATATTTTTTTTTCTTGCTTAAAGGTTGATCTGAACGAAGAAGAAACCATCCTGATTATTCGGCGTTTACATAAGGTGCTCCGGCCTTTTTTGCTGCGCCGACTCAAAAAAGAGGTTGAGGCCCAGCTGCCTGAGAAGGTTAGTCTGCATTCAGGTTTTTCGGAACTATTGCCATTCAGTTTCATTATTCATGATTTCTACATTAATGTTTATACTGTATAGATTGTTGGTTGCCTTTTTTCAACCTTTTTTCAACTGTACCAGCAGAGTCCTTGATCGTATAAAAGAAGACATATATTGCAACAGTTTCAAGTAGTTGAATTGTTCATGTTTCATTACTTTAAGACAACTGTTTTTTGCTTTTAGCTAATAATTTCAGTTTTTTGTTTTATTGCTCTAAGCAAACCATTTAAGCATTTTTAAAGTACTTTCAGTTAACAATTAAATTTTTTTCAATCTTCATATATTCAGAATTAATTTTTTCGCTCATTTCTGGCTTACAGGTGGAGTATGTGATAAAGTGTGACATGTCAGCCCTACAAAGGGTTTTGTACAGGCACATGCAGGCCAAGGGGGTCTTGCTCACAGATGGCTCAGAGAAAGACAAGAAGGTAAAGAGAAGAAGATAATATTTTTTAAGTTAATCTATGGCACATGAAATCTTATTTTGTGGACATTTTACAAATAATAGACTTAATTTCACTTTAAAACCTTGAAAAAATACTACTTTTTAGGGTAAAGGTGGAACGAAGACACTGATGAATACTATCATGCAGCTGAGAAAGATTTGCAACCACCCCTACATGTTCCAGCACATTGAGGTAACTAACAGAAGCTTCGCCTCAATCAAGCTATCACTAAATATATTTTTCATCAGTACTGTAGATAAACAGTTTTGCAGAATATGCACAGGCTTCATAGCAAAATCAATTAAACCATTTTGTCTGTTTCACAGGAGTCTTTCTCTGAGCATCTTGGTTATTCTGGTGGAATTGTGAGTGGGTATGTAGAACTTGTACTACACTAATATGTCTTGAGTGGATGAGGCTATTTGTTGCATTCTGGCTCCTTTTTTTCATATTGCTCCTTCTGCCTG
>KV751337.1:2083659-2096881 GCA_001698575.1 Mola mola
ATGCCATCCTCAGTGCCAACAGGCTGACAGGTGGTGACATCACGCCAGTGGCAGAGCACTTGTCATCACCGGAGGACATTATTCTGTATCATAACCTAAAACAACCTGGAGGTAAGGGCATTCACATTGTTCTGTTGCAGGACCCACCTTAATCAGGGTGTACCTGTGCCGTGGGGGGTATAGTGTGTCTTCATAATGTCGATTCTTAATGATTGATTTTATTGTTGGCTTTTATACAACTTTAAAGATGTAAAAGACATAATAATGAAGTATTTTAGTATAAATAAACCCCACTGCAGGCAAAAATATCCAACTCAGACAAGAATTTCAAAGTAAAGAGTTAAATTTAGCCGATTTGATTTGTTTGATTTGTTCACAGTGCACTGAAATAGTACCCTTCACAGGAAATGTATTTATTACAAACTACAATGAGCATCCTTTTTTGCATTGTCTTCTTTAAATCCAATTTTAATATCTAATATCAGCTGATATTAATAACATATATGCCAATACGGATATATCTGTTATCAGACAATATCAGCCAACTGATATATCAGTTGGGCTCTAGTTTTTTCCTCTCTCCTTCTCCCTCTCTGTACCTCTCTGTACCTTAAATATATTAGCAGCTATAGAGCAAGCAGCAGGTTAGCTTAATTTGGCCCAAAGACAAGAGCCAAAGGGAAACAAATAGCTTTTGTCTGTTTGCAGTTTATTATTATTCTTCACAAGTGTTCATTTGTGGTTTCACCACTCGACACCATTTGACAGAGTCATGCTGTTTTGTCTTTGTGCAAAACTAAGACAACTTAGCTTAGACTGAGCACGTGTAGTGTTCTCACCTGACTCTTAACAGGAATTGAATGCACTATTGCTTTAGTAAGACTAAAGAGAACTCAAGGCCATGTGCAGTATTGAAAAATCCTTCAAAAAATCCCCGGATCTGGATCCTGATGGTGATCAAGTCTTTTTTGGGCTAAGGCCTGTCCTTACACAAACTTTCATGAAAATCCACGCACGACATTTTGTTCAGGCAAACGCTGGTAAAAATGACCTACTTGTTATGTTTTAATGATTCACCAAATTCACAATTTGAAATGATTTCCTATTCTTTGCTCAAAAATCATGATTGCCCCAGGATTTTATTTTTTAACAAAATGAGATTTAAGACAAATTATAAATGAAAAAGTGTCCTTTTAAAATTTCTCAGACATTGTACTGTATTTTTTTTTAGCTTTTCTTTATAAAATTTGAGAATCCCTTTTTACTTGTGAGGGAGGGAAGTTATAAAGTTTAAAAACTGCAAAACAATGCACTTTTGATTTTTCTTTGTGAATGACAAAATAAAAACATCTTCTTAATGAAGATGTTTTTATTTTTGAATTTGTAATTGAATTTGTAATTTCGGAAATTAAGCATGAGACTCACCCTACCCCCCAGTTTCTGCTCTGCCTGCCCTTTTAGACAGTCGTTTTGGACATCTTGGCAACTGCTTACTGGTCCTACGGCTATGATTAAATCCACTTTCCTTTGGCTGCTTTTCCCTCTTTGAAATAACCGAAAGCGTAGAGTTAGCAAGTGGCAGTGTGAGAAGACATTAAGAAAAAGTCACATTATATAAAGTCAGCACCATCAGCTAAAACGTGTGGAAAGACTCATTTCAAATCTCTGTAATTGAATTAAAATTCAATCAGCTTGCAGTGGATCATTACATCCTTACTACTTGTTGGAGGGTATATTGTTGATAAAGCATATAGACCAGATAATTAAATAAAAATGTATTTTTTTTCCATTCCAGGGAGAGACTGGTGTCAAGTGTCTGGCTGTGAGTTCTTGTGCCTGGCAGCTCCTCAGGTGGGCAGACATCCACCAAAATACACCTGTGTCTGTCCAGACAACATGACACTAGCCAGGGATATGAGGACATGTGTACCTGGTATGTACATTATCAAAGAACAAACTTTTATGTTAGTATGATATTGTGAAACAAATTGCAGATATTCTAAATAGAGTATTTTCATTGCCACAAGTGGTCTTACATATGACTCTGTTTCTTCACCAGCTGTGCCAACTCCTGCAGCTCCCATCCAGCCTCAAGCTCCAGCTACCGACCCCCCTCATCAGCCACCAGTGCCTGCCAGGACCACAGCTAAACCCCAGGTGCACACCACCACAGTACCCATTGTACTAACCAGCAGTGCACCCAAGCCAGTTTCTCACAAAACCAAGGGTCCTGGAAGGACCACTACACCTGAACCAGGGGCCCCATCGTCCCAGACAACTGTGCTTCAGACCACCACAGAGGCTCCATTCACCGCTCCAGGCAAGTTGAAGCTCCACACTCCAGTGTTGTGTATTTCAATCATTAATCATGTCTTCACATGCTACTTATGGTCCTAATTCTATGAGATGGGAAGTTGTTCTTTCAATGACTTTCAAATGAGCTTTAAAATAATATGATTATTTAAGCCATTTCATGATACATGATATGAATCACAATATATCTCCTCTAAATCTCTATATAAACTGGGCAAAAAATTTCACAATATTTTTGATCATATGGTTTGATAATAATAATTATCTAATAATTATTGATATTAGTATTATGTGTTAGGGATGACCATTGGTAATTTGACAAGTATTAACGCAATGAGATTTTTTATATATGATTAGCGAGAATGTGGATTTAATGACTGAAATATGTGAAGATATACTATACTATACTGTATCAGAGCAGGTAAAACATGCGAATAATTTCAGTTTAATAAAATGCATAATTCTACTGTAATTCAGCCTTTAAAACCTGGAAAACACAACACTTACAGTATGTCACATCATGATACTGCTATATCCAAAACCTTGGATGATATATATTCTCATATCACAATAATAATTCATATCATATTTATTTCCCAGCCTTATTTCCCAGTCATGGTCGTCATGGCTTGTATATGTATTGCTTGTATTGAGTGTTTAAACAATATATTGATGGCTGGTTGGAGTTTGAAGCTTTATATTTATGTACTTAGGTTTTACACTCGTTGCTGCAATATTGCATTCTAAAATCACTTAAACACTTTCGTAGCTAACTTTGTTGTTGTCAGGGTAAAAGTTAATAACCAACTAATCTAACTCATTTTAAGTGGACAGCAGCTAACAATCACAGCCCAACACCATATTACCAATTACATGTAAGCAACCAATATAGTGAATTGTTTTTATTTCGACACCAAATGGATGCATATGACTATCATTATCGTACTGCGTTGTCCTATACTTTATAATCAGTCAAAAAGTGGTGTGGGAAGCATGTTATGTTTGGGTGAAATAGTAGCAGTCTTTTAAGCAGCTCGGATGTATACACACAGTGTAAGTCGTTTTATGTATCATTAACGTCTTTCCTCACGCTTTTTCTCCAGATTTCCAAAATGGATTAGCTGCAGCTGTACCCAAAACTGTCTCCACCGCACCAATAGTTCTTTGTACTGTCTTACCTCTGGGTGAGTTGCTTTGTCACATAAAATCATTTGAAATGACAGCATGTCCCATGTCTTATCACTGTTTGATGCTGTGTCCCCCCGATGAAGCCGTCATCTTTCTGGTGGCTGGTGGTGCCATGCTATGGAGAAACTACAGGCTGAAAAACACGAACACCATTCACTTTGACAACCCTGTCTATCAGAAAACCACTGAAGACCAAGTGCACATTTGGAGGAGTAACAGTCCTGACGGTTATGCCTACCCAAAAGTGAGTGTAAACTTTATTGTCATGATTGAGATGAACATGTTTAATCTCTTCCACTCCGGATAAAATCTGTAGGTATTCTTGCTTCAACTGCTTGGTTTATTTTTGTTTATTTCAGCACATCAACCTGGGGCTAAATCTGGTTGGTCCGTCACGGCCTTAAAAAATAGCATTGATCTATGGGCTGTGTTTAATTTGTTTGATTTGGTCCAACTTTTGCCCAAAAATAATTTTAGAGGCATTTTTTTTAGCCACATGAAAAGGGTGGCTTTTCACCTTTCACTTTCCTACCTAATGTGGACGTGGTTCAAATATGTGGCAAAGATGCCTTTTCAGCATCTTTCCAACTCTTTTCTGAAAATAGTTCACACTTTTGTACGAAGTATTTATCCACCATCCTTTTTGTATTTGCTATCTTTTCAGAGACAAATTGTGAGCTTGGATGAAGAGGCGGACAATCCAGTCTTTGCAGAAAACTGAGAAGTGTTGGGCAGGGTGGAAACGGGAACCTCAATAATGAGCTATCTTGGACAACTTTTTGGTATTTTTCTTTTTTACGTCACGCATCACAATGATAAGGAAGTCAAAGCCATGTCAGCTGAGCTCCAATACTCCACAGAAAAAAAACAGAAATCCTCTACAGTGGAAACTTTTTTATTTTTAGATTGGACATACTTCTTTTCCATCCAGTTGACAGCTGTGATATCATTTTCACCAGATCATTCCATTGATGGATTGTTATCTTAAATGTATTGCCGATAATATAACTAGAAAAGTCATTCTTCCACATGCAAATCATTTTTTTTTGGTCAGATTTTAAAAAGCAGATTGACAAAGCTGATTTAATACAACTCATATTGGGGTATACTCTCTGTATAAGATACAATTCAGAATTGAGTATTGTAAATATTGCCAATTTTTTTTTTTTTTTTTTTAATTTTGTTTCTGTCCATGGAACATTATCTAATTTTATTCCAAGTTTTTGAGATATTTATATACTGTCTATGCAGTAAAGGGAATGCTACAGCTAGCTTAGTTTAGCTGAAAGACTGGAAGCAAGGGAAACCAGCGAGCCTAGCTCTATCCAAAAGTACCTCGCTCCTAACTTGCATAGACAAAAGAGGGGAATCCAATCATTTTCATGGAAAACTACTTGTCTTTATCCAATATTATAAGATTATATTCCAAGACAAAAAAAAAAAAAAAAACTCATACAGCAGGTGAATGTGATGCTAATAAGAGTTGTGCATGTGCAAGTGTGAAACCAGCATGACCTCAATCAGTCTCATAATGATGTTGGTGAGTGAGTGTGTATAATTTTAAATTTTACACCAGTTATTGCCTTAATGGTTAGAGCGAGAATATTGTCCAGAGTGACCTGAAGACAATCACAGTACATTGCATCCTGCTTCTGTGCCTTGATTTATCCTGAACTCTGTGAAAGCTTTTGCAACACTGTTGATTTTCCTGTATTTTCATGCCCACTCAACTGATTTGTGGTTGACTGTCTCTGCATTAGAGCACTGTCTTTAAATATTCCCTCCAAATGCCCCTTTGCAGGGAGTGGAAGAATTGATGCATTCTTCACAAGGCAAAGAAGCTTTGATGCAAAAACACGTGATCATTGGAGCAGTGTCTTAATACTGTGGACCATGGCACGTGTACACGTACAATTCCCTGTAGGACCAGAGCTTCAGCTTGCATTATACCAAACAAATCCCTGTCTAAACGAAGCTACATGCCTTCTCATTTTGGAGCTCATTTACCTGTATTGATGACAAATGTGTACCTTATTAATGACATGTTCCCTACATGTGTTCACGATGGTGCTGTTGAACTGTGTTCCAGTCTGTTTACAATGAATTGCTCGAGGGACGTGGCATGCGGGTGTGCTTTCAATTATCACGGACATCAGTCACTGTGAGTTAAAGACTATACAGCTGTGTTTAGGTGCTATCTGTACATAAAGTAATTTTAAATTCAGTGACTAACTGTGGAGATTAAGAGTGTAAATGTAATGTACATAAAATGTAAATATTTGTTTATGGTAATGATGTCATTGTGTCGGACTGTTGTAAACTTTAAACATTTGCTGTACATAAATAAATGCTTTTATTTATTGTGGAATCATTACCCTTGTCTGACTTTACCCGTCCTCCCTCCCCTGTGAAGTGATAACACTTTTTTTTTTTTTTTTTTTTTACCCCAGAATACTAAGGAATATAATTCTAGTGAGAATTCTAACTTGTTTTCACATATTTTTGAATCTTCATAAGTCAAAATTCTGAGATTATAAAGTCAGAGCCCAAATTTTTCCCATGTGGCCGTAATCCTCCTCTGTAGTAGCTCTGTCACTAGCTATCTGTTTGTCATTAGTATATGGATATGTTTATACAGATATATACAGTACACAGTATGTTAAACCTTAGACTTGCCGTTTTTGGCTAATTTACAATCATTCCACGAAAATCTGCCACTGAGGTATTCGCTGGGGGTGAAGTAACTGCAGACTGGGAGTCACCTCGCTCAACCATGTAATAGTTTACAGATGTTTGATGCTGATTGAGTACAAAGCATAAGCCGAGTAACAAAGCCATACAGATGTATATGAAAAACATTTCAGTTGGCTTAGTATCTTTTATATTGTGCTATTTATATTTTTCTGCAAAGCTGCAAAGCCTGTGCTCGTTAAGGTATGCAGGAGAGGGAGGAAGACTGCGGCAGCTATAGGATTCTGTTTCCATTGCAGCGAGCATGCAGGCATGACAGAAAACGTGCTCCTGTTTCTTCAAGTGGTGCTGGCTGTGCTTTTGTTGCTCTTCTGTGGAAAACCGAGGTTTTCCTAGAAAGTCAAAACATTCCAGTTAGCCAAAACATGTAGTGTTTTTAAGAAATTCTTGTGAGATTTAAGAGAAGAAAGAGAGACACCACCGTGAGTGTGGTTTCCACATTCTGAGTATTGTCTGAATACATCTAGTAATACTTTGTTTACATGTTGATCAATATATGGTTTTGATGGGGCACAGTGATCAGTGTTTAATTCTGAGTAGATTTGTACTTTTACAAGCAGGAAATAAAGCTTGTCATGATTCCTGACAGGTTTTAAGCCATCATCTACTAAATTACAATGACAGCTGCATTAGATAATGTTTTTTAACAGTCCGACAACACTGAAGCTTTGACAACAGTCAGCACTCAGATGAGAGAAGGAACACAAACAACTTTGTGACCCTGCAGTTCGGTGATCAAACCCATGTTCTGTGCAAAGTTCAAGGCTGAGGAAGAGCAGTAGTGTTGAGCTGATAAGAAAAGTTGGGAAAAGATGCAGAGACACATCTGTGCACGGTAAACACAGGGAGCAGCTTTCAGAATACGCCTGAGTGAAATCTACATGCTATATATTATTTTTAACACAGATTACTCTGTCGGTCCTCAGTTTACAGCCCTCATCGAGACTCCTGCTTTTGTTTGCACAGGCCGCAGAAAACACCGGCTTTTCAAAGCAAGTTCTATCTGAATTTGTTAACACCATAAATCATTGATGGAACCAACAGAGGTCATGTAAATATTCTACCATGTCTCTGTTTTGAATGTCCAGTGCAGCAATGCAAATATATTTATGACTCCCTGTCTGAGGTGAATGTGAAATGAAATGAAAATTTTTGGCATCACACCTGGAAAGACAGTCGACAATAGGAGAGACAGTAACTGGGGCAGTGAAGGGACCTCGAAGTGCAGCTCCTGTGAGGGAGCCGCTGATTAAGTGACAGAAAGCCCTTCAGATCGAGCCAGCCACAGTGTCCAGACCCTCCAAGCGCCAGCAGCTTTACCTGAAGTTAGGCATTCAAACCATTGCCAAATCAAGTGGCCTATCGCCAGGTGGGCCACAAAGCTAAGTCAGGATAATAGGAGAACCAAAGGGTCCTTGAGATACACTCATTGTTAACTATAACACATTTCAAAAATTATTGAAACCACTGAAAATTGGTCCAGTTTACCAAAGAAGCTTCAGTTTTAAAAGAGCCTTTAGAATAAAAATACAGAAAAGTAATTTCCTTTGATGTACCATAATTGTCTTTGTCAGCACCTTTTGCACATACAGGTAGGATGCTAAATGGTAAAGCAATGGGCTTGATGATCTCCAGGCTTTAAAACAAGTGTGTGACAGTGGTTCAAGATATTATAGGGAAAAATATTTTGGCACTGACAAAACAGCCTTTTCAGTTTTCAACAATGGGCATTCAAATCAAATCAAATAAAATTTTATTTGTATAGCCCGAAATCACAATTTACGCATTATCTCACTGGGCTTTGACAAACTGTACAGACACCATATGTGACATCCTCTGCCCTTAGACCCTCGAACCGGGTGAGGAAAAACTTAAAAAACCCTAAACAGGGAACATAAGAAACCTCAGGAAGAGCCACGGAGGAGGGATCCTTCTTCCTAGGACGGACAGACGTGCAATAAATGTCACTTGTACAGAACACAAAAACATGATAACAACAGCTCACTTAGAATGCATAAAACATCCATGAGTCCCAGAGTCTGTGGATTCTATGAGTCCGGATGTATGGAAAGTCTAGTGATCCAGACGCAGGTGGACTCTGTTGGTCCAGGAGTCATTGTACTCCATGTAGCAAGATCTGAGTGTTGCTGAGTCCAAGAGTATGTAGAATCTGTAAATCCAGGGATAGGTGAAGTGTAGTGGTCCAGAAGCAGGTGTAGTCTATTAATCCAGAAGCCATTGTGATCTGTGGGTCCCGATTTGCACTTGGAAATCCAGCCTAGGATCCAAGTCACAGGATCCAAGTCACAGGATCTCCTTTCCTAATGTGGCCAGGGGGCATCAGGCAGGACCACAGCAGCACCTCCCACCGCGACCTAGAAAAACCTGCAGGATGGTAAAGCACAACGACTCCGGGGAAGAAGTAAAGTTAGTGTAAGGATATGGACATTTACAGGAGCAGAGAAGGAGTCGGAGTCAGAGGGGGGAGAGAAGAAAGCTCAGTGAATCATGGAGTGTTCCCCCAGCAACCTAAGCCTATAGCAGCATAACTAAGGGCTAGATAGGCCAGCCTTAACTATAAGCTTTATCAAAAAGGAAGGTTTTAAGCCTACTCTTAAAATCAGAGAGTGTGTCTGCCTCCCGTACCAAGACTGGAAGATAGTTCCACAGGAGAGGAGCTTGATAGCTGAAAGCTCTGCCTCCCATTCTACTTTTGGAAATTCTTGGGATCACCAATAACCCTGCATCCTGGGAGCGTAAGGTTCTGGATGGGCGATAGGGTACTATGAGCTGTTCAAGATAAGATGGTGACTGACCATGAATAGCTTTGTAGGTGAGAACAAGGATTTTAAATTCTATTCTGAATTTAACTGGGAGCCAGTGCAGAGAAGCCAGTATGGGGGAAATATGGTCTCTGATATTAGTTCTAGTCAGTACACGCGCTGCTGCATTTTGGATTAACTGAAGAGTTTTTAAAATTTTGTTAGGGCAACCTGAAAATAAAGAATTACAGTAGTCCAGCCTGGAAGTAACAAACGCATGAACTAGTTTTTCTGCATCTTGTTGAGACAGGATGTGCCGGATTTTAGCAATGTTACGGAGGTGAAAGAAGGCGGTCCTTGAAATCTGTTTAACATGTGATTTAAAAGACAGCTCCTGGTCAAAGATAACACCCAGGTTTCTGACAGTGGTGCTGGAGGCCAAGGCAATGCCATCCAGATTAACTATGTTGCTGGATAATGAGTCTCTAATGTGTTTGGGGCCCAGCACAATGACTTCAGTTTTGTCAGAGTTTAACATTAAAAAGTTATGAAACATCCAGTTTTTAATGTCCTTAAGACATGACTGTAGATTAGCTAACTGATGGGTTTCATCTGGCTTCATTGATAAGTATAGTTGTGTGTCATCTGCATAACAGTGAAAATGTATGGAGTGCTTTCTAATAATTTTACCTACAGGAAGCATATATAGAGTAAATAGTAATGGTCCAAGCACAGAACCTTGTGGGACTCCATGACTAACCTTGTCATATCTTGATGATTCATCATTAACATGAACAAAATTATATCTATCAGATAGGTAGGACTTAAACCATCTTAGAGCAGATCCTTTAATGCCAATTTGGTGTTCCATCCTCTGTAGTAAGATGTGATGATCGATAGTGTCAAAAGCTGCACTAAGATCTAATAAGACTAGTATAGAGATAAGTCCTGCATCAGATGCAGTGAGGAGGTCATTTGTAACTTTTACCAATGCCGTTTCTGTGCTGTGATGCTTTCTAAAACCTGACTGAAACTCTTCAAATAGACTATTATACTGAAGAAAGCCACATAGTTGTTTCGCTACTGCTTTCTCTAGAATCTTTGAAAGAAAGGGGAGGTTGGATATTGGTCTATAGTTGGCTAAAACTTCTGGGTCTAGGGTAGGTTTTTTTAGGAGCGGTTTAATTACAGCTACTTTAAATGACTGGGGCACATAACCTGTTACAAGGGATAGATTGATAATGTTTAGTAGTGGATTTCTAATTAGGGGTAAAACCTCTTTGAGCAACCTAGTAGGTATGGGGTCTAGTATACAGGTTGATGATTTAGATGAAGATAATGTTGTCGTTAGTTCCTTAAGGTCAATTGGATGGAAGCTTTCCAAACACACATCAGGACTAATAACAGCCTCTATAATTCCTGTTGCTGAACTGGAATCTGTGGAGTGTAGGATATTTTCTCTGATAAGTCTAATTTTATTATTGAAGAAGTTCATAAAATCATTACAGGTGAGGGCTCTAGGAATGCATGGTTCAATAGAATGATGGCTCTCAGTCAGCCTGGCTACAGTGCTGAAAAGGATCCTGGGCTTATTCTTGTTTTCTTCTATCAACGCTGAATAGTAGTCTTTTCTTGCTCGGCGAAGGGCCTTCCTGTATACTTTAAGGCTATCCTGCCAGGCCATGTGTGGCTCTTCCAGTTTAGTGGAACGCCATTTCTTTTCAAGTTTATGAGTTTTCTGTTTTAACTTGCGAGTGTTAAGATTATACCACGGAGCTAGTCTCTTTACTGGTTTTGTTTTCTTTTTAACTGGGGCAATGGAATCGAGTGAAGCACGTAGAGAGCCGGCAGTGAAATCGGCAAGGTGATCAAGCTGGGAGGGGCTAAATTTAAGATATGACTCCTCTGTTATTTTGGGATATGGCACTGAAATTAATGCAGAGGGAATAATTTCTTTAAAATTTTCAACAGTGTCCTCAGATATGCATCTGCTATAATAACTAGTGACTCTTGGTTTATAGTTGATGAGCAGAAATTCAAATGTTAGAAGATAATGATCTGATAAAAGCAGATTTTGCGCAGAGACATTTAAATGCTCAATTTCAATGCCATATGTCAGAACAAGATCAAGGGTGTGATTAAAAGTGTGTGTTGATTCTTGTACACACTGACAGAAGCCGAATGAATCTAATAGTGAGAGAAATGCCGTACCAAGGCTGTCGTTTTCAATGTCTACATGGATATTAAAGTCACCTACAATAATAACTTTATCTGTTTTGAGGACCAGAGCTGAGAGAAACTCTGAAAATTCAGATAAGAATTCAGTGTAGGGTCCAGGTGCTCGATACACTATAACAAACATAATTGGAGTTTTCATGGTTGGATCGGAAATGCTAAGAATGAGATTTTCAAATGAACTAAATTTTTGTTTGGGCTTAGGGTTTATTAATAGGGCAGAATTGAAAATGGCTGCAACTCCACCACCTCTGCCAGTGTCTCTGGGAATGTGTGTGTTAATGTGACTGGGAGGAGTGGATTCATTAAGACTTACATATTCGTCTTGGCACAGCCAAGTTTCAGTAAGGCAGAATAAATCAATATTGTTATCTGATATAAGCTCATTTATTAATACACCTTTAGATGATAGGGATCTGATATTCAAGAGTCCACATTTAAGTCTCTTTACTTTGTAAACTGCCTCATTAGTGGTGTTGATTTTTATTAAGTTCCTATGTGAACTCTTATTTGATTTAGTGAATTTAGTGAATTTATGTGGACGAGGGACAGACACAGTCTCTATGGGGTTGTAGGTGGATGACTCTAAAGGAAGCGCAGAGAAGCGTGTAAGACTGCAACTCTGCTTCCTGGCCTCAACTCTGAATTGTCAATTAATTAATAAGTCAATTTAGAATGCCATTAAATGGTAATGACTGCTTTTGTGGTGCTTTTCTAGGCACGGCAAGGCAAGGCATGTTTTATGTGTATAGCACATTACCATAAGGCAATTAAAGTGCTATACTCAATATAAAAGCACTTAAAACAAGATAAAGGATTAAAAACCAAACAGAAAAACATATAATTACATAAAAGCATTTAAGCATTAAAGAAATTAAAATGAAAAAAAATGAAAGATATAAGAAATTAAAGAGTAAAAGCTAGAGTGCAGTGTATGGAGGGGAAAATAAAAAAGTCTTCAGTTTTGATTTAAAAGAACTGAGAGTATCAGGTGATCTGCAGTTCTCTGGGAGTTTGTTCCAGACGTGCATAAATACTAAATGCTGCCTCTCCGTGTTTAGTACTGGCTCTAGGAACAGAGAGTAGGCCTGTCCAAGACGACCTGAGGGGTCTGGAGGGTTCATAACAGAGCAGCAGATCAGAAATATATTTGGGCCCTGAACCATTCAGTGCTTTGTAAACTTACGTGATTTTGAAGTCAGTTCTTTCACAGACAAGAGCCTAGTGCAAAGGTCTGACAACTGGACTGATGTGATCCACTCTCGTGGTCTTAGTGAGGACTTGACCTCACTAAGCAGCATTCTGGATCAGTTGCAGCTGTTGGATGGATGTTACAGGCAGACCTGTAACCACAGCATACGTCCTTCTGCATCTTTGTGACGTTCTTAATTCGGCTGCTAAGATTCAGTTCTGAGTGCATGACGACACCTGGAGTCCTGGCTTGGTCTGCTGTCTTTGAATTTATCAGTTTGAGCTGACTGACAACTTTTACTCATTCTTTCTTGTCTCAAAGTACAATGTCTTCAGGTTTATTTGTGTTTAGCTGAAAGAAATTCTGGCATATCCAATCACTGATTTTTTCAATGCATAGAGCAAGGTACTTTATGGGAGTATATTTGCCTGGAGTCAAGTATAAATTGTTCAGCTCTTTCAGTGCATCTTGTTCACCCTAACCTCCTCTGCTGGGACATGAAGTGTTCAGTGTTTAGTCACGTAGCTTTGCCCCTCTCAGGTCTTCCCACGGTAGGTAAACATCCTCCTTGATCATGGACTCCACAATCAAAGAGCAAACAAAGACTCACCTTACTAATCAGCAATATTATATAGGCTTTGTCATCTAGGAACTTAATGCAAGAACATGACTAATATAGTTTCTTTTTTGTTTCTTACCATTCTGTCTTTGTATGAGACTGATGTTGGTGGATATTTTAATCTTAATTTTAAATTCTTTTAAAATGATTATATTTTGGGGG
>KV751337.1:2097059-2117365 GCA_001698575.1 Mola mola
GGTTTTGATTAAATGTCTGAAATTTTGTGGAAGGTAAGTTGTAGTGATCAATTTTTATGAACTGAATTGGTTTTTATTTTATTTTGTTTGATTTTTCAAATTCTCACATTAGAGGGGGTTTTTTTGATAAGAAAAATAATATGACATGTTATCTGCTAATTGAATGACAAGTAACTTCTCTGATGACTTGATTAAAAATTCCAGTTTGTGGGTATTTTGCATGAAGCATCTTTGAACGTCAGTGTAGCCTTTGGATCGTATACATATTACGTTGGAACTAAATGAACATATAATCAACTAATACTGTAGACCTCAAGGTTTAGATTTATCGAATTGCTTTAAAATAAAATGCAAAACAAGTCACTTAATCTCCAATTTTATCCCTGGTCCCTAAAACGGGCAGCCTTCCGCTCTGCTCCTCTGTATACATGCTAGAGTAATGCCTGTGTTTGTCCAGAGTGTCTCCCTGTAGTTTATTTCAAATTCCACTCAATTATAAAAAGTGGAACAGAAAATCACTTTGGTTGATATCGTATTCTTGAGACTTTCTGTCAGTAGAAATCGACATTGTGAGTGAAAATTAATACTGGCGCGCCCTCTACAGGACATTTCGTGTGATATCTGACCTGCGCACCGGAAACCACGTGTTCAGCCTATGGTCCGCGCATGTTACGGCTGGATGTCTTACTTTGACGAGCGTATATTTCTGAAGCATAGCATAAAGCTATTCTCATTATTAAAACCATGTCAGGCAAGTCGGAATTAAAAATCAACGCCCTCTTCGCGCAGAAGTACGAGAAGTACCGACAGAAAGAGGAGCTACAGAGACGTAAGTTGCGTTAGCTTTTTGCTCACTGTGGCTAAACTACCAGGCTAATAACCCAACGTGTGTTTAAGTGTGTGCGTGTGCGCGCGCGGGGGGGTCACTGATTTAGGGTACTTCCTTACGAGGCTATTGTATGAAGTGTATAATGAGTTTGTTCTTGTCTTGCTGAGCAGTGAAGGACCGATATGGAGACCGAGCTACACGGAGTGACTCCGAGTCGTCCGAGTCCAGCTCTGATCAAAGTGAAGTGGTAAGCGTGGCTGCTTCCTCTCCTCCCACTCTGTCAGTAGATAACCGTGACGCCTTGCCACTGTGGTCCATGCATTTTCTATCTGTTATGATTCCTCTCAGGAATTGGATCCTGCAGTAGAAAGGGACTTCTACAGAACATTATCACTGCTGAAGAAGAAAGACCCAAAGATCTATCAGGCAGACGCAAAGTTCTACTTAGAAGGTGGTTTGATCGTGATCATTGATTGCTTTCACGATGTCAGGGCATCTATGTATATCAACCTTTTAAGTTTGTTTCTTTCAGAGGCAGCGCCCGTGGATGAAAAGCCGTCAACCTCAAAGAAAACAATAAAACCCATGTATCTCAAGGACTATGAGCGTAAAGTCATACTGGAAAAGGGAGGGTGAGTGACGATGAGCCATAACTCCTAACATACAGTGTAGGAAATAATTATTTGATCCGCTGCTAAATTTGTAAGTTTGCCTACTTACAAAGAAATTAGCGGACTCAAATTTTATGGTTGTTTAGCACAACAGACAGAATATCAGTTGAAAATGCATAAAAAAACACATAATATAAAAGTTATAAAAATGTGCATTTTATTGAGTGAAATAAGTATTTGATCCCCAACAACTCACCCAGAATTCTGGATTGGCTGGCACCCATTTGGCACACAGCTGTGCACAATCAACCAATTACCAATGCTCCTGATCTAAACTCGTCATGTGTATAAAGTTCACCTGCTCTAGGAATCAGTTTCTTCCATTCCAATCTCTATAGCACCATGGGCAAGACCAAAGAGCTATACAAAGATGTCAGGGACAAGATTGTAGACCTGCACAAGGCTGGAATGGGTTACAAAACCATCAGTAAAAGGTTTGATCAGAATGTGACATCTATTGGTGCCATTATTATAAGTGGAAGACACACAATGACCATCAATTGTACTCGGTCTGGAGCTCCATGCAAGATCTCGCCTCATGGAGTGAAGATGATAATAAAAAGGTGAGGGAGCAGCCTAAAACTACATGGAAGGTGCTTGTTAATGGTCTGAAGGCAACTGGGACCTCAGTCCCCAAGAGAACAGTTGGTAACACACTGCGTCGTATAGGTCCCCCTGCTCAAGAAGGCACATGTACAGGCCCACCTTAAGTTTGCCAGTGAACATCTAAATGACTCAGAGAAAGTGTTGTGGTCAGACAAAAACAAAGATGAGCTATTCTGCATCAACTCAACTCACTGTGTTTGGAGGATGAAAAAAGCTGAGTATGACCCAAAGAACACTTTTCCCACAGTCAAGTATGGAGGTGGAAACATGTTTTGGGGCTGTTTTTGTGCAAAGGCTACAGGGTGACTTCATCGCGTTGAGGGGCCAATGAATGAAGCCATGTACGTTAAATTCTTGAATGAAAACCTCCTTTCCTCAGCAAGAACACTGAAGGTGGGTCCTCCAGCATGACAATGACCTAAAACATACTGCCAAGGCAACAAAGGAGTTGCTCAACAAGAAGCATTTTAAGGTCATGGAGTGGCCTACTCAGTCTCCAGACCTCAACCCAATAGAAAACCTGTGGAGGGAGCTGAAGCTTCGAGCTCCCAAGCAGCAAACAAGAAACTTGAAGGATTTAGAGACTTTCTGTAATGAGGAATGGACCAAAATCCCTCCTGAGTTGTGTGCGAACCTGGTGACCAACTACAAGAAACGTCTCATAGTTGTGCTTGGGGATCAAATACTTATTTCACTCAATACAATTCACAACATTTTATAACTTGTATATTGTGTTTTTTTTATACACTTTTGACTGATATTCTATTGACATAATCGGTAAACAACCATAAAAATTTGAGGCTGCTAATGTCTTTCTAAGTAGGCAAAATCAAATAATTATTTCCCCCACTGTATGTCCCATATTAACAAATATCAGTCCTTAACCTCATACCATCAGGACCAGGAACATGAATAATTTTGGGTGTCTTTATGTAGAAATGTTGACATTTTCTGTGATATGTAAAATGCAATACTGATTTGTTCTCAATAATAGACTGATACTATAGTGTAAATTATTCAGTACACATGTTGGGCCTAGTTGGATATCATATCAGTTCATCCAGTTCAGTTTATCCAACTTTAACAGGTTTTTTTTTTTTTATAGTTCATTTGCCAAAAAAGAAACAAAACACAATAAGCATGGTTTTAGACTTTATTATATACCTATAATTTAATTTAGTTTTAAATGTCTAGAGATTGCTGTAGATAATATTGTTAGCATAAATGCAATGATTTTGTAATGAAAATCTTATGTTGTGACAGCCAATAGGAATTGTACCCCTATCTCGTATGCTACATGTTATGTATTTTTTTTTTTTTTTTTTTTAAATGAATGTTTAATGAAAGTATTCCGGTACAGGATTAATCACCAGACTCTGAACACTACAATAATCAAAATAGTATATTATAGTCAGTTTTTAAAACTTAAGTTTTTTGGGGTTTTTTGAGCATTTCAAACAGCATTGTTTTGGATACTTCTATGAATGCATTTAATGATGACAATTTTCTGCTGTGTTTTTTTTTTTTTTGGTATGTACATGTATTCAGTCCAAGTGAGGGTCTCGCTAGTGTTAACACCATTTACTTATTATAAAGATATCAGCTACTGTTTAATTCTTCACGACAGCTGTAGCAAGAGGCCTTATGTTTTCAGATTATCCTTCCTTTCTTGTCTCATGAATATCAGAGGAACACCACAAGGGAATTTCTTAGAATTGAACATAATCATCCAGTCAAATAGGACTTGATGTACTGTTTTGTTTTGTTGGCCGAAGTTAATTGTGCTTTTAATTTTATCTTAAAAATTCATGCATGAATTATGGCAAATTTTTTCACACCAGTCTTAATAGGATATGATGAAGTGAGGATATCCTCCAGCCCAAAAGTCAACTGCACTGTGATTTTTTTTGGATGAATTTTGAATGAGTGAATGTGATAAACACCATGACGTGAAACAGATGGGGGGGGCTTGTGACCACTTTTCATATTTTACAGAATTGGATACAACTAAACTTGGGTTTCTACCTAGAAGCTTGTATTGTCTACTGTAGATCATCTGTGCTGCTTGGTTCAATATGAAAAACATCCATTTCAGAATTTGTAGCACCTTTGCAGCAACCTGATCTGCATTTGAAGTATTTTAGTCCACACATAGCCTTTGATGCTGCTGATATTGAGCTTCAGGTGATGTCTCTGTCAATCACTACATATACAGTATTATGAGTATGGACAGACATGGACAGAAACTGCAGCTTTGGTGAGATGGTGATTCCACTAGACATAACCAAGTTAGATTTATCTCCTGTATGTACCTATGCACATGAAGCCTGCTCTTACGTCTGTGGAGATTCTCAGTCATCCAGGTCATGGTAGTCTTGGCGTTTCAGCTGAAGGCAACTGGACTTCTTGTAGTTCCTTGAACACATTTCACCTCCTATCCAAGAGGCTTCTTCAGTTATAAATTTCTGTTAGGGAGTCCCTGATATTTAACCTTGTGGAGGATCCTTCTCACATAGGGTAGTGGGCAAATCTGTGTGACCCAGATCCACCCACCATCAGTTGGGTTGTCACTCCCCCCGGTCATCTGGTATCCAATGAGCCAAAGTGTGAACGTTGGCTAAATTTCCTGGGGAGGGATTTCAAAACTGCGTTGTATGTGGCAGACAGTTGATGCCTGAGGCCTCCTCCTCTGTTAAGTGATCCATCGCTTAGGGAGTCCCCAGTATTTAACCTAACAGAAATTTAGAACTGAAGAAGCCTCTTGTATGAGAGGCGAAACGTCTTCAAGGAACTACAAGAAGTCAAGTTGCCTTCAGCTGAAACACCAAGACAAGCCTGCTCTTACCATATTCTGATCTTTTATATTTATATTTTACAGTAAATATGAAGATGATGAAAGTGATGAGGAGGAGGCTGCCAAGAGAATGGAGGTAGACAACATTACTAAATAATTTTGTTTCCTTGGGGACATGCCAGTAAGTTTTATTCATCCTTTTTCTTTCAAAGAAGGCTTCCTCTCTCAGCTACATTCAGGAGCAGAAGGAGCTGAAGGAAAGGTAAGACAGGAGCAATTTGAAGGTCTCTGGAAAAATACCTCAAAGCCTGTTTATGGAAACCACACTCTCTCCACAGCTTCCGTAAGTTCATCCAGGACAGCGATGATGATGACAGTGGCGAAAAAGGTGGCAAGGAAGACAGAGAGTCACGGCTGCTGACCAGGAGGATAAAAACACAGGAAGAGAAGGTCTGGCAATGATAGCAGTCATGTCCCGGCTTGAAACAGAGACCTACAAAGGTATTACAATGAAGATTAACTCCTCCGTATCTATCTGTTGCAGGACAAAGATGAGGCAGACTATGTGGAGTGGCTGAAAGGCCAGGCAGAGCTCGAGGGTCCAGAGGAGGTGAAGGACATGGTGAGTTAGAAAGTGTGGGGAAGCACACTCAGATGCTTCTGTTGAACTTGTGTAGTGATGAGGCTGCTTTGTGTTGAGACAGAAATACTTGAGGGACTACTGGAATGACCCAGAGTTGGATGAGAAGGAGCGTTTCCTGAGAGACTATGTCCTTAACAAGGGCTACCTTGAAGAGGACGATGATCAGTATGTTGCTTCCTGCCTGCATGTCAGTTTTGTTTTCCTTGCAAGCTTATATACAATAAATGCTCCTGATCCATTAAGGATCCCGACGTACAATGAGGTGGTCCAGGATGATGTGGAAGTCTCTGAAGAGGAGGGGGAGTCTTTCTTGGAGCGTCAGGAAAATTTTGAAAGAAAGTACAACTTTCGCTTTGAAGAGGCTGACTCCGAGCACATCAAAACCTACCCCCGCAGTATTGCCACGTCGGTGCGCTCCAAAGATGACCGCAGGAAACGCAAAAGGGAGGAAGTGAAAAAACGTAAGGAAAAGGTGAGTTATATATTGATCATATTTTTTTTTTTTTATCTCACTATTAAAAGGGAAACCATGTGAATCTATGAGTGTCCTTCTGCTCATCTGCCATGGCAGCGATGATCCAATAAAATCCAAAATTCTGTTACTGCACTTCCTGTTTTGTCTGGGATGTTTTTACATAAATACTTAATTGTAACAATAGAAAATTTTTAACAAGTCGTTGGCACAATATTGTTTCTCAAAAAAACTGTACAACTAATGAGCGCTGCCGATCAAAACCTGTTTATTGCCTGTTTTGTGCCTCAGATGTTTCCATATTTTAGTCTTAAGTTTAATTCAGTATTAGATTTTTTGCCAGCAGCTGATCTCAATCATTTTTCATGTTTCCAAACAAATGATGCCAAACTCATAGTATGTCAGCTTCTAGGGGTGTAATTATTCATCGATCTCGATCAATGCTATGTTTGGCTAGGAGCTGGCAGACAATGGTGAGTTTAATATATCGACTTTTAATCGACTGTTTACAGAAACCCTTTGCTTTTTTGTTGATGTTTTGTAGAATGTAAAACATCTGAAAAGTTTCAGTAATGAAATTGTTCATTCATATCTAAATAACTTTTTTAAGTTTAAATATAACTGGTTGTGTTAGCTAGCTACATAATATTGCCCAATATTGATTGCAGGCCCCTCGAACTGAATCAAAATCGTATTGTGGCAGACTATGATATCAGAAATCTTTGGATTGTTGTCCAAAGAATTGATATATCATGCATTGATGTAGCTTGTAATATATTCCCCAGTTACCTACCAGCTAGAATGATTTTTGGTGTGGTATGGCTATTTGTTGTTTCTTTTTTTATCATTAATATCAATATTAGAACGGTTTCTCAGTTTTCTCTGGCCACGTAGCAAATTTTTGACAAACTTTGTTTCTTTGCTCTGTATATTTCTCACTAGTAACTCCTTTTTTTTTTTTTTTTCCTTGCTTTATTTCATGTTCACTCATTTTCAGGAGAAAGACCAGAAGCATGAGCAGCTGAAGCAGCTGAAGAACTTGAAGTGCATTGAGATCATGGAGAAGCTGAAGAAACTTCAGGAGCTGACGGGGAACGAGCAGCTCGCCTTTAGCCAAGCTGACCTGGAGGGAGAATTTAATCCACAGCAACATGATCATCTTATGCAGGTGGGTTTAAAAAACTGACACATACAACAAACAGTTTGGCTGGAAGGGCTTAATTTTTCATTTGTATATTTGCTACATGCATTATGTGCCCCGACTCCACCAACACTTCCAAGTGATCCTCACAGTTTTTGGCTGGGAGCTTCAAGAGATTTACCTAAACCAGAATCTGCACTTAATAGGGAATTTCAAAAATATTCTTTGTGGTGACCTAAAACAGTCATTCTGGACCAGTGGTCAGTGATCAGAGCGTCTACTTTACCCCAAAGACAGTGGGGCAGCCAAATGGTTTGATTGTTAGTATAAATTTGTATTTTTTTTTTTAAACAGTGTTACAGAATACCCAAGAATTCATTAAATATAAAAGTATTTAATTTCAATGACTAGTCACAAGACAAACCTCTTCTGCCACTACTAGCTAATGTCTGCCACAGCTTTTTCAGTCCCCCAGAGTCAGCTATTTCTATGCTAGCTATAGCGTAGCAGTGGTTAGCGTTGTCGCCTCACAGCAAGAAGGTCCTGGGTTCGATTCCCGGGAGAGGGCGTTTCTGTGCGGAGTTTGCATGTTCTCTCTGTGCCTGCGTGGGTTCTCTCCAGGTACTCCGGCTTCCTCCCACAGTCCAAAAACATGCAAACTGAGGGTTAGGTTAATTGGTCACTCTAAATTGCCCGTAGGTGTGAATGTGAGTGTGGATGGTTGTTTGTCTCTATATGTCAGCCCTGCGATGAACTGTCGACTTGTCCAGGGTGACCCCGCCTTCATCCAAAGATCCTCAGGTAGGCTCCAGTCCCCCCACCCCGCGACCCCTAACAGGATAGGAGGTAGAAAATGGATGGAAGGATGGATGCTATTTCTGTCCAAAATGGCTGCTTTTGAAATAGATTTCTGGCTCTGAACTGACGCAGGTACCGCATGTTTGGCAAGTTAGACTTCCTACAGTTAAATCAGTCAGCACGTGATTGATAAAGACGCTATTACTGTCTGCTGAGAGATTGCACTTCTTTGATTTAAACTCCCCAGCAACATTCAATTTTTTATTTTTCCGTTTACAGAAATACTTTGGAGATGAATATTATGGAGAAGAAGAGGAGGAGAAGCCTCAGTTTTATAATGATGATGAACTTGAAGGTAAGTCTGTTTTTTTCATATTAGTTGATATAGGAAAACTAGCTTTTACTTAATGTCACTGTTTCCATAACTGGACCCTGTCATGCCAGTATTCTATTGACAGTTTACTTTAATTTACTTGTACAATTGACCGTATAATGTATTCACTTGAGCTAATTGTTTTAAAGAAAAGTCTGATTTGCCTTTACCTGACACTGTAAGAGGGCAGTATTGCTGGCAGTTTATCTGTGTGCTACCGTTACTTTCACCCAGACACCTGTATCTACACACTGAGAATCACTGGCCTTGTGGTGATATTAAGCTTCTATCTGAGCCAGGCTGTCAATCAACATCAAAGTGCATCACATCTGGAACCATAATAACAATTACTTTCTTCAATGTAAGATAACATTAAAAAACTGCAAAAAAATGTAGCAGTCATTCCCTTGTGACAACATTCTAGTGTCACCCAAGTGCAAGCTTTGTGCTTTGTCTCGGCTGTCAATTTATTCAGTAATAAGACAATTAAAAGTTGACAGATTAGACTGTTAAACAAGTGTAAGGTTTTACACTTATCTCCTAGTTATCCTTCACTAGCGATCTCAACTATTGAGCCCTGCAAAAACACTGGAAGTGCATCAGAGCGCTATGTCTGAGAAAGGAAGTGTCGTTTTTCAATGTGGAAGCACTTCTACTAATTATAGGAATTTCTTCTCTTTAAATCTGTTATTCACCACTGAACGAAATGACAACCCAAATCGAGCAACCAAAATTTAAAGCATCATCTTAAAGTTTACAGAGGAAAATCAAAAGATTGGAATCCTCTTGTAGCCAGATGTTTTTCCATATAAACCATGGCTTATTGTTTGCTACAGAGCCCTGGAACTGGGACATGTGGACAGGTGAGGAAGAGTATGATGGAGAAGTGTATGACGACTCTGGGCCCCACTGTGACAATGAAGATTTCATTGTGAGTCATTCATGTTTTCTGCAGAAAGCATTAGTTTATTCATCGACTGGCTATAAAACATTTTTGTCTTTTGAAAAAGAGGCTCGTTCACCAAGCACCTACTGTTAAAACAGATGGATGCAGACTACGACCCCAGCCAGGAGACTACCTCCAAGAAAAAGAAGAAAAAAGAGGGGAAGAAGATGAAGAAACAGGATTTGCCACAAATGGGCAAAAAGAGAAAGAAGTCCCACTTTGCAGAGGTTGTCAGCCAAAGCAAACCTGTGTTTGATCCCAGTAAGTGTCAGTAAACCACCTGCTGCTCCAGCATATAGTAATGTTGACTAAGTGCAGGCTGTTTGTGTTCAGAGGAGAAAAGCTTCGAGCAGTACTTGGATGAATACTACAAGCTGGACTATGAGGACATTATAGACGACCTCCCGTGCAGGTTCCGCTACAGGCAGGTCCTGGCCAATGACTTCGGCCTGACGACTGATGAGGTGAGAGCAAACACCAAATAACCGACCCTTTGGTGAGCCCCAATTACCATCAAATTATTCTTCAGTTTTTCATTTATTTCTTATTAATGGACTGTAAGGCTGGGAGGATATGCTTTTGTCCCAATTAGATTTGTGTTGTGATTTGTTTTATTCTACAAGTTATTGTATTTTGATAGTACTAATTATTGCAATTTTCTTTTGTCTTTCTTTAATAAGGAAAAGTTAATCATATACTTCTAGAGGCAGTATATCATGAGTCATATTTCCAAAATTAATGCACCTCACAAGTCAATGATGTCAGTTGTTGACATTGATTTGAGCTTCATAGGAAAGTGGCGTATCACCTTGGTGGAGTTTGGCTGTTTTTCCCTTTAATGAATGTCATGGCATCCCCGTCTGTGTTAATATTAAAAAATATATATATATATTGATTCTGGGCCCAAAAAAAAAAAATCATGATACACAAATCAATTTTTCCCCACCCCTATTAGACTACAATTTAGCTGTCTGTAAGTGCTTTTCGTCATGAGATTTTACAGAAACTAGCTAATTAGACTCCTGCCCTCTTTAATGTTTCAAGCTGTTTCCCTTTTTAAAGATGACTTGGCCAGCGGAGTCATCCACTTCCATTTCATTGCCAAATTCACACATATCCCAGGGAACTAAATTCAGTTAGTAATGTATGTAGAAGACATTGACATTAACAACCGTTAGTCCTTGCATTATAGGAATAAGGTAATGCTTGGCTAATACCTGTAATTTTTAAATTGCAGTTTCAACCCAGACATTTAAAATTCAATCACCAGTTGTAAAAGAATCTGTAACCTGCCAGATGATGCAGTTTCAAATGGCAATAAAGCTTTTACTGCTGTACGTAGTAAATCAGTTATATGCTAATGATTAAAGTCACCACTTTAAATTTTACACCAATCCCTTCCTGCAGGCTCATACACACAATTAATGGAGACGGATCTGCCATTTTGTTAAATTAGGTCTTTAATCCATAATTGGGCATTAGCGAGTGGTCCAATAAAACGTAGGTTTAAACAGGAGAGCGGGATGTAATGCTGCAGTGATGAGTGTGACGTGACTGATCTGGTATTGCTCTCTTCCAGGGAGAGCTCTGACCAGCAAATGATCTCAGTTTAATCTTCTCTCTGAGCAGACCATGCAGTGGTTAAAGGACAAATGTAAAATGTTTAAAGAAAATTACAAAGAAGTAGATGTCTTCCAGAAACCTAACTTTTGATGAACTAATAGGAGCCCTTGGTTTTTCCTCAGATTTTTACTGCGGATGACAGGGAACTGAACCGTTGGTGCTCTTTGAAGAAGACCTGCATGTTCAGGTACAGGCTCTGTTCATGTTTAGAGTTAATTGTTGTCTCAGGTCTTTCACTGAACTCAGATCTGTTTTGTTATTTTTGTCTCTCAGATCTGATAAGGAAGAGCTAAGGGATTTGAAGAACTTTAAATTCAAAGCTCAGAATGAAAAGAAGAAGAGAGAGGTCCTAAACTCTGTATATTCTGAGTGAGTATAAAAATGCATGTACACATGAGATGCCTACCTGCTACTAAACCCACCATTACGGGCAACATCAATATGTAACAATATGTGCTTAAATTTAATCTACAGGGAAGATAAAGAGGGGGCAGCGGCTAAAACCAAAGTGGGGAAGAAGCGGCGAGACCATCTGAAGAATGGTGAGAATGAAAGCAGAGAAGAGGAGCGTGCTGCCGCCTCTGTTCAGGACTCTGCAGAAGAGACACTTGCCCAAAGTCTCAGAGAGGCCACGGAGGAAGAGATTCTGATACCCAAAGATAGACTAAAAGAGTCGCAAACCGGGATTACTGCTGAGCCTGCAGAAGACAAAACCACTGAGCTGAAAACCAGGACTGAGAGGCCAAAGTGGTCCAAGAAGAAGCATAAGCGTTCAGGTGGACGCCTGACATCAGGGGTGAAAATCGGTGGCCGAGAGTTCAGTCGAGAGAGGCTGAAGGCCTATGGTCTGAATCCCAAGAGGCTGTTCTTCAGACAGCTTGGCAGACAGAAACGAAAAGCACAGGAGAAGAAAGAGAAGCAGAAAAACAAGGAGTGATAAGAGCACTGAGCTACCTGCCTGTTGACAAACCAATCTTTTTTTTTTTTTTTTGAATTATGGCCATAAAATAAATATTACAGAAATGAAGAAAATGTTTAAATTGTGGCTACAGAGTTTGAAAGTTTGAAGATTTGAAAATATATTGCTGCACTTTTATTTTATTGATTAAAAAAACTGAATAAACATAGTTTGAGTTTAAAGAGTAAAATGTCTTTTTTTTTTTTTTTTTTTAAACCATATACTAGATGGTTAAGAACAAACTATAGCTGTTAATATAATCTTGACTGTGACTTGTCTGGGTTTAACAGGTTAAGAAATGGTTTAGGTTTTCTGTGGTTATTAATCATTTTATCATGTAGTACTTACAAATCAGAAATGCTGCCATGGAATTGAAAGTAAACAAAAATTCTCAACTGGATAAGTAAAAACATAGTGCGTAAGATCAATTTCTGTGACAACTACCACAAACTCAGTACTGCTAGCTTCCTTACTTGCTTTTAGCATGATGGAATTCAAGTGACTCAAGTTGTTACTGGGACTCATTTAAATTCCAAATCCTTTAAGTTTAAATGAATACCCACTTACAGTGGCTGGATGTTTAAAATATCTTATTTAGTGTAAGTTGGAAATCAATTCCAGACACTATTCTGTATTGAACATAAAATTAATAGAAAAGTGGAATACCGTTATGTAAGGTAGGTGGCGGTGTGCAAGTTTGGAGTGCGCCAATCACCGAAGAAGAAGGAACGTAGGCGCGCTAACAGCCTGTATTTGAATCACTGAAAGGAGCTGAACGGTACGTTGTTTTCGACTGTACTATTAAGAATTATCGTATTTTTCCATTAAGACAGCTATTGGATTCAACCATTTATTCAGTGAGTCTTTTAACTGACGTTTACACTTAATGATACAGTGAAACTGTCGTAAACATGTTAACCAAACCGCAGCGACACGATTCAGCTTGTGTTGCGGATATGTATCTCCTCTTTGTCTTTATCTGTGAAAATCGTTTGCTTGCGTGCAGTTTTCTTGTAACGTTCAATCGTTATTTCAGGTCCTTTTAGACCTCGATCCTCATTATATTGCAGAAAACTTTCTGAGAGGTGACGTTGAACACACGTTATCAAGTTCGTTCGTTCGTTTTCTGCCGCTTGTCCGGGTCGCGGGGGCAACAGTTTGAGCAGGGAGATCCAGACGCTCCTGTCCTCAGCCACTTCCACCAAGTCCTCCGGGGGGACACCAAGACGTTCCCAAGCCAGCCGAGAGATATAATCTCTCCAGCGTGTCCTTGGTCTGCCCTGGGGTCTCCTCCCGGATGGGCATGCCCAAAACACCTCCCCAGGGAGATGTCCAGGAGGCATCCTGACCAGATGCCCGAACCACCTCAACTGGCTCCTCTCAACGCGGAGGAGCAGCAGCTCTACTCTGAGCTCCTCCCGGATGTCCGAGCTCCTCACCCTATCTCCAAGGCTGAGCCCAGTCGCCCTGCGAAGGAATCTCATTTCGGCCGCTTGTATTCGCGATCTCATTCTTTCGGTCACTACCCAGAGCTCATGACCATAGGTGAGAGTTGGGACGTAGATTGACCTGTAAATTGAAAGCTTTGCCTTCTGGCTCAGCTCTGTCTTCACCAAAACAGACTGCTTCAGCGTCCGCATCACTGCCGATGCTGCCGCAATCCATCTCTCAATCTCCCGCTCCATTTTCCCCTCACTCGTGAACAAGACCCCGAGATACTTGTGCGAGCTGGAGGTCACTGTTCAATGAGGCCAATAGGACCACGTCAGTCACAAGGAGCAGAGATGGAATCCGGAGGCCTCCGAACTTGACTCCCTCCACCGCTTGGCTGCGCCTAGAAATTCTGTCCATAAAAATTATGAACAGAACTGGTGACAAAGGACAGCCTTTGCGGAGACCAACCCTGACTGGGAACGGGTCTGACTTACTGCTGGCAATGCGAACCAAGCTCTGGCTCCAACAATACAGAGATCGAATGGCCCGTAGCAAAAGGCCATCTACCCCATACTCCCGGAGCGCCCCCCACAGGATACTTTGAGGGACACGGTCAAAAGCCTTCTCCAGATCCACAAAACACATGTGGACTGGTTGGTCAAACACCCATGCCCCCTCCAGTACCCTCGCGAGGGTATAGAACTGGTCCTGTGTTCAACGGCTAGGACGAAAACCACATTGCTCCTCTTGAATCCGAGGTTCAACTACTAGCCAGACTCTCCTCTCCAGCATCCTAGAGTAGACCTTCCCAGGGATGCTGAGGAGTGTGATCCCCCCGGTAGTTGTAACACAACCTCTGGTCCCCCTTCTTGAAAAGGGGAACCACAACACCTGTCTGCCACTCCAAAGGCACAGTCCACGCAATGTTGCAGAGGCCTGTCAACAAGGACAGCCCTACAACATCCAGAGCATTGAGGAGCTCAGGATGAATCTCATCCACCCCCAGGGCGCTGCCGCGGCAGAGTTGTTATCGAGTGTAACTCTTAATTTAATGTACTATACACCTATCAGCCATAATATTAACACCACTAACAGTGAAGGTGAATAACATTGATCACCTTGCTACAGTGCAAAGTTCTGCTTTGAAACCCTTGACTCTGGCTTCATGTGGATGCCACCTGACATAAACAATCTGTCTAAACGCCCTTAAAGACCAAGGATGTGCATTTGCCATGACAATGGGTCCCCAACAGTACAGTGCATGCTGTGACACCAAAAAAACTGTTCAAGGGACCAAAGGAGAACTTGAAGTGTTGATGAGCCTTCAAAATTACCCAAATCCAACGCTCATTGAGCATCCATGGGACATACCTGAAAAATTGTCCATGGAAGCCTTGCCATGTAACCCACAGTATTCAAAGGATTTACCACCAACACTCAAGTGCTAGATACCACAGGACCACAGGAACACAACCTCAGAGGTCATATGACTGTGTCATGACAAGTTAAAACCAAGTCTGTGACACATTGGGACCTTTGCCCGTTTCTGAGCAGTTTTTTGGGTGTTGCCAAATGCATTGTCCTGTTGGAGGACACACTGTCATCCGGGTGTGCAGGTGCCAAGAGTATTCTTGGCCTTCAGTGATTGGGCACAGATTGTTTGTGTCACATGGGCTCTACAGGATCAAGGGTTTTGCAGCAGAACTTTGCCCTGTTGTAACGTCAGTGACAATCAAAGTTATTTACTACAACTGACAGTGGTGTTAATGTTATGGCTGCTAAGTTTAGCACATCACCTTAAACGAGATCTCGGTGAAGAACAGTTTAAAGCACCTCTATTCATGGAGTATTATTATTATTTTTTGATTTTCTGTGTTTTAAAAGTGCTCAAAACTCATACTTGAGTAACTATAAAAACATGGTAAAAAAAAAAAAAAAAATTAGTAAAATTTAAAATCACCCACACAAACAAAAGTCTTGAATTATCTGATATCAAATGTACTTTGATATTACAATTAATTCTGTCTATAAATTAGTATCAAAAGTACAAGTGCAGATAAATTTACATATTTTTAAATATGTAAATTACTATAGGTCAAAGGCTTATAATCCTGGTCAATTATGAGGACCAATATTCAACAACTGTCTGTTTATAAGTATTAGTGCAAGTTGCATAAGTAACTAATGTAATGTTAAGTTTAATCTCTGTTATGTGCTTTGTAGCTACTGGTGTCTGAACAATGGCTCAAGGTCATAAATTCCAAGACCTGGAGGAGACAGGAGAGGCCTTTGTGGCCTTCATCAACAGCAGCCAGCCTGAGAAACTGAGACAAGTCAAAGATGAATACCAGGCTCTTTTTGACCAGCACATAGAGACAAAAACGTTTGTGACCCAGATTTTAAGAGGCAAGAACTTTACACTTAGTTTCTCTGCCATCAGTGTTTCCCATTTTAGGTTTCACTTCCACAACAAAGATCAGTTCGACTGTATATGAAGTTTTTCGCTAGTACTGTGTATCGTCAAGTAAATTTTCACTATCAATTAGCCATTTTTAGATTTTTTTATGCATCCATTAAGCTTCCCACAAGACAGTGTTTCAAAACTTGGAACCATTGACTTTCATTTACAATATTCAATCTATCCTTTTACACTGTGTCATCTCTCAATCATTGTCCTCTATCTGCAGATGTGGCTCAGACTGAGGAATGTGCAGGCCAGAGGCTGCTGGACATGGAGGAACAGAAGAAGCAAAGGGAGAGCGAGCTGGAGAGAGTGGAAGAACAGCTGAAGCAGTACACAGCCAAGAGCCAGTTGACTGACTCAGAGTTACAGTATCCTTGTCTCTGTTTGCTGTGAAAAGAAGCCAAAATCTGTTCATGTATGTCATTTACGTATCCTCTCTTGCTTTATTTACCCTCTCCTCGTTAGCTTCCTTAAACTGCCTGTTAGATTTCTGCAGAGAGAGCTGGAAAGTCTGAGGAACACTGAACACGAGCTTCACACTCTTCAGATTGAGGTGGATGAAGACACCACCGAGGTCATTCCATCAGCAGTGTGAGTCTCTTATACTATTAGTAATATTTCTGTTACTAAAGTGATATTTCATCGCAGTTGTTTTCTTTAGTCAAAATATATATGAATGAAAATGACCCCTTTACCAGTGTTATCATGTATAATTTCATTTAGTTGTGCATTTAACTTGAAGAATATTCATTATTTTTACAGACAGTGTATGCTTCTATATGTAATGCACTACCTTGTCTTTGTTATGGTGATGTACACTGATTTTTGTTAGCATATTCTTTATATAACAGCAATAGAACTGACCAGAACTTGACAATGTAAAGTTTACAATCTCCCATTTGAAGGTTTGTGTGTCTTGTTGAGCCACCACCGATTTCCCTTAATTTAATTTAATCCTAATCTGAGAAACATGAAACACACAAGGATGTGAACTAACAATGATTCCTGTCCCAGGTGATCATACCATCTTACACACGAGAGAGGATATAGAGCTGATCAAATAACTCCCATGACCTCAGGTGTATGGAAGAGTGTGTGTGTGCCGCTGTATCTCAATTACATAAGAAAGAAATGGAGAAGAGGAAACAAATTGTCATAAATATCATGATGCATACTGAGTAGGCCATGTTCAGCTGTTGCTTTGTGAAGATTCTCGTTTGATGTCGTTTGTGTTTTGTTTTTTTTGTTTTTTTTAAAACCTCCCTTCAACAGATATGTAGCTCAGGTGTACTACCTAATAACCAAGATCAAGTGGGAATATGACACACAGCCCAACATCTTAAAAGGAGGTGGGCTTTCTGCAATTTTGGGGGGGTTTATAGGGTGGATTGATGGGTGTGTGTTTGTGTATTGATGTAGCTTCAGACTGTCTCTTCCTCTTGCAGTGCATTATGGGGCAGACCTAGTCACTCCCATCAACATTGACACGTCTATTCGACCTCGGACTGAAGTAAGCGACCAGCTGTGGGACTTTGTCAGCACTGAATGGTAGCTGAACAGAGGAAATGCTGATAGACATGTTGTTACTTATGTTATGTTTTTTCTTTGGTAAATGTGTTTTGTTTCATATAACATTCATGTTGTTTAAAAAATTAAAAACTCTAGACATCATGAGTTGTAGACACTTTTGAATTGTGTTTCAGCAACATGGATTCATGAGAACGTAAGACGAGGGGGGTTCATAAGGTTGTTGTCCACTAGATGTCGCTGCTGAACTGTTTTGTTATGATTACTGAATGCCTGCATGGTGTTATTGGAATTGCTCAAACACAGATAAGACTTTAAAGAAAGAGAAACTCCATTATGCAGTTTTTCAGATTTCAGTTTTTTGCTTGGATCAATCCATATGACAACCGCAAAATCCATTTGCTAATTTGCTCTGTATGAAAAAGAACTGAACTACACTTCTACAATGTAAATCCCCACCCTGTTGAGTCCTCAGGATTGGTTCCTTAGATTTTCAATGTAGAAAAGTCCGATGTGGTCTTAAAAGCTGCAGTCAAATGTAGGACAGCAGATATAGCCAGTACAAAATTAAAACAACAGATTATTGGCCACTGATATCAGTGAATGCCACTTTGCTGATACAGTGATATCAGTCAACCACTTCAATATTGTCCAATAACAATTATAAACCAATAAATCAACATATCCCTACTTTCATTTCTTTTAGTAACAGTTTAAATTGTTTTCAATCATAATAACACTAAAGTATTTCAAATTGTTCTGTATACCTTCACAGTTAAATTAGATATTCTTACTTTAACTTTATTTTTTAGTCATTTTTGCAGTTCTGTCTGGCACCCGGCACAAAATCTCCAGTGGAAAATGAAGGGTAACTGGTGATCCACTCCGGCACCGTTTCTGTCGTCATCATCATTGATTTTATTGTCAGAGGGGAGGCCATTGATGCGAAGTTCTCATTTACAATGAAAACCTGATAACACAATAACAATGCATTAAAAAATTACGATTTTTAGATAAAATTAAATAACACAAAGACCTGGATAAACCTTTTTTTTTTTTAAAAATAAATTACGATTAATATTTTTTTGTTGAAATTTTGATACATTTTAGTTTAGTAGTAAAGCTCTGAATGTTCTCTCGTGTCACAGAACTGGTCTCTGGTTTATGTCATACAAGCATGGCTCATGGTAGCAGATGAGTTTGTGTGCATTTGGATTTCTTTGAAAATGAATATGATAAGCGCATTTTGTTTGGCATTCATATGTAGGTCATTAGTTCCCAAACTGACAAAAATGAGACCACAGACCATTTTGTCCAAGTGTGGCCCATCTGGTAAGGTGCATTAGTAACCAAGACACTCATCCATTCTGTTAGGATGGAATTACTATTATTGGTCTTTTATTATTTTTGTACTTTTTTGCTGGACCTCTGGAACATGTCAAGGACACCACTTTGAGAACCATGGTTTTATATACCAAATGATGAAAGTCAATCAGCCTGTGCCAGTACAGTACTACCATTGTCACTGCACCACACTAAATATTATCTCATCACAACTTCTATAATTCCACACAGTGTTTCTGCATTGTAAGGCAGTGTTCTGCTGAGAATTGAAACTTATTTCTTTGAAAATGACTGTGCGTTGATGACGTGCCATTGCTGCACAATGAGGGTTGCACATAGGCAGCAGGGTGGTGGCACGGTTTGCTCAAGGCTCAAACTTATATGTACCCTAACTTGGAAGAACCACGCGCTATGCTATGTGGTTTCCTTTTGATAAACAACAGCTGACACCAGCCTGTTTCTGCCATTTCCATCTATAGTTCAGGCCCAGGCACGTAAGTTCAGTGGTTTGCAGTAGAGGTGAGATTTTAGAATGTAAGTTTGAGCGCCTATATATGTTTAGTTTTACTTTCATCACTATCAGTTCATGAAAGAAATATACATTGATGGGTGGATATAACAAAATTAAATACAGTAGGTGAACATGTAGGTCATGAGAATGGATGTAAATTGAAAAATGGAGAGAGAACTTGTCAAGTGGGTTAGTTAAAAATGGTATGGTGAAAAAAGTTCATGTTCTAACATTTTTCCCCTTTTACAACACAAAAGTGTTTCAGGAAAGTTGCTTCAATGGAGAAGGCAACAAAAATCCCAATATTTGTCATTTTCTTCCACCAGTCAAACACACAATCAGTTTTTGAGTGGTATATGAGCCACATTTTGAAGGTCAAGATTATTTTTTTTTAAATCAAATATATTTCATAAGTAGTACCACTATTATTTATTTGTATTTTTCCCATTTTCCCCAATCGTTTATTGTTACTTTCATCTTTGATGCCACTTTTCTTAAATGATAATCATTGTTACTCATTAATTTTTCAAGTCATTTTTTATCATGATTTGATTTTTTTTTTCAATTAATTTTTCTTACTACCACCTGCCATAGTTAACAAAGCAAAACGACAGCAGTGACAGCAGAGGGACATATGTTTCCATTTTTGTTCGTTCATTTACAGAAATGATCCTGATTTGCAGAAAAAGAAACAATCAAATTCAAATCTCAGTAACTCAAATTGTCAGTATTTGTAACTTTTCACATCAGCAACCCATTGCTCAAGCTTCATGAGTAATTGTTTGGAAAAAATTACAAACTACATGCTATTTATATTAAATTACATTTTGGATTTGGATTGTGGTTTGATTGATCATATTACATTTTAATGCATATTGTTACATTGAAGGTTGCCACATATATATTTAAGTATTGTTTAACAGGAAGAAACAGGAATGATCACTTTCAATCACAATTTTTCTAAGAAAGAAAATCCAAATAAGAACACACTAGCCTCCATGTACAGCAAAACATTCACATGTTTTATTCAGTGCACGTATAAAATTGGCATAACTTAAGTGGGATACCTTCTTATAATACAAAAATTCAGCTCTGATAAGCTCAAAAATTATATATATTTACAAAGTGTACAAAAAAATCTGTATTTTTTTTTTTTTTTTTTTTTAATATTG
>KV751337.1:2132996-2171215 GCA_001698575.1 Mola mola
CTGACCAGCACATCATGAAGTGGGTGTGAGACGTTGTCCAAGATTGTCCGTAGCTTAGTCAACATCTTCCTCTCTGACACCACCGTCAGAGAGTCACACTCCATTCCCACAACGTCACTGGCCTTGCGGATCAGTTTGTTGAGTCTGTTGGCATCCACCACCCTCAGCCTGCTACCCCAGCATGCAACAGCATAGAGGATAGCACTAGCCACCACAGACTCATAAAAGATTCTGAGCATAGTCCGACAGATGTTGAAGGACCTCAGTTGCCTCAGAAAATAGAGACGACTCTGGCCCTTCTTGTAGACCCGAGCATAACCCAAGGTAAACGGTCAACCCAGTTACCATCTGAGAGCGCAGCGTGCAGCGCTGCCTTGAGCAACCGGTGAAATCGTTCACACAAGCCGTTAGCCTGAATGTGGTATGCGGTAGTGCAGTGCACCTGCACACCCAATGATTGTGCAAGTGCTGACCAGAGCTCTGACATGAACTGGGGACCCCTGTCTGAGGTGACATCTGACGGAGTGCTGAAACGGGTGACCCAGGAGGAAAGAAATGAGCGTGCAATGTCCGAGGATGTTGTGGAGGAGAGAGGAACAGCTTCTGGCCACCTGGTGGTCCGATCTACCATTGTGAGCAGGTGCGTAAAACCCTGTGAAGAAGGTAGAGGGCCCATTAGGTTTACATGCACGTGGTCGAAACGTCTGGCCGGGATCGGAAACGGTTCGAGGGGCGACTCAGTGTGCTGGTGGACCTTAGCACGCTGGCACATGCAGCCGCCCACCCCTTGACACCCTTGCAGAGGCCAGGCCAGACGAACTTGGAACTGACCAACTTCACCGACGCCCAAACTCCAGGGGGCGAGAGGGAGTGAATCAATTAAAAAACCCGACGGCGCCAGGCCACTGGAACAACGGGGCGAGGAAGGCCAGTGGAGACATCGCAGAGGAGGGCAAGACTGCCTTCCTGCATCACAGCATCCTCTAGCTTGAGACCAGTACGCGTTGATCTAAGGGTGAGGACATCTGTGTTGCTGGACTGGTCGGCCGCCATAGCGGAGAAATCCACCCCGAGGTGCACAGGACACACAAGCACACACGACAGACAATCAGCAACAGGGTTGGACTTCCCGGCCACATGCTGAACGTCTGTTGTGAACTCATAGATGGCTGCGGGGTGGCGCTGCTGACGAGCAGACGACGGCTCAGTCACCTTGGACATGGTGAAAGTCAGTGGTTTATGATCCACATAAGCCACGAAGGAGCGACCTTCCAGCAGGGAGCAGAAATGACGGGTTGCAAGGTGCAGGGCCAGCTACTCCCAGTCCAAAACGTCGTACTTGCGCTCGCTATCTCGCAGTTTGCAGCTAAAAAATGCAAGTGGCTGCCAGGCATTCGCCACGCGCTGTTCAACCACCACCCCACGGCTATGTCAGACGCGTCGGTTGTTAAAGCTATGTATGCCGTGGGTGTGGGATGGGCGAGGAGGGCAGCGTTAGCCAGGGCACACTTAGCTCCGTCAAAGGCCTGGACACGTTCGGGAGTCCAGTTGACAGGGTCGTTTGCCTTCTTAAGCCGCAGGGCTCCGTAAAGTGGCTGAAGGAAGTGGGCAGCGCAAGGGAGGAAATGGTTATAAAAATTCACCATGTCCAAGAACTCTTGCAATGCATTGAAAGAGACTGGTCGGGGAAATTCCGTACTTTAGAAGGCAATGGGACAGCGCCTTGCAGCGAAATGCGGTGACCCAAGAAGTCAATCACGGGCAGTCCAAACTGACACTTGGCCGGGTTGACTATCAGGCCGTGTTCGTCCAGACGACGGAAAACCTGTTTCAGGTGCGCCAGGTGCTCTTCAGCTGACGAACTGGCCACCAATATGTCGTCGAGATAAACAAACACGAAAGCAAGGTCACGCAACACTGAGTCCATCAGCCTCTGAAAGGTTTGCGCTGCCCCCTTCAAGCCAAAAGGCATGCACATGAACTCAAAAAGCCCAAATGGGGTGATCACTGCGGTCTTGGGCACGTCCTCTCACGCACGGGAACCTAATGATAGCCGCGCACCCCGTCCACCTTAGAGAAAATAGTGGTACACGCCAGGCGTATGGAGAAGTCCTGTATGTGGGGGATGGGATAGCGGTCATTCGCGGTGACATTGTTCAAATGGCGAAAGTCGCCGCAAGGCCGCCACGACCCATCCGCCTTGGGCACCATGGGAAGCGGCGAGGCCCACGGGCTGTTGGAACTATACACTCACTATACCCAGCCGCTCCATGGTGGCAAACTCTTCCTTAGCCGTAGCCAATTTTACGCGCGAAAACTGGCGGTCCCGGTGGGAATGAAATATTCTGCACCGTGTTTAGTAACCGCGGTGGAAAAGGCAGGTGTAGTCAGCGATGGAAAATCCGCCAGCAAACGTTGAAAAACATCACCTGATGCTAAAAAGTTAAAGTGTGTTAAGGCCCGGTTCCCCCAGTCTCGCACGGAAAAGTGATGAAAGACACAGCATCAATTAAATGGCGGTTTGCAACATCAACAAGCAGACCATTTGCACCCAGAAAATCCGCGCTGATAATAGGAACAGTAATGGAGGTGACTACGAAGTCCAACTCGAAATGGCGCCCTTGGAAACAAACAGTCACCAACCTTGTGCCAAATGTCGCAATGGACGAACTGTTAGCTGCCGCCACCGGGCCGCCGCTTTCGGCTGACATGTCCGTGCTAGCTGGAGGGAGAAGGCTCTTTTGCGAGCCGGAGTCCACCAGAAACCGTCTTCCTGACAATGAGTCCTTAATGAAGAGCAGCTCGCTACGTCCACCAGCGCCCACAGCTGCTACTGAGCGCTGGCCCTGGAGTTTCCCGGCGCCTCAAACGAGCACAGAGGGATGCAGCGTCTAGCCTTGCAGCCGAACTGCTGGTGGAAAAAACAAGGACCGTTCCAGCGCTGTCTCTGGGCAGTCACTCCAGTCACCACGGCCGGATCCATGTCCCCCGACCCCGTCTGCAGAGGCTCCAATGCCACACTCCGGACAGCGAACTGTCTGGTAGCCAGCAGGACCCGATCAGCCTCCTCAGCCAAACCTCAGCAGTCACCGGCGGCCAGATACGGGGAGTTAACCAAAGTTGCGCACACTGGAGACGGGAGCTGGCGCAGGAAAATGTGCGGGAAAAGGAAGCCACCTTCGTCCAAGCCTAGCAGCGACAGCATATTGTCCATGAGATCCACGGCCGTCCCGTCGCCCAAACTGGATAGGGAAAGGATTCTATCTGCCCTCTCTGCAGCAGATAGGCTGTACCTCCAGAGCAGAAGATGTTTGAGGGCAACGTATTTACTGTGTTGCGGGGGGGGGGGGCTGCATGGCATGCCGTGTGGACTGCTAGTCCAGCGCAGCGATGACCAAAAAGTATCAGGAGTCGTCCGTGGAGATTCCACGCAGGTGAAACAGTGCTTCAACATGCTGGAACCACGAAGCCGGGTCGCTCTGGCAGAACTCTGGGAGTTTCACAGCCGTGGCAGGAACGGCCGGCTGTGAGAGTTGGGGCGGCGTGGCCGAAGTGGAGTCACACTCTTCTTCTGCTCCAAACATGTCCAATACGGGGTCACCAATGTGGCAGGATGTGGAAAAACACAGGAGACGAAGGAGAATTCAAACTTTATTCCTCAGCTCCAAAACCAAACTGAAACAGGAACAACCTTGCACCAGAAAACCCAGGAACGTAAACCACGCCCCCAGCTCACAACCCTGCTGGGTGAGAGACATAGCCCCTAGCGTCCGCCACAGTGTATTTAGGAACTCTCTGGGTGGATGCTTTAATGCGATTGGCTGAAAAGTCAAACGCCCAATAAATTGCCTTCAACCTGTGGAACTTGTATCCTTTAGGTAGGAAACTTGTGTCTCTGGAGGCGCACAAAAAAGTTTTTGACTCAGACACTATTTGAAACCCTGCATTGTTGCATTAGTGAAATATTTGACTGTACTAAACATTGTTGGTGTTATAATGAGCACATCGGGTATTAGTTACACAGCCCCTCAGCAGTTTTACATTTACCCTTACCACTGCTCTCTCAAATGTTACTGAAGATTGACATTAAGAATTTCAAATGGTTGTTATACATAAAATAGTGTTGGACAGTTTAACCTTATAGTTGTTATAACTTAGTTATAACTTGATCTAGTTTACCAGTCTTTTACCCAAAGTTTTAACATCAGGAATATTGGTCTTTAGGAACATACCAGCAAAATACTGTGTGAAAAGAGGTAGTTGATGAAGAGGGAACTATATCATAACAAGTTAGCATTTCACTTTAGTTACTGAAAAGACATATTTGTACAACTAACATGCAAACATACCTTATTTGTAGAGCATTTTACCGCTTTAGCATTCCATTGCAGGACAGGAATGTACATTAAAGGAAGATTCTACAAGAGCTTTTCCCATTTGGACTCCCTGGCTCTCCATTTCATTGCAGACCTCCACTGTCAAGTTGGTATAATGAAAATGGCAAGTTGGCATGTTCTTAGGTCAAAGTCCAACAAACTCTAAATGAAACATTCAGTTAATTGACAAATTGAATTTTGCATTTGAATTAACTTATTTTTCTTCATAATTTCACCATTTTAATTGCTGTTGCAACCAGACCTACTAAGACATCCGAAACTAAAATTTGTTCAAAAAAGTGATGTTTTTTTTTAATGTAACAAAAATCCCCAAATTAATAAATTTGGGATTTGATGCAAAATGTGTATTTTGATGTAGTTATACTGACGGCCTTAGTTTGTCACTCTCTCATGATGCATCAGTTTAGAAGTAGGTATGAAACAGGTATAGGACTCCAGATGCTCTGAATAAGCACATGTTCTGAGGCTCTGGTCAGTATAAACAGTGACAGAGCCCAGCACATGTTGACAAGTTAACACCCCGTCCTGAAGTTATGCTAGGTATTGCTGTGTAAAACTTCAACAGGACACAAAGAATATGTTCTTTCCAGCCTTTCCAGACCCTTGACGCTGGGTAACTGTAGCCCCACATGAGAGTCCTTGCAGCTATGCACCTCTCTTCCGAAAAGGCCGAAACTTTCTAAAACCAGCCTTGTTTGGAGACTTTCGCAGCTCAGAGCAATCATATTGTGTTCCATTTTTGGATAATATCCCTTGGAAAATTATTACTTTCTGAAAGTCTTACAGTACACCTATTATTATAATGAGCTGTGGGTGAAAGGGAAACTGATTCGTTCCTTTGGAATTTATTTGAGCACATGCTCACCTATTAATTATCATGATTAGCCTTTTTGCATTCTTTAGTCTGATCTTCTTTGGAAAAAGCTCCAGTAACCTTGTTTCAATTCAAGCCAATTATTTCCTAATCCCTTTCCCACTGTCCTGAGACACGTGTTTATTCATGATTTCCTCCCTGTAGTTTTACTTTTAGGCAGATGTTGCCCTTCATCACTAAAACCTGATTTCTGTGGTGTTCAATTTGAATGAGGTTCACAGATCTGATGGAAAAAGTATAGTATGAATGAATGATTTCACTGGGGTTGATTGAGCTGAGCAGGATTCCAGCGGTTTTAATGAGATCATCCTGTCTCCAGCTGGTTCAGCCCCTGCTGCCATGTGTGTGTTGTTAGGATTTACAGACTCTGGTTAACAACAGAAAGAGTCCGGACTATGTATGTCTGTGACAGAAAAAGCCAGTTTGCTCTGTTTAGGCACAAAGACCGCAGGTCACTTGTCACGATTCACCCAAAATTGTTGTTGCCCAACCAACAACACATTTGTTGGTAATTGACCCCAGGACCTGAAGTTTGTATGCAGAACATTGCATTGTAAAAAGACTACAAGATATTCTCTTCACCACTCCATTTTATATCTATTTGTCACATTGATATTACTATCACTCATGTCAAATTCCCAACACATGACTTTCAAAGTTGTCAGATCTCTGAATACTTTGAAGAGTTCACACATAGTGATGAGTGACCTCAGATCTAGGTGTTTTGTCGGAAAGCTCCAAAAACTTTTTGGCAAGTGGAGGATCAGGCTAAAGTTGTGTTGTGTGAATGAGGGTCAAAAGACACCAGAACATTTCTAAATTCCCTGGACAAAGTGATTAAATGTACTGATGAAATGCTCGATGACCAAAAATTTCTTTGAGCTCAACAGAAATAAGACAGAATTAGTAATAGAATTAGATCACTCATAATCCAAACTGATTCTAAGAATCATGCATTCATTTCATCAAGGTTAGACTACTGTAGTACTCTTTTTTTTTGGATTATCAAAACATTCACTAGGTCATCTTGTGCTTGAGCTAAAATTCTAATCCACACAAGAAAACGTGAACATATAACCCCTCCACTCCACTGGTTACCAGTTCAATAAAGAATCACCTTTAAAATACTATTAATGGTCCTCAAAGCACTTAATGTTTTAGTCCCACAGTATATTTCTCAATGACTACAACACCATTAGACATCATCAGGCAGCTTTCTCAAAACTGTCTTCAAAATTAGATTAAAAACTGATGACGGGGGGGGGGCCTTCAGGCTAATATGCTAATATGGTCCTTTACTCCAGAACAAGCCGTCCATTTTCTACTGCTTATCCCGTTAGGGGTTGCAGGAGCTTATCCCAGCATCATCGGGTGAAGGCGGGATACACCCTGGACAAGTCGTCGGTTTGTCACAGGGCTGACATATATACAGTATACAAACAACCATTCACACTCACATTCATGGGCAATTCACCAAATAACCATGTTTTTGGACTGTGGGAGGAAGCTGGAGTACCTGGAAGAACCCACACCAACACAGAGAGACCATGCAAACTCCACGCAGAGAGGCCCTGACCTGAAAAATGAACCCAGGACCATCTTGCTGTGAGGCAACTGTGCTAACCACTGCACTGCCCCTGAAACAAGCTGTCTGTCCTGAAATCCATTTCTTACTGTTTCCACATTTAAGTGTAAACTGAAAACATGTTCTCCCAAGCCTTCAGTTAACTGCTGTGTGTGTATTTTGCGTGGGATTGCAATATGACTGTGTGACTGTGAATGGTCATCAGGCTAATATGAATGTGCTGGACTGTTTTGTTTGTTCACTATATGTATAATACATGTTTAATTTTTTTATGTTTTGTATTTGATTGTTTTTAATACCTGTTCTTTGTCTTCTGTTGTAAAGCTTATTAAATTTCTTTGTAATGAAATTTGCCACATAAATAAAATTGCCATTTCTGTGTCAGCAATAGAAATGTTCCAGCAAGTGAACTAGTGCAAATTCAATATGCTTATTTTTTTTCTAAGCTAGTTAGTTCCTTGTGGTTCTAGCTAAACAACAAATGGACCTTACAGATGAGAGAGGTAATAATCTTCTAATCTAACCTTCAGCAATAAAATGAATAAATTCTGTCAAACTGCTACACAAAGTCTGTAGATCTCTTAAATATAGGCCAAAGTAAAATACAATCAGTGAAAAAACTCCCATACGTCATGAACACACTTGACAGTGTAAATTAGAATTCATGCATTTACCCGGGTGTGTATTTCTGGGGAAGTGTATTGCATTCACTTGAAAAAAAAATTTTGGCCCTATTTTTCTGAATTTCTGACTTTTAATCTTGGAAATTCATTTAAACAGAACTGTGTTTTTTTTCTGAATTTCTGATTTTTATCTCAGAAATTCAGAAAAACCTGTACCTGCACCTGTTCAGTGTAATCCAGTTTTATTTTGGACATTTTGAACATTTAAGTGTCGTGTTTAAGTGTATCAGTGTAGTTGATGTGCTCAAGTGGTCAGAAATTGAATCCCAAAATAAGTTTGACCTTGAATTGTCAAGGTCACAACAGGCGATTTCGTAAAAATCGCTCATCTCAAAATTCCCAGGACAGAATTCTTCCAAATTTCACCTGAGGCATGTTGGAAAAAATCAGTCTGGCGAGTGAAGCAGGGGACTTTTGAATCTCAGAGCTGCAAAGCATTAGGTGAGGTTCATGACGTGAGTGTTTCCTCAGGAAACTGCCAAAGAGAGTCCAAGGGGTGGCTCAGTTCTGTTGTTTGTGGTTTCTCATTCCAACTCTCTAAAGATTTCTGTAAATGGAAGGCTGCATACACATAAAAAAAACACACTTGCATAGCACAGGTTTGCCATAGGTTTTTGAAAAATGCGTCCTTCTTTTTATTCATATTTTCTCACTTTCACATATTTTAGATTTACTTCACTTCAGAGAAAAATTTTAAAGAATCTTTTCACCCATCCCTCAGATATGTTATTCAATACGTTTATTTTCCGTTTAATTTTCTACTCATTGTTAACAGATTAACTTCTAATTTTCTGTAATCTATTATTTCACAATCCAACATGACTTGTCAATGCAAGACAGGGGTCTCAAAGATAAGAGAAGAAGAGCAAAGTGCCTGACTGGCTCTTTTGGACCATTAATGCCCCCCCTTCCCTAATAACCACATACAAACACATGCACATTCTTTCCAGTCTCATATAGACACCATTAATTGCTGCTGAAACACAAACTTGTGTCACTGCTGGCACGATGAGCACGGACAATGATTGTACAGACGCAAATATTGGACTGAAATGTCTAAAGGCAGACACGCCTTTGAAATGAATAGGCCTGTGAGCAGTATGAACCAGGCCACTGACAAAAAACAAAGAGAGGATTTGCTTTTCAGACTTTCAACTTGCCTGTGTGCCAGTAAAAAAAAAAAAAAAAAGGCGAGTGTTTTGATGAAGGGTAAAATATTTATGCCGTGCAGCTGCTGTTCTTTTACTCCATGCGTCCTCCATGGGGTATGGAACCGTTTGAGCTGTAGCACTAAACTGTGCCTTATACTTCTTCCCACCACATGTTGTGTCAAAGAGCAGAAACAGAATAAGATTGTTAAATCATTTTTAAGCAACATCATGTTTTTACAGACCAAATGCTTTCTTTCATGCATTAGCATTAATGTTTATAGCACGGATTGAAACAAAAATTAGTCAAGTCAGTCAACACATGACCTGCAAAGGTGTATCACAATCCCTGAAGTACATACAAAATGGCAGCCACTGGAAGGACAGCATCACAGCAGGAGATAGAGAAGGGATCTCCTGATCATGCATTTAATTTGGTGTACATTTGACTCATAGTAATGGGGACATGGTTAAAAAAATGTATTCTCTATTCTTCACCACTACCTTTAAAATACTACATGTTTATCCCTCTGGTGAATGTAGTGAATGTAAGAACCGATGTAAAATAAATATCTTTGTCAAGCTATAGTGACTCAATAATAAAAATATTTGGCACTTTTGCATTCTACAAAACACATTTGCATCACATTTAAGACTGTGCTTGCTGCTTTTAATGCTTATTAATGTAAAATGTGTGAATGCCTTTCCCCTGGAGCCACATCATGTACAGGACATTAGACAAAAGAGAATGAGACATTTTTTCACTTAACCAAATGAAATTGAACATTAAACATTAAATTGAGGACATTTTACCATTTCTTTTATACACAGCACATTTTTCTTTTACTGCTGTTGGCAGTTACTCTCTTTGAGTGCTACCTTATGTGAACATTTTAACTGTGAGACTTATAACCAGAAGGAAACTAACCAGATAAGCATCAGATCTTATGTTAGATATGCCAGCAATATACGTATGAATATGTGAATCGTAATGTGTAGGGGTCATAAACACTCAACTTCAGATTTTAATTTCCCTTTTTTCCTTTCCCATTTGAAGTATTTCCTCTTTGCCCATCATATTTTAGATTTATCTTATGAAAAGCCTTTTCCTGCACTCCATGTTTGTGACTGTCTCCAAAACACTCCTCAATAGTGTTTAACATCAGTGGGGCAGCAGCTTTTCAGTGGGCGGAGTGGGCTGTAGTCTGATTTGAGTATTGGTGTGTCATCGACACTAAACCCCAAATTGCTCCCAAGTTAGAAGACACAACACATACGCCCATGTAAGAATGTGTATGAATGGGTGATTGTCAATTTGAGTTGAAATCATGAGGAAAATTCTCACTGAATGTAGATCCTCATAATCGTAGTAGATTTAGAAATCAGCAGTGAGTATCCACCAAGAACTGTATGGTATTTAGAATTTTGTCAATCCCATGTTTCCTGGTAATCAGGGGAGCCTTGGACCAGTTAGGTTGGCTGTGGCTCAGTGGGTAGAGTGGGTCATTTGCTTTTTGGAGGATCAGCAGTTCAATTCCTGAGGCCTACAGTCACCATGTCCTTGAGCAAGACACTGAACTCCAAACTGCTCCTCATGCTGCGCCATTGGTTTGTGAATGCTTTTTCACTTTGATGACGCTAACCGTGCCAGGGCCCAAGAAGCATGCAGTGCTTGAGAATGCTAAGGAGCTCTCACATTAGTTGAACCATAGCGTTCCCAAGCCCAGTATGGATGGCCAAGTGTGAGTGTACCATTAAAATTCACATAGTACTAGCATATGTATTGTTTGGTTGGAAAATTGCATGGTAATATCAGTAGAAACAAAATAGGTCCTTTAAGAAACTGCTGATAACAAGGATTTATCTTGGATAACCACTTCAGCCTATTGTCACATTCTCTGTCAGCCTTCATATCGGTTTTAATTGCATGGGAGAATTCATTTTTTGAGTCTACGTGTGAGGTGTTATGGGCCTGCATGAGGGAACAGGCATGTTAAACAGAATCACTGCTCACTGGGCTCCACTCTTGAGGTGGTGGTGGTGTCTATTTTTGTTCCCATGACTTCACTGTTATCAGTCACTGGTGTACAACTATTCTGAAGCAATGTCCACATCTGGGCAACTTGTTGCAGGATATTTGGTCTTACTCAGGAACTATATATAGCATGTAATTGATTAACAAATGTCTGAGTGTAGTGTTTACTTGTTGAAGATTTACAAGTATGTAAGTAAAAAAACAAAAAAGTTACAAAGTGCAGAGGAAGCATGTTGTCTGATCTAAGGAGGCATTTAATGGAACCTACAAGTCTCATCCCTTCCTAATGCAATTGCAGAGAACACCCTGTCATCTGCTATTGTTGGCACATTTCTATCCCCCCTCATAGAGAATCTCACATTTGTTTGCTTTACTTTGGATATCTTTGCACATCGTCCAACCACTACAATCAATTAAAGTTGTCTTTGAAATACAGCAATACAGCAATGCAGATTTTTTACTAAATAGGGTGTAAACAATTCTCCAGGAGACAGACTGAAGTTTTTCATTTAAATACAATATATTATGTCATTGATTTAACCATCCAATCCTGCTCCAAGGTTATAGAAGAATGTAGCAATAGCAGAGCATTTAATATATATAATCTCACATAAAAATACTATAGTGTACTGTTTGTGTTGCCATAGCACAGACCAGATCCAGCCTTTCTTTATCTGTTGTGTGGAATGGTTAGTATTAAGAGGTGCACACAGTGACGGTTGGTTCACCACATAAGTCTTATGTAGTGAATCTTTATCACCCATGCCTCTTCCTCTTTTAACTCCTTTGCTGTGTGGGATTGCCCAGAAGAATTTAACTAATGACCAAAAAACGTTGCTTGGTTTGGGATTTTAAATCGTTACTCACTGGGATTCTTGCAACTGGAGATGAGAGATGAGAGAGAGTTAAAATGAAAGGAAGTGGGAAAACATCTTGCAATGCATTTTCACAGGAAGTCATTACTTACTAGTTTTGCTCTGTCTGCAAAGGGCTGGAACGCGTTGGCTTCTCTTGACCTGCTAGATTTTCAGGTCTGATACATTTGATCCCAAAATTTCCCTCATGTCAGATGCTGGAAACAGTCTTTCTGCTTATCTCTGTCTCATGGTCTACCCATTAAATCGGAAAATGTTTTTAGCTGGGGTCAGATCTCGGACATTGTAGAGAGCAAACAGCAGCAATCAGAGGTTAAACCCCCAAATTCCCCTAAACAATGTTAAAATTCCTCAGTGTTTGTTCTTTTCCTCATGCTTACTTGAATTGCAATTAACACTGCATTGTTTTAACGAGTGACACCACTGCCATGCTTTGTGTGTCTAGACAGATAGATACAGCTATCTAAATGACTGCCTGATTTGTTGTAGAGCAGAGTGGGATTCCTGAGTCCATTGTTTGGAGGACAGTCCAAGGCCTTGATGTTTGCTCTGGAAACAGATAAAATGCCTACAGAAGGATGTGTGGTTGCTCATTATTGAAAGCAGTTCAGGAAACACATGGCTTCACTGACCATGATGAGCCTTCCTCATTTCCTCTGATTGCACGGGAAACAACCAGGTACAGTCTATGTTTATGTTCCCAGTTTACCGTAATGTGGCCACCATCCCTGTAGACTGGTGAGGGATTGCCAGATTGAATTATGCTTGTGGCAGGAGCAAACACAGAACTTGAAATTCTTTGATTTTTGGAGATTGTTTTGTTCAAGTAGGATTCAAATTGGTAGTGAGTGTAAATTGTTGTCTGAGGTCAAACAGGAGCAATGAGGATTTTTAAAAAGCTCAAGAACTGTCAGTGTGTGATCTTATTTTTAGTTTATGTCAAAATAATGGACAGTGACGGTGCTGGGAAACTGGATTGGATCGGTTATCATTCGATTATCCTCACAAATCACCTTTGAAACAGGGAAACGATCCTCATCATCACAGAAAGAGAGGACATCATTGTCAATGTGAAAGAGGCTCCTTTAGGAATAATTATTGTGATTAAAGTGTATAAATGTTTCAATAATGATGCTAAGGTACAGAAAAATCGAAATGCCCTAATCTGAATATGCCTTATCTGAATGTGACCTTATTCCAGTTTAGATAATCAGAAACTGCGGTTTACATTACGTTTTAATCAGAATATGATCTTATTTGGATTAATATTGGAGAATTGCTTGTGCATGTAAACATGCCATGTCAATGTGTCCAAAAACTAGACTGAGGTCCTATGTCAGACAAATAGATTAGTCCATCTTGAACGAAACCAAACAACTGCGGGCTGCATTGTCATGACAATATGTACAGATGTTCATGGTCTTCAGAGGAAAATGACTGTGATTGTCCTCTGATCTTGAGTTTCATCAGCAGGTAACATTCTAATTACATATAAACTGGGGGTTAGGTTAATTGGTCGCTCTAAAAAAAATTGCCCGTAGGTGTGAACGTGAGAGTGGATGGTTGTTTGTCTATATGTGCGATGAACTGGCTTCTTGTCCAGGGTGCACCCTGCCTTCACCCAAAGATGCTGAAATAGCTACCCCCACCCGTGACCCCTAACAGGATAAGCGGTAGAAAATGGATGGATGGATGGATATATATTATTATAAGCAAACACCTTCAAAGCTACTGAAAATAAGCTTTGTCAGCTTCACTACGATAGTTCTAATTAACAAACACTGAAAAAGGCAAACTACATCTGATCACCACACAAACATGTGTTACCATTGTTTTATTGGTTTGGGTTGGAAGTTAACAGTTCTTCTGGGCTGTGGGTCATAGGTGGACAACAAGTTGTCTTTATTTACGCCTCTTGAATCTTTTTTTATTCGTCAAGACAGAGTGCACCCAAGACACAACATCATTCGTCACGAATTTGCTCACACCTGTCCATCCTATAATAGCAGCAGGTAGGAATTAATGATGACTTAGGCAAGAGACATAACATCTTTCTTAACTGTATTAGGTGAATATACAAATGAAACAATATTTAGGGCCCTAAGTGCTATAAATGATGATTAAACAACTAGAGTGACTTGATCAGGGTGTTTCCCATCTTTGTCCAATGATGCAGATTGATTTTTACTCCCTCTGTGATTTGGTTTGACACCCCTAGTATAAGTGATGTAGGCTAGATGATGGGCAGACGATCAATCATTCATAGCATCACTTTATCATCTGATTATCTTTAGCAGTGTAACATGAAGGCTGTATTGACTGTTGCAGCAGTGTTAAGAAATTGGGAATGACATATGGATTGGCTGTCCTTGTACCACCTCCCAACACACATACACAATGAGTCCCTTATCATATGTTGTCATCAAACACTCATATCCTCACATTGTCCCAGAGGAAATCTGACCTCCCAGCTTTATATATATAAACTCAATCCAGCCCTGGCACTCCCCTCCGCCCTTTAAGAATAAAGGGCCTGTATCGACTTGGTAGCACCACTGCATTCATGTCTCTTACAAGCGGACATGAAGATCCTCAAAAGTATATAAAATGGAAAGTAATTCCGTCCTTGACAGATCTTCTCCACTTCTAACCTCTGCAGTTGTGGCCTTGTGTGACATGCAGGGGTAAATAGAAAGGTTGTGGGTTCAGTGGAGTGTATTGAGGAGTGTTTAGAAAGGCACAGTGCCAGCTCAGGGAGAATAGTCTCCAGCACCAAGGAGATAGAATGAGAGGCTCTTTTCTGACTCTCTTTACTTTCATCATGGCACTGTCTGTTTTTTTGCTCTGACAGACTGCCTTTCTTTTGCTCTTTACCCAATTTTAAAAACTTGCCTTTCTTCAGTCGAAAACCTGAGAAATCTTATGTCACAGCTTTTTCTGATGGAACTTTTTAACATCTACTGCATGACTCACATCAAGCGTATTCTTGACCAAAAATCGATTACATTTACGTGACCTGAAGAGATCAGTGGTTGAAACATTGTCTAATACATTTAGTCAAATGAAAAGTTTAACATTGTGGATAGAATTTTTTTTTAAGTGCTTTTATCATCATGTAATTTCCTATATTTAATTAATACAAATATCAATGAAGTAATTAATGAATTCATTTAAGTAATTCATTGAGTACTTTAACTTGATCTGAATACTTACACCATCACTGGAGGAGATTTTGTGAATATGAGCAACTTTAAATACCTAACCCCCCTGCCTGTACAGGAGGTGTTACTTTGGTTCATTCATTTTTATTGCTTCCCTTACTTACATTCCTGATGTTTGAATCATAAATGACGTGTGTGTGTGCATGTGTGGATGTGTCATGCTGACTACTTTTAAGTACTGTATATAATTCTAACAATTCTCTAATCTGCCATCATCCCTTCAAATACATTAAGCCTGGAGGAAAGCGTTAGTTGTTACTTAGCATTCTATTTGTTCAAATCTATCTTTGTGAGAACATTGGAGAACAATTAATGCAATACCACAGACACCCATCATGCCTTGCAACCTCTGCTGAGGCCTATGATGGGTATTGGGTCAGCTAGCAGCAATGTCACACAGGCATCTTTTTTCTGTAAACTGTCGACGGCAGGATCAGAGCATTTTCCCTAAAACAGATGATATGCTGATTTTAAGATGTGGTGTCAATCAAAAAAAAAATGCAGGACCTGTAGTTCTGAGTCTTCTGAAGTGAAAGCGGCATTCCAGTAATATTTTGAATTCAAAAATGACTTACTTTACAAGGGTCATATAAGAACCTGTCAAAATTATACCACCCCCCCAAAACCTGTTTTCTTTTCTGACATATACAATTAAACAGGCTGTCAAACCATGTATTAACGATTACTACTACATAAAAGTAGATATATTTAAAATACTTTTAGACTTCTATAGTTTAGATTGCTTTATTTTGCAGTCATAATGCAACTGCTTATTCACTATTTTTAGCTATTTGTTTTAGTAAATGGTAAAGTTCCTGTATTTATATAGCACTTTTCTAAGCGCTTTTACACTTTGGGTTTTGCATTCATCATATGCATACACTGGTGACAGTGATTACCTCGCAGGGTGCCACTTGCTCATCAGGAGCGTTAACCGTTCACACACACTGATGGCGCAGCATCAGGAGCAATTTGGGGTTCAGTGTCTTGCTCAAGGACACATCACAACATGTTAACTGCCAAATCTGAAATCGAACCAGGAACCAGTCACTGGACGACCGCTCTACCATCTGAGCCCTTTTTAGAAGTTATTGAGGAACTAATGAGGGACAAATGAGGAAATAACAATTTGGCAATGATTAATCAATGAGCAACTCTGAAACACATTGTATGCGTGAGTGATTAGTTTAAGCAACAAATGAGGAACTAATGATTAAGCAGTGTTTAGCTAATGAGTAACTCAAATTTAACATATATAGAGTAGCCAACAGTCACACAATTATTCATTTATTAAGTAAATATTTTGGAACTAATCACGGGTTATTCTTTTAAGCCCCTTAAAATGACATACGTCAAAATGACCAGTTGTTAAGTAGTCCCAATTATTTAATAATTAGTTCTGTATTACTTCCTCAATAATTAAAATGGATAAGATGGCCTATTTTGAATGAAACTGTAATTTCTATGTGTTTATGCCACACTGACACCTGCACAAGTTCTCCCCGCGGACGGTATAACAGCTAGGAGATTAAGTCCCCGTTTACACGACAACATCTCGAGTGAAAACGCAAAAGTTTAGTTACGTTTTGGCTGTCTGTCTACACGAGAACGTCGTTTGCAATGCTGGAAAACGGAACAATACAGAAATGGGCTCCAGAGCTCAAATATTTAAAAACGCCTCGTCCCCATGTAGACAGAAAACGCAACATTTTTAAAATGGACATGGCCACTAAACTTGCAGTCGATTGTTTTCACTCGCTGGAGGATCCACCTTTTTTTAATTGCGCCGAGATAAGCGTCTCTACGCATGCGCGTGTTTTAGTCCATCACAAAATCACAGCACCAGCAACTGGTCTGGCATGTATACTACAGCGTTTCTGGTGTGCACGGAGACTGTTTTCAAAACGTTGCCTTCTGCACGGTGAACTATTTAAAAACGGCGAATGAAACCGAACGTTGTCGTGTAAACAGGGCCTAAGATCACTAAGGAACAGGTATGAGCATGTATGCATTCATCACTTCTGGAGATACTAAACAGAACGTGTGATTGCTGATAAGATAAGTCAGCTGTAAACAAGTCATGTTTGTCCTTGGGTGCAAAGCCTCTGCTCCACTTTCACTCTGTCTTATGTCAAAGTTAATCATAGTCATTTAATGTGACAGAAGAAAATACACTAATCCTCTCAGTTTGGTAAATGTAAGGATCATATTGTAATACTACTATAAACTGTACTTGATTAATGTCTGGTCAAACCGTCAGAGATTACTGAGGCCCTCCATATGTCAGGACACAATGAGATATGAGCCAACAGAATAAGAGCAGAACATCTAACCACAAATCTTTGCTTTTGCTCAATCTATATATTGATATAACACTTATTTCCCTTAATTTCTGCCATGATGTTTACAGGCTCCATGTATCCTCTTTAAAACGACCCATAAATGTCTCCAGCTCAATGCACCAAATTGCATTTGTGAGCAGACGTCTGGGGGCTGCCATTGCAGCATACTGCAGATAATATCGGCAGCCATGACTTGATTTCTTTTGAGCAGATTTGCAGAAACTGCTGGGCACAAGCATCTCAAAGTGATGTTTGACCCAGATTACTGTTTCAGCTTTAGTCATATACATCAGCTTTCAGCCACAATTCTCACATTCCAAAGCAGACAGCTTGCCACTTTGTGCTGTGGTTTGTATCTTAAGGTGGTTAGACCAATGTCTCAACTTTTTCTCTTACAGAGATTAACTACATGAGATCTGCTACAAAAGACTAACATGTTCTCTTATTATAGCCAGCCTCCTTTGCAACTATAAGACATTATTCTCACTAAAGAATTATGTTGTTATTACGTGGACCAAGTTAAAACAACAACATTAGCGAAGTCACGTTTCTGAGTCCCAATGAGTCCATTATATTTTTACTTTTAGCTCTTTTTCTGTCCCCCCCTGTAAGTTCCCGGTGTATAGTGGTTCCCATATCTTCTGAACATGCATGAAAATGGTCCTGCAATTTAAAGGTCACTGCAAATGTTACTGTTGAAAATAATTGCAAAATGACATCATGGTTATAAAAAAAAAATTAGCACCAAATGTGCAACCACACATTTATTAATTAAAAAGAGTACTGTACATGTTCAAGATAGTTTTACATTGTTAAATTGCAACATATTGTAGATGAGAGTACAAAAGCATAAAAAAAAAAAGCAATCTCAGTTGAAATTTTTTTTTTTTTTTTTAATGAAACTTCAATACATGTTTCATTACCTTTTTTAAAGATTGAATAAATGTAATTTTGTTATTAAGATGTTAAAATATTCCATGGAGCTGAGGCCAACTGCTGAATCTGTTGATGATTTATTTGGGTTCAAAGCCTTTCGTATTACGCATCATCATGTAATCTGTTGTTAACAGTTAAAATATGTATTAAAACAGCTTTAGAGGTGTTTAGATGACAAACAAATTAAAGTATTTCACTGAGGTTTTCATCCGTCTGTAAGTTGATGACATCAGTTAGGAGCACACAGCACACTGTGGTGGCGTTATCATTTGCCTGAAGGTGAAAAACCCTCCATTCACTGTGTAATGAACTGTGGCTACAGGGGGTGACTCGGTCTCTCTGATGTCAGGTTGACTCCCATCCATGGACAGAGTTGCTGCTTTAAAAGGTTCTTATTTTGTCATGCATATTGATTCAAATGTTTTATAAATGTTTTATATTAGCCCTTGCCATGGAGGTTTGTTTCCTGTTGGTGCTATGAAAAGAGAGGTAATAGAGAAAAACAATAACAATTACAAACAAATGGACAAATGTTTACATTTTTTCTCAAGGTAAAGCACACAAAGAAACGTCCTCATCAGCAGTTCTGCCACATGTGTTTTCTTCTCATCTAAATACTGCCTATGAAGAATGAGGACGAGAAAAAAGGGTCTAAAGATAGTGGAAGCAAGAGGAGACGAGGATGCCAAAGAAAGTTGTGCCATATCACTTGTGTCACCACTATTTTTATCTCTTACATTTATCTCCCTTTTTTTTCTTTTTTTTTTTTTTTTTTTTTTTTTTTTTTTTAAAAGGAAGTTAGTGATAATCCTCAAAAATACACCTGGACCCTGCCAAAGTGTCAGTGGGTCCTTGTTCTTGATTACCTGCAGGAGTTCAGATGGAGATCAGTTATGAGAGCATATTAACTGTTTGTGTGACAGTGAGGAGGAGAGAGTGGAGGACTAGATGGAGGTGTGTTGGGGTGGAGAAGTCTTAAGGGGGCGTATGACCTCAGCCACTCCTCTGCAGACACCTAGGGTTTTTGTGATGAGGGTGCCTCCCTCTCCCGTGGTTGTGTGTAGGAGGGAGGTAACGGAACCACCCGCCCAATGGAGGGCATGAGCTGATGACGGGAAAGTAACAGGGTAGACTGGCCCGAGGGGGAACTCTGGAGTGCGACCCTCTAATCACAGTCACCTCGCGCTCGTATGGACAAAAAAGTACACAGTGTTCATGTTCATAGAATGAACATAGCAGCATTTAGATTACAACATGATCTCATAAGAGGGCTTATGAGATCATAAGGGAACTATTAAGCTCATTTTGCATGTAGTTTACATCATCCACAAAAAGCTCAATGAATTTTAGTTATAATACATAGGCCAGTGACATATGTTATTTATGTTCAAAACACTATGTTACTTAACGTATCAATAAGAATTAAATGTCAGAATCAATTTCTGTTTTTTCAGTCTCACACACTTTGCAACTGACAATCTCTTGAGTCAGGTTCCACTGCTTGACACCCTGTTATACTCTCTCACTTCACACTGTTTTCTCAACCATATTTGCACCTAAATCATTAGTCTACTGTGGACACATTAAAGCCAAAGAATGTGTTTTGCTACCATATAAAATGACTCAAGACACTGGCATGTTATTTATGCACCATTTGATGAGACCAGGCTGGATGAAGTGTTTCTGCAGCGAGAGAAACAAATGCTACGCGGAGGTGTTGATTAACATTATCGGTGTACTTCCAAGGATGTCATTTAACTGAATGTCTTTTAGGTTACATCCCATCATTAGGTAGCGTGATGTTGATTGAGCCTATGGACTACTGATGAAAGTAATGCAATATTCGTGTTTGCATCATTAACAACTGAGTGTCGATCTTGATGCTCCCTGAAAAAATAACTGGCAAAACATTTGAAACAAGTTCACTTTTATCAATAGGGAGTCACAGGGAACGCAATGCGTTTGCCGGTGAACTTTGCAACATTGTTTGTCAAAAATTTGCCTACAAAACAAGAAAGAGTTTTTCAGCATTTTTGCTGCGGTGCATTGGAAATATGTCACTCTGCCAGGAATATACATTTCTGCAAGAAGAGTTTGCTTTATATTTTCTGCCTTTTGAATTAAAGTTGTTATTGAACAAATTTAACAAAATGCTGCAAGAGAATGACTAGCAGGGTAGAGAGAAAATCCAGAGAAGCTCAGGAACCAAACAGTTAATGCTATGTTGCACTGTGATCAATTGTGCTAGTCCACTTCCTCGTGTTATGACCTATAATGTTGTGTACGTGTCTGCTTGGTGTACATACACCTAAAAGTCCTCGTGCACAACTACACAAAAAAGAGAGTCAAACACATTTCTGCAAACCTCACTTGTTAAATTTGTGCCACTTTAATAACCCCATCCTTCAAAACCCATTGAGGGGGAAGGGAGCATAAACATTTGAATAGCATTCTGGGATTGAAACATCTCTTACATGTCACTGATGTGTGGTCAGAGAAAATATTTTTGCTGGACCCAAGTGAATAATAGCCACTCAGCCTTCAAACAGATTTGGTTTATTTGAACTTGTGGTCTGTTTAACTTCCCTTTCACATGACTCCTCTCATAAAGTTAGGGGCTTTATATGGGGCGGGGAGACAAAGCTCATGTTGCACAAAGGAAAGAATTCAGTAGAAAAGATGTAGATCCCACAGAGCTGATGCGGCGTGTGAGGGATTTTGGTATTGTGTGATTGAGGCTTTGCTGCCAAGCACCAAGGGGGCAGAAGGCTTAAAAATTTAGTGTGCGTGTGCACATGTGTATACATAATAAGGTATGTTTAAAATGGAGTAGGTCATGAGGACAGATTTAATAGCTGTGGGGTTTTTTTTATAGCTGAGATTAATCTGTGACGCCACTTGAAGCTGAGAGCTGCATGGTGAAATCCACTTCAGTCTGTGACCATTTGAATAGATCACACATTGTTCTCATCCTCTCCTTCGAAGATTATTTATTTCATTTCAAATTCTGTCTTGAGTGTTTGTGTCTGCCGTCATATATGTGTATGTGTCAGTATTCAACATGACCTGATCAAACGAGAGGCAGGAGGAGACTTCCAGCAAAAAACATTTATGAATACCAAGAACGCAGGGGGACAGTCTCACTACTCACTGTCTTCATTGTGCTGTGAACATGTGTGCTCAGGGGTGATACTCTATCAAGTAGCACAATAGCGTCAAGCTGCTTCGCCAGGGCATTATGGAGAGCACAGCCGAACTTCCTCCTGATCTACGCCAACATCATACGGATGATCTCAGATGATCAAAACAATCAAACACACACACTCAGTGACTAATAGATGGACGCCACTTCCCCTCCATGTTACAAAAATGAAGGTATCTGTGATACTTGAATGGTTATTTTACACTCATAGCACCATTTGTTGAGAAAGTTCCATCTGAACCAAAGTGGCGGTTCATTATGCCTATGTCTCCTATCTGGGATTACACATTGCATGCACAGTTCATCTCCAGATTATACCTTGTTGTATGACACCACCTCACTGCCACCTTCTTCCTGAATCCCCTGTGTAAAACTAGTCATTCAAGCAAGGCCAAACACAACAAAGGTTATTTCCAAATAGAGAGTTTGTTTAACTGCCACATGATTTCACAGCTTGAAAGGCAAAGACACAAAGGAGAAGCATTGTTTCATTTCCGTTGCTCTTGGCTCGTCAGTCACTTGGACAGGCAACGCTGTTTGGACGCTGCAGCCTCTGGGAAATGCATTCCTCATAATAGCCATTTTTTATGGTCATTATGATAGCCAAGTTCACAATTTTTCTCACACGCACGAATGAAAAGTTTTCCATCTTCATATCCCATTAGTTATTAAGCTGTCATAACTGGTCACGAATTGTTTTATCTTGGGTTGGTGCCACATAAACAGCATTAAGTCGTTATGCCAACATGAAGGGCTTGTCAGAACCTGTGTGTGTGTTGTCACAGCAGCATATTACTGGAGTGTGTTGGTACGCCTACCTTTTTCTGCACAAGTTTATAGTTCAATAGTATAGTAGTTTATAGTCCATGAAGTTCAGTTACAGCTTCCAACTCTTTGTGCAGCTAAATGTGTGAATAAACGCTTACATGCTGGGCCAAATGACAGGGCAGGTGACCTGGATTTCCCTTCATCGGACACTCATCCCCAGGAAGGAGAAAGAGAAGCATAGATAGCTATTAGTTCTCATCAGCACTGTGACACACTGTAACCGCTCAAAGCACATATCGAGTGATTTGTGCTCCACTCCAGCCACCTTTGGTAAGAGTTAATTTTGCTATTTACAGACAGAGATAGTATTCCCTCTGTCACAAATAATATCCTTGAAGTCACATGGTTGGATTAAAAAAAGGCCTTTTAAAGTCAGATGTTGTGACAGCAATACTGCATATTTTCTTACCCTCTGCCCAACATTTCTCAATCATAGCTTAGCAACTGTAACAAGGTAGTGAGCCCAAAAAATGTCAGAAAATAATAAGAAATATATTACCAGTTTATCTGCTCAACAGCAGCAGCAAATGTTTGCATTTAAGGTTAGCATGTGGCAATCTAACAGTAACACTTTTAAGACAAGTTCTAAGTTCACATGACATTACTTTGTTAGGTCGGAGTTCATTAAAAAAAAAGCCCTACACTAGTGTGTAGTATTTTCTTGGTGCTGATATTGCTATATCACTATGCTAATTAGTATTTCTGTCCTGTCCCGTTGGACGTTTGTCCTCCAGCAACTACAGATTGATCATTACATTTGCTGCTTTTACCTCAGAGTAGGAGTGATCAGTGGTTGGAGTGATGTGACACTAGACTTGATTTTGTAGCTTGCATGATAGGTTTAAACTCCATATCAATTTTTTGAGTTTGAAATTCCACTTAAGTGGATGTCATACAATAGAAGAGTCCATAAAACAAATGAAATTACATTACAAAGTCACCCTGGCCAAACTTGGCTTACGTGCTGTGTTCACAATACCTAATAGCAGTCAATATACGGGACAACTGACTAATATGTGACAGCTGGAAACCATATAATGTATGCGGCACTTTTGCACTTTTTTTAAGGAATCCCATAGCTTATTGTACAAAAACATTGCATGCAAAACTTTCCCCTTTTCTTTTCTGCACTTTTTCACTCTTGCTGTCTCTCAGATACTAGCTAAAAAAGGGAGTCCTGATTTCAGGACTGAACAAATAGCACTACACCTTAACTCCGAAGACCGAGATGGATCTAGGAAAATGTAAATGATTATAGCCAGGTTAACCACTGTTGGCAGTACCAATTGATAACAATGCATTACACAGTGCAAACACAGCAGCAAAATATGTATTGATGTACAGTAACTATTTACTTTGCAATACATAAGTAATGCAGAGTAAATAATTGATTTGACAGCAATACTACACAGTACACCAATCAGCCACACACATTAAAGCCATTGATTGTTGTGACAGAAGTGAATAACATTGATCATCATGCAGAGGTTCAATTTTATAGTGGAAAACAATAGGTCTCGGCATGCATGTGGATGTAATTGACCCATGAAACCATCCAAACATTGATAAAGTCAGACAAAGTCAACCCTCTCATGGCAATAGCACTCCCTGACGGCAGTGGACAGTGTGCCCTGTCACACCACAAAAACTACTCAGGCACCCAGCTGATAAAGAGCTCAATGGGTTAAGAGCGCCTCCAAATTCTCCAAATCCCAATTTCATTACACATACTGAAGAAAGTCCAACCCATTAGGGCCTTGGCTTGTCCTGGTGCCAGAAACGTTCGAAACATCCCCCAGAGGCAATGTGGTCTCAGCAGGTAGGAGCCAAGTCTGATCAATGGTGGGGCCTTCATGGATCATAATATTTCAGGCATACTCCACAGATTGCATTGATGCTCAATCAGGTTTTAATCTGGGGAATTTTGCATCCATGTCAACACTTTTAGCACTTTTTCACAATCCTCTGGCAGATCGTGAAGGTGAAGTAGTTTTTTTTGGTGTAGCAGCACTACTTCAACCAGGAATGCTGAAATTTTTACTTTCCAGTTCCAAAAAGCCCTGTCCAAGTAACATATTTGCTGTAGTCCCTTTTGGAGTGTTGTGAATTTTCTAGATCCACCCAGATCACCAATAACTCCAATGCATCGCCGAGATCTCATTTCTTACTTAGTTGTTTTTTGTTTTGTTTTTTTCATTTCTCAAGAGATCCCCCATCCAAACTGACAGATTTCAAACTCTCTTTCCTGTGAAATTACTGCGCTCCTTTTGAACAAACTGTAACATCCAGCCATAGCAATGGCAGTCAAAGATAGCGGCAGTGAAAAGGAGCCAAAGAGAGATTGTAAATATGCCATAACAAAACAGAAAGTTTGACAAGTGTAGACAGAGTGACTCAGAGAGATGGAGCCTTAGCACTTAATCATTAAAGAAACTGTCTTGTATGTACATCAAGTACTGCTTTGTTGTATGTTCTGGTAGTTCTTGTTACATGTTTAAACTGGGTGACTTTATTAAAGCGTTAAGATTAAAGCAAAGAAATCGGATTCACCTTTGCGAGAACCCTTTTGCATGATGTTAATCTTATATTGTGCATAATGTGCAACTGCTGTGAAAGCTACTTTGCTGCAGTATTGTAGGTTTGCATGAATCCAGCCAACTAGAGCGCAGAATGGAAAACTCGGTCCAACAGACATCTGTCGTCCTGTGCTTGCTACACACTTCCAAAGTGAACAGAGTTGTTCCAACAGAAACAAATGCCCCAGACATTAATTGAAAAATAATACAAAAGTGTCGGCACAAGTTAAACAACATTTGAAACAAATCAGAGCTATTTTGCGTCAAAGTCCAGTTTCCACTTGAGACAGCTGGCCTCTGAAACATTGGGAAGCTGAGAGAGAGACTGGGTGGGTTTGCTGATGGTATGCCATTGGAGGAATGTGTCAGCATTAAAGTTGTATGGTGGTGGGAATCACCCCCGGAATGTGTTAGTATCACAGCTGAAGCTGTCGTCATCAGATGGCAGAGTGAGACTGGTGTGTGTGTGTGTGTGTGTGTGTGTGTGTGTTTGTGTCTGCAGCAGCACAAACTGTAGCACACTGAGTGTGTGTGGGTTAATTTTGATGATTAAACTATAACATATGCTTAAAGGAGAACACCAGTGTTTTTCAGCCTAAGTCACGTTTTCCTTTAATTAGGCTCTAAAATTTGACAAAATATATTTCTTTTTCAGTCACTAGGACTGTTTAGCATAACAAGGCTATATCATGCAATTGTGTTGAGCGAGTCAAAACATTGGTAATAAATCACTTTTTCGTCACTATCTATGCTCAAATGTTATTATCATCTCCACAAAAATTGAAAGTAAGTTATCTGGTAATGTGGAGTAGATCTACAGACCTACAGTGAAAGAACCACACGTGTTTGGCTCATTTTGTGTTTGTGCCCATTCTGCAAATGACTACTCGTGTTTCACAATCAGCAACAAGAAGCAAAGAAAGGTAAAAAAATCTGTACTAACATTTGTTTCATACAGTGTCTTTACAGTTATTGGGTCAAAAACACATGGGTGTTACACTGCCGTTATCTACCTATTCAAAAATAGATGCATTTTTTTTTTACATTTTTGATCGTAAAAGACCAACAAATAGTGCTTAGGTTGAAAAATACCAAAGTTCTCCTTTGAATTGGTCGTATGACAAGAAAATGTGTTCTTATTTTGCAAAATAAACAGAAATAGTCACAGCACAGGTGTGCACATGTGTCTCTCTGTCAGACAGGTGTTGATAGATTATGAAGAGGCCCATGTTGGGAGAACAGTCTGACTGCTAAATACAAACCAGACAGAGCACCCAGGGGCCGTGACCCCCAGGTGTCCTGGGACCAGTTGCTGCATGGGCCCTTTCCACTCACAAGAGAGCAGTCAGAGCATGTGACCAAACCACTTGTTTCAGATTTCAGGGAGTAATTAACTGTGGTTGTTTTATGTCACACCAACAGCTCTGACAAATATGACTCCTCCTTATCAGGAGACGTAATGTGTGAATCAGTAGATAAATTAAAAGAGTCATAAAAACTTATACGAGTAAGGCATGCATATGAACACTTAAAACTGTTTTCTTTGTTGCAGCTGTTTGGTGAGCTATGCACACTGAGTAAGTGGAGCAAGTTTGGTGGTCCAAAGTTTCTATCTAAGCAACTGTTTTTTAAGAATCACCAAAACCATGTCTGAAACCATTGACTCGTCCAAACTTTGGAGAGCCTCATGAAAGAGGCTCCCAGTGTGGTTGCAGCCCAGCTGGATGATGCCGTGTCATGTCCCAAAATACCACCACTGCGTCACTGAGATCTTGTCTTTTTTTTCCTCTCATTTCTAAGGAGATCTTCAAAGAGACAGATTTTTCCATAACATGCTCTGTCCCTTTGGACAAGTTGGAACAAGCCAAGCAAGTGCAGAAAAGATAGGGACAGCAAGTGAACAGCATCCCATCTGACACTGCAGGACAGGGAAAACACGATACAACATTAAGGACAGCTGTTTTGTTTCTGCTATTTTATAAAATTGTGTCATCTTGTCTGTGGTCAGTATCTGAAGTCAGTCAGCTCCTATAACTTGTCATTAGACTATGTGGTTTTATATTTTGCTGTTACAGTCACTCCAAGAAGTCATTATGTTCTTTAAAACACAACCTCTGCATTCCATCCATCCTCAGGCCCCATCTGACTGCAGCTCAGGGGTGAACATGATGCTGCTCTCAGCCCCATTTAAAATAATCTTGGAAATTATAGCTGTGTTACAGAACTGTTTGGCACTGTGTAGTGATTTTTAGAGCTAGAGCATGTATATAAATGCTAAACTGGATCTTAAGTTTACCAGGCAAGGAAGTGTATAAAGCAATGTCTTGTGGTGGCCATCAAAAAAACAATAGAAATGGAGGGAATTTTGAGTTTTTCTCTGTGAGTCATGGAATCTTTGTTGTTGGTGTGATAGCGCCCTCTACTGGTAATACTAAGAACTACCTCACCCTAAGTCAACATTTACGCAGGTAGAAAACTTAGCGAAACTCTGACGATTCTGACACGTCAAGGGAGGGAATGAGACTGAGGACATTTACTCAAATACAATTGTTAGGTATTTATACTCAAAGATACTTTTTTGGCAAGTTTTAAAGATAAATAATGCTAAATGGAATGGCATTTAGTAGTGCCTTTCAAGTCTGTTTAACTCCTCAAAGCCCAAGGACCTTCTACATGCTGACAGGGGTTGGGAATCAAAAAAAACTGTCCTACCTCCAACCAGAGGATGGCCCACTCTACCCACTGAGCCACACTCAGCCCAGATAGCTGACCCTAATGAAAATTATTCTGATTATCAGAATGTTGAATATTGAATCTGATAATTGGCCAGCATTTGACCTATTTTATATAGTACATACAGAGCATACATGGAAATATATTCAAATTTAGTTTTGCCTGTAAATTGGATACCTAAGTTCATTTATTGCCAGAATATTATTTTATTAGAAGTATAGATATAGATCAGAAATATAGAAGTTTAATATCAGATACCTTAACTCAATAAGTATTTGTGTCCTGGGTTCAATTCCCGGGTCAGGGCGTTTCTGTGCAGTTTGCATGTTCTCCCTGTGCCTACGTGGGTTCTCTGTGGGTACTCCGGCTTCCTTGCAAACTGGGGGTTAGGTTAATTGGTCACTCTAAATTAGCCATAGGTGTGAATGTGAGTGTGGATGGTTGTTTGTCTCTATATGTCAGCCCTGCGATGAACTGGCGATTTGTCCAGGGTGTACCCTGCCTTCAACTGAAGATGCTGAGATAGGCTCCAGCCCCCCCGTGACCCCTAACAGGATAAGTGGTAGAAAATGGATGGATGGATGGATGGAAGACTTTCATTTTCACCAGTCATTTGTTAACATGATATATTCTGGGTATATTTTACCTCACTGCTCAGTTGTCTTATCATCTACTTTAATTCATGACAGAATCTTGTAATCAAAGTCCTGCTGCTCCTCATTAAGTATTATGTGGTCCTCGACATTATTATTTCCGTGATCCTGTACCTTTCTTTGCAGGTTTAAACTGTTGCAGAGGCTCCACGAACCATACATTACAGGTTACTTACTATAGGTCTTTCCCTTAAAGTTGACTTCACATTTACTATCTTAATGTAAAAGAGGAATATTTTTAATACTTTCAGTCCACAAATGCTCATCTCTTGGATTTGTGGACTCCTCATATGAGTCTCTTGTTGTGATCACTTTGGTCAGTGGATAGTGAGAGTAATTACACTGTTTTCCAGGATTGACAAGTTCAAAGGTCTGCTATGAATGTCTGCCGCCACACTAAATGTAAAAACCTTTGCGATGTGAACATAGTACCTTTTGTCTCTTACAAAGTGTTTTTTTTATCTTTGTAATGTTTGTGGAGGTACTCATCTCTAACACATTGTGAATAATACCCATTCAACTCCAGTTAAATTTGCTGAGAAATGTATGTGTATCAGGGTTTGTATGTGTGTGTATGTATGTGTATGAGAGTGTATGAGATTTTCAAGTTTTCAGATGTACTAGTATCATAGTTTGTCACACTTTTCCTATACAAACAAGAGAGACAGCACTCAGTAGAGTCCAGACTTCTGCCACCTGCCTGAAATGCCCCATTAAAAGAAGTTACTCAAATGCCATTGATCTGTGTTTGCTGAATGAAACTTTTGTTGTAATAAGTAGTTTGTTAAATAGGTATACACTTTTATTAAACTATTTATGTGCTAAATCCGCTAAAACTGATCCTGGATCTGGATCAGTTTCAAACATGGCAATAACTCAAATTTTAATGAACAGCTTTTATGAAATGTTATGTTTGTCTAGATCTTAGCCCAAAAACAAATGTGTAAAGTTTGTGAATGATCCAGATACAATCTGGAACATTAATGTGGATTGGGATGTTTCCAGAAATTAAAAAAAAAAATTCTTGGTCAAAATTCTGCTCACACAACAAAATTCACAAATCTGTCCATTTATTTTTTGAGTTATATCCATTTTTGAAACTGGAACATTCAGAATACAGATCAGGATGGGTTATTTTCAGAATTGAAGGTTTTGTTTCACTACTACCACCACTACTTATGCAAACCACACACACACACACACACACACACACACACACACACACATTTTGTCCATTCTATTTGAACCATGACCTGTTCTGAAAAGAAAATCCAGATAAAAAAAATCAGATCCAGATCACAACCAACCAACCAACCAACCAACCGATGCCTAAGCCACATGTCAAATTTCATCCAAATCTGTGCAGCTTTTTATTATGCTTTTATGCTTGTAACATGCAAACTTACAAACTTACCAGTTTAGCAGGACAAATACAAAAAACATTGTTGAATGTTGCAGTCAGCCACAATGCTGTTTTCCACATCAAATGAACTGTATTCAGGTGCTGTTGTTTTCTTAGTGAGTTTGCAATGAACTAAGTTCACAAAGGCCTTCTTCACAGACCTTCACTAGACAGGCTATCTCACCTTAAGCTTAATTTAGATGCATGTTCTATTAAAAACAAAACAGAATTTTAAAATCGTTTATGACAGTATCATGACAGTATGTGTTCATATTATAATTAATCGCCAACTTTGACAAATACTGACCGTGAAATATCAAAATAAAGGCAATTATTTGGTTTCATATTGGCGTAGGACCACTGTATTTGTGTTGTTTCTGTTATCTCCACAAAAACTAAATAAGTTTAAGCAGTTTTTCTGACCAATTAATAAATAAAGATTCTTTAACATAGAGTATCACACTTTCCCATTTTAACAGGTTAACAGTTAGAACATATGTAATGGCACTGTCAAGAAAAAGAGAATTCGTGGAAGGAGTAAAAATATGTTATGTTTAATTTAAAAATATAATGTACAACTACCCTCAACTGTGTTTGTTGTGAGTTAGAATGATTGTGTAAAATCTGGAGTAATACAAAGTTTGTTAACCTCTCTGTCAAAGGAATAATTCTTATAAATTGGAAAGTACAGAAATTAAACAGTTTTTGTTTCAATCATTGGCTGAAGGACTTTATATAACTAATTGATTTCGATGCAGGATACAGGGTTATTGGTGATCCCAAGAATCTCCGAAAGTAGAATGGGAGGCAGAGCTTTCAGCTATCAAGCTCCTCTCCTGTGGAATCTTCCAGTCTTGGTACGGGAGGCAGACACACTCTCTGATTCTAAGGCTAGGTTTAAAATCTTCCTTTTTGATAAAGCTTATAGTTAGCGCTGGCCTATCTAGCCCTTAGTTATGCTGCTATAGGCTTAGGTTGCTGGGGGAACACTCCATGATACACTGAGCTCTCTTCTCTCCCCCATCTGACTCAGACTCCTTCTCTGTTCCTCTAAATGTCCATATCTTCACACTAACTTTACTTCTTCCCCAGAGTCGTTGTGCTTTATCATCCTGCAGGTTTTTCTAGGTCGCGGTGGGAGCTGCTGCTGTGGTCCTGCCTGATGCCTCCTGGCAACATTAAGAAAGGAGATCCTGTGACTTGGATCCTGTGACTTGGATCCTAGGCTGGATTGCCTATCCAATGGATTACAATAACTTCTGGACCAACATACTATATCCATATTATATCTGGATGTATTGACTCATATGGACTCAAACATTCTTAGTAAGCTGTTATTGTCATGTTGTTGTGTTCTGTACAAGCAACATTTATTGCACGTCTGTCCGTCCTAGGAAGAAGGATCCCTCCTCTGTGGCTCTTCCTGAGGTTTCTTATTTTCCCTGTTTAGGGTTTTTTAAGATTTTCCTCTCGGTTCGAGGGTCTAAAGGCAGAGGATGTCACATCTATACAGTTTGTCAAAGCCCAGTGACATAATATGTAAATTGTGATTTTGGCTATACAAATAAAATTGGATTTGATTTGATTTGAACATGCAGCCTCAGCCCTTTAATGGAGATGGCTTGGATGGACAGTGGACAATCGTCCAAGAATATATAAACATTTAAAGACATTTAACTGTACAGTGAAGAGGAATATAAACTCTAAAAGGCAAAAAACCTCATAATGGACTGGTGATACTGTCTGTGGGTTGTGTATCTGTATTGTGTCGATTGTGTTTAGTAGCTATGTCTCAAAAGTTAATAAAAAGGCAACTATGTGACACTCATCATTGAAAACTTTATTTATAAGCTGATGCCTATCGCGATGGTTTAAGCCTCCCTATCCATCTATCTATGACGAAACAAACCTGGCTTTATAAAACGATGAAAAATGCTCAGTGAGTGTCGTTTTCTAGAATGCATTTGTTTGTTGTTTGTTGTTGACCTGTATTTCGTAGTGCTGGTATTCACACAACCACAAGATGGCGCCACATCACTCTACGCAGTATTCCACGGGACCTTAGACAGGACTGTAAGCGCGTGGGTTGTTAAAAACTTATTTTCTCAGCAATCTCTTCACGAAATAGCCATGTGGGTCGTGTGAATAAAAGCTTTTTACATGTTATTCCCAGGAGAGTGTCGTATTTTTATTGTTATTGTTATTGATGTTTTTTTTTTCTGAAGGCCTGCAGGTTATTAATTTCTCATAATCAACTCAATACAACAGATACGAGCACAAATAAACAGACAACACGCTGCATCATCACTTTTGATGTTGTGGACCTGTTTTTCAGCACGTTCATTTTTCTATTAATGATCAATTTAACTAAAATATTTTACTGTGGATAATCTATCTTTCTCTTTCTGTGTGTGTGTGTGTGTGTGTGTGTGTGTGTGTGTGTTTTAGCACCCCTCCGCTGTCTGACTGTTTCGTGCAGTTTGGATTCATGATACCTTGAATTACACGCTATAAATTGTTCTGCTCTATGCTGCCAAAATGTTAAGGGAATCAAGATGGGGGAGGGGGGGCCTGATGTGAAAACAACTTCAGCTCTCTGAAGCCGTTACAACCTTTCCCAATGACAAAAAAGCTCGGCTTTTTATCACTCTGAATCGTGCGAACTGCCTCGAGATTTTTTTTTTTTAATTTTTCACCGAGATAAGAAAACATTTCCACTGAAGTAGCACCATCCATCCGTCCCCTGTGTTCCCGATCTGTGTACGTGGATGTAGGTGATCCAGTGGGATCCTGCAGGCCGCTTCACATCCTGCCAAATGATCTTATTAGATCCTGGTGGCTGTTCTCTCTGCCTCTTATTCAACTGCAAAACAAAAAAGGGAATTTACACAATGCTTGGTTTTTGTCATATTGCACGTCTGTTGTAGTTAAAGCCATGCACGATGTGTCTTTTGAAAACGCCTTTTGGTTTGAACGTTTCCACATATCGCCTTTTTTTACATGAGGAACCAAACAAACGTTTAAACGGAGCTCCGAATTTAATGCGACATAGTCCGAAAAACAATGGATGGAAAAGTATGAATTGAACATAGCAGTTTGGGGATATCATCATCATCATCATCATCATCATCATCAGATCTGAATGGAACATTTGTTGCCATGATGTCCTCAAGGGAACACCTTTCAGATCCATACCTGAAGCTTTGGCAGTGATTTATTCAAACCACACAACACGCGCGGGGCCTGTTTCCAATCTCAAGACATGCGTGATGAATTTGGGAAATCATCTGCAGCTTTGCCGGTACCGTCTAGGCCACCCAGTCCGGAGCCGGTTCCCCATCACCCCGAGGTATCAATACGATTAGAGGCAGGAAATGTGGGAATCCCCAACAAAGGGCTCCATCATTAAAGACAAACAACCAGAGGCCCCCCGACAATACCATCCTCTCTCGACTTCTCTTTCATGTCAGAGCAAGTGAAAATATTTGACTTTCATTGCAGTGTTGCCATCCATTCTGCTTCCAGTGTCCCGTTATTAAAGAGGATAGTCTGACGGATTTAGGGGGACCAGAAAGTGTTGGGTTTCTGACGCAGATATCTCAGGTTTTCCTCCCTGCACATCAAATGTTTCTTCTCCATTTCACACATGGTGGCGTTTATCGATACTACTCTGCAGGGAGAGAAATACAACCTCTGCACTTATTTAGAGAAGAAAAGAGACGCAGTCCTGTCGGTTGACTCTAACAAGTCCCACATGCGGGCAACCAAATCATTCTTTTCACAACAGCAGTGAGTCAGCCGTCCAAGTCGTATCCTCTGTTGTAACTTGTAAATCGTAAAACGTGTATAAGGGCCGTGAGGGGGGTATTAGGCCTTAATGCCATGCCTTGCGTAGAGAGGTGCCCTGCTATCAGTTTTTAAAATCAGGACGACCTGATGTCTCCAGAGAGTTTTTTCTGTGTTGGGCATGTAGCTTTTTATGGTTTCCTACAATCACTCTCCAACACGCCGAACATTTACAGGACAATCATTTCTTCTTGGATCAATAATACATGAAAATAAATAAATGACAGAGAAAAATGTAAAAAAAAAAAAAAAACATATTCCGAATTTAATTTGGAATTTTTCTCACGTACTAAAGCTGTTCTCGAAAATATTCAGTTCTTGGAAAATAAAGATTGTATTTAAGCAGCTGCATCCCGTTTTCTTTCTAATTCCTATTTACTGTTGCTATTTAAATTTTTTGACGCAACTCCGAAGTGAAGGGGGAAAAAATCTTGTCCAGAATAATCTTGGTATTTCCTGCTCTTATGCTGTTTCACTAAACGGAGCTCAAACGCTTCTTGGCGCTGATGCGCTGCTGATGAGAGTCACGGTGGGAGGCTGGTACAGGCCTTCCCTGTACCCTCTAGATCGTTTTCATTGGTCAGGATCCGCTCATTTGTGCCTCCGCGTGACATCACAGCCACCCGAACCACGGGAAAGCAGCGGATTCCACATGATGCTGGACACCCCAAAGGACGCACACGCGTCGATGTTTTACGCGCAGCTGCTCACCGGCCGCTCTTTTGCGCTTCCAGGCCGCAAAATAAAGGATTTGATCGCGGCGTTTTGGAGAGTCTGCTTCGTGGAACAGTAAAATGAAGGCTGTGATCGGCGGTTATTTGTTTGTGAGTCGAGGCGAGTCGCGCGTAAAAACCTTTTAATCACATTTCAGAGAAGAGCTGTCACTCGACCACCTGTTGGCAGGTGGTGCCGACTTTACCCGTCGACATCTACTATGACATTGGGTCTGGAAATCATGGAGGATGTTGTTATCGACGTGGTAGGTGAAGGACTCAAACACAGCGGTGAGAAGCAGATCTTCCCTTTGGATGAGTCGCGGGGCCAAGAGGACCAGAACAGCGAGACGTCCAGCAGCCAGAGCGCGGAGCGGGACGCTGCTAGTCACGCAAAAACCAACGGTCCCACGTCGGCGAAGCCTCCGTACTCTTACATCGCACTGATAACAATGGCCATACTCCAGAGTCCGAAGAAACGGCTCACCCTCAGCGAGATCTGTGACTTTATCAGCCACCGCTTTGTTTATTATCGGGAGAAGTTCCCCGCGTGGCAGAATTCCATCAGGCATAACTTGTCGCTGAATGACTGCTTTGTCAAGATGCCGAGAGAGCCCGGAAACCCCGGGAAGGGCAACTACTGGACCCTAGATCCCAACTCCTCGGACATGTTTGAGAACGGGAGTTTTCTGCGGCGGAGGAAGCGCTTCAAGCGGCAGCATTTCCGCTTCGACCCGCTGAAGGAGCAGCGGGTGGAAGCCAGCGGACTACACGGCTTCTCTCACACCGCCTGCGGGCTCAGCGCGGCGGCTCTGCAACTGCCCAGTCTGGAGATTTATCCCTACCTCCATCACCCCGCGTCATCACCGTGCGGCCCCACCGCCACCCCACCTGTCAGCAGCATCCTACCGGCTCTCTCCAGCTTCTTCTCACGCGGCGCCCTCACAGCCAAGGCTTTTCTGCACTCACAGCCGAGCATCGAAGCCTTCTCTCCGGCACAATGCACTGCCTACTCCTCTCCTCTGACGTCCAGCGCTGCTTACGCGTCCCCTGCGCTCTTCCAGCCCGCAGCATCTCCGCACTTCCTTAGTTTACTGCAGGAGTATCCCAAACTACAGACCGACCAAACAAATGGACACTGCTAACAGCCAATGATAGTGAGCAGATCTGCTATTTTCTCAGGTAACAGACACTCACAGTTTGTCCAGCGCTGCAAACGTGGTGAGGCTGCTGTAACACAATGTTGTAGATATAACTAAAACCTAAAAGTAGAAAGGAAAATTCATCAACCTGGACACCTTCACTTTGGTCACGAATTGCCATCATTTGATAACATATTTAAAGACGACTTTCTTTTTCTCTTTTTCAGAAGAAGTAAAAGTGAATATTTAAACTCTGCGTTCAGTACCTGTTTTGAACACATTTACGAAATACTGTGGAGCTTGAAGACCCCAAAATCGATTTATTGTCTGTGTTTTGATTCAAATGTATCGATTTTGTCTGATTTGGTATAAGTCCAAATTCGTAATAATGACAATAAAATATAAAATGATTTTTATTTTAGTATGTGCTTAAGTGTTGGGGTTTTTGTTTCCAAAGGAAAAACAGTCAAAGAAATTGCATTTTAAAAAGTAAAAAAAAGTAAGATGTATTCAAATTTAAACCTGCTGCGAAATCAGACATTTGATAAATACGGTAGATGCAACAGTGTTTAGGACTCTCATGTGTTTGTACACGCTCGCCCGTTGGAATCTGTCAAACATATTTTCACATTAAATAACTTCTCATCTGTGATCATAAAGCCCCTTTTATATCCCACATGTTCCCATAAAGGAGTGTTTTCATCACCTAGCAGGCTGTTATTTTTTTCATTAGTCCATTACTGAAAAGGTTACGTTAATAATTCCTCTTTCGTTTTGTTGTAGTTGGGCGTATTAAAAAACAATAAATGATCATTTTAAGAGGTGACATCTTGATACAATATAAATAAGAGGTTTTATTTTGTCTTCTGTTGCATGCGTCAATCATAAATTCAGTATTGTTTTTCAAGAAAACAGTTCACATGAAACAGTGATGATTATATTGTTATTGTTATTTATACAAATTGATTATATTGTTTTGTATGAGTAGTTCAAATTGACAAGATAAAAAGAGATGATAAAAATCAAACCAAAATCTATAACCCAAACAAAAAATAAACCATCTTGTTTTGTTGTTTATGCATACATATTTGAACCTCGTGATAAACACATCGGAAATCTGTTCTCGATGCTGGTAAATCCGATTATGTGATTTATTTTTCCTGTCCTTTTCACTGAAGTCAACAGAGCAATGCTGTACAGTGAGGGTGACAGTAGGAAAATAATTGCAGGTTTGAGAGCATGGAAGTATTTATTTAATTCTATTCTGAGTTGACTTCAGATGGATTACTGTGCTGATGGATCACACCACAGCTCCATCCCGCAGCAGACTTCACAGCCAGTAACAAAGTTTGCTACCTGATGGTAAGATGCCTGCTCCTCTTTCTCATTGGATCTCCCTTTATATTTCAATCTGGTTTGAAGTTTTTTTTGTTTTGGGGTTTTTTTTTTGTCATAACTAAATATGTAACGTTTGGACTGGTGATGTCAATCAGAAGCTGTGGTGAAACTGCTCCAACATCAGATTCTTATCATGTACCACAGCTTATCTGATTGGAACAGGGCTCATGTTAGTCTCCATGCTTAAAGATGAAGATGTGCCATAGTGAGGCAGTAAGTCATGATGAAAAGTTACCATAAAGCCAAGATCGCAAACGTTTGTTCAACGTGAAGCAGTTTTGTGTGTTTTGAGAATCAGGTTCATGTATTATTGTGACAACAAACAAAAAAGCACTAGAAGAAAAAGTCTTTGTCAGTTTAATGTTGACGTAGGCAGCTGGTGGGGGAGAGGAGAGAAGAGAAGCAGAAGACAATTGCTGTTGCTGACTGAGAGGAGGACTTATGGTGGGGTTTTTTGGCATGGGGGGGGGCTGGTGCACCTGATAAAATAAGCAAGTCAGCAGCCCCAGGCTCAAATATGTTTGTGTGTGTGTGTGTAAGAGAGAGAAACCAGTTTTCCATCCTGCAGGAGGTAAAAGCTGTTTCAAGTCTTTCTGCCCTCCTTACCCCTTTGACTGCGTCATTGAGTGCAACACTCTTGTTAAAACCTTAGCCTCTCATTAAATGGTCAGCAGCATGATTTTCAGCCATACAGTTTATATTTTTCATTCCAGTATTGACTTTGACACGAGAAGAAAAGTGTTTTAAATTGAATATGTCATCACAGAGAACTTTAGTCGACTACATATTAAGGGGATTCATCACATAAGTCGACATGATGAAGAGACGTTTTATATGACAATGTGTCAGTGATGTGTGCCAGCCACATGGATTATCAGTCCCAACTTGATGTGGAGGTCGTTTCTCTGGCAAAAAAAATGAGCTGATTCACTCAGAAGTCCTTTTGTGCCCAACAGCGTTGTTTGCATCATGTTCTCAGTCTCCTCTTGTTTCTGAGTGCAAGTGGTGCGTATTGGGATAAGTTCAGTTCATTCTGGAAGACAGGAAAGCAATGTGCTGTGTTCTCACAGAGAGTGAAGTGGCTTGAATTACTTAATGTGGAATAAATTCACCTCAAATATTTTTCATATCTTGTAGCCTACTGTGTTTTTTATTGTCATGACTTTTGAGGCTGCCTCCACACAAATCATCTGCAGGGTAAATAAAACACCATTAAAATATTTTTGTGTTACTTGTGTAGTTTGACCCATCTTTGGTGTTGTCCCAGGGTCTCACCAAGAATTTGACTTTTTTAAATAAGCTTTTTAAATAAGCTCCCCTTTTTGCTGGGGACTTCCTCAGATCACTTCAATATCACCCACTGGGGTAATTTCACCCATCGCCCATCAACCAAATTCAACAGGACCCACTGATCCATTGTTGTTGTTTATTTTAAAATTTCAAAGTTGTGTAATTGGATAAAAAAAAACGATTGTCCTGAGTGGATTTCCAACAATCAGTTTGTGTTTTAACATAGAACAAAACAAGAAGAATCAGAGAGCACATACCTCTGCCAAGGCCCAACAATCCCTCTTTTGTCAAGGACACGGTCCTAAAATGTCAGTAAGGCCCAACATTCACTTACAGGAGG
>KV751337.1:2171330-2189083 GCA_001698575.1 Mola mola
ACAAGTACTCTAGCCCCTTTTAAATTCAACACTGTCCAATGTTGCCTCTTTGACAATCAGCTTTTTTACATTTATTAAATGTATGTTTTTCGGATACCAGACAGATTTTTGCCCAGGAAATGTTGAGATATAGCAATGACAAAAGTGCCTCTTGTGATCTTAAGCTTTGACCGTTCAAGTTCAGATTTATTCCGTGAATGAATCTTGACACTACAGTATATATTTGTGCTGTATGTTAGAAACGAAATGGTTGAGACCGAATTGTTTGATATTTTGCCAAATGCTAACAAATGGGAATTTTGGGAAATGTTCCCGATTTTGACCTTTAACCTATAAAGTTATAAATTTGACCAGTTGAAGATACTGATAATGGGAACTTGCTGAAAAAAGTCAAAAAAAGTCCAACACACAAACACATCAAAGCCATTAGCACCAATGTTATCCTGTTACTCAAACCAAAACATGGTATACTGTCCTGGCAGCTAGCAACAGCAAATTAACAATACATTACTGATAGTTTTAACACTCCCGCTCAGTCACACCAGCAAGGTATCAGAGGTTTAGAGGCTGGTTTGTGTTTGAGCAGCTCTACAATCAGAGCCTGGTGAACACTTGTGGTTTTTCAGTTACCGCAAGTAAATCTGCCACCTTTCTGCCAAGGCCGATCACAGCTGAGCTTTTGTCTCCTCTCACTTTGATGGCTGACTTCTACAGACTTCACTTGGCTTTTCCTGGCAGGGGCCAATCCCTATTGCCCTGCTTCGGGAGTTATTCAATTATAAATCTTCCACACTTCTTCTGCAGCCCACCTCCCCCTGTTTTCCCCCTCTCACTTATATGTATGTGCTACCCTGCCAAGCTCAGTAAAACACACTTCGCTGTTGGTGCAATCTTCCACAGTCTCGTGTCCAAGAATTTATTATGCACAGGGTGGTGAGGCGGAGTGTAGTGTGTTTTTGGAAAAGGGACCCCCCTCAAGTCTCAGTGCCAAGAGATGACAGTGACATATTGCAGGAAAGCCACCCAGAAGGCGAATGATCTCACACCTCAGCCACGCGCTCAGAGGGATTGGGAAAAAATAGAGAGAGAGAGGGGAGAGATCTGCAGCTGGGGGCGGAGGGGACAATAAAATCAAGATGAAAAGTTGGAGGATGGGGAAATGAGAAAGGTAGAATGAATAAGACAAACACCAGCAACTGAAAGCAGGAAAAGCAAGTAAGTAACCTCAGATAGATTCTTCCCCTCAGACCATGACTTTGCTGCCATCAGCACAGTTCTGGAGGAAAAACTCTACTCCAACTGGCATCTTACATCTTACACAAAGGAGCCCATCAGCGTTTCCTTGGGTGGCATTGCTCTTCAGCCTCTCCTTCCTGGTGCCCACCTGGCAACATTATGCCACCCCCCTGCCCATGGGTCCTGGCACCCCTTCCAGGTGTTTGTGTGCCACCACATGCAGGTAGAAGACCTCCAAACAAGTGGGGAAAACCCTTTACAGGCTTCAGATCAAAGGGAGCTGGCACATGATGTCACCCACAGCAGCCCCAAATGCTGCTTATTGCACCAAATGAGAGCCATTAAGCATAAAAACAAAGATTTAAAACTCTCTGTCATTTAATCAAAAGGCATGCAGGAAGCACAATTAACATCTGGGCCAAGATGTGTCAGAGACGGGTCAGCCTACAGTTGTACGGTCTGGGGCCCGGCAGTCGGTGTACAGCCTAATGAGAGTCAGTAACCCCAACCTGGCTGTGGCTGATCTTTCTACACCAGGCATCACCTCTCCTCTCTGTCTGCACCGCCTCCTTCCACCTCTCTCCACTCATTACATTTGGGTTTTCTCCCCTCAATAACATCTGCAGTGGCATATTACAGCTTGGAAATGGATTATAAAAGCGAGCAGTGAAGGGTCCAGAATTGGAAAAACATGGATTGGCTCAGTGGAAGCAGATTGGTGGGCATGCCAAACCTCACACTTTGTAAGAAACAAGAAAAAGACCCCTTTTTACATTAATGCTAAGAGTGAAGGACCAACCGCATAGTGGTAATGGGGGGGTCCAAACCCCCTTTTCCAAAAAGAGAATGAATATTTCAGCTGGTGCGTTGTCACCTCATTTGAATCCTTTCCCCTCCAGTGACAGACTCAGAAACACAGTCAGTGTCAGAGGCCTTTTTATCACTGCTGCAGGTCTTGATGTGTACCAATTTACAGGCCTGCAAACATCCTGGAACACCAACATAAATCCACTAATTCAGGCCTTTGTCTTTGGTAATGGATGTTGTGCCATACTATGTAGATATGATATGATAGGATTGATTGCTCTGAAGATCTTTGAGACTGCTTTCAAGCGCCGCCTTGCCACCCAAACTGACAGTCCAACAAGCTCTTCATCCCATGCTGCCTCTGTTGGTGGTCCCTGGTGTAAGCTATATTTTCCCCTCACTTCTCTTGCTCTCTCCCTTTTTTTTTTTACAGCTAACACAAAATTGTTCCTAATTCGCTGCTGCTAGAGTGGGGTAATTTGTGGCTTTTGGCTGAATGTTACAAGCCCCAAATTTGAAAAAGCTGCATGAGTTAAGGCCATTCTGTGAGAAGCAGCAGGGACAATGGTAGGGAGGAGAGATAGAAAGGAAGAGAAATAAATTTGATCAGTTGAGAATGACAAAAACAAGCAAAAACAATATGCAATGATAGTGATAATGTCTCCTTGCCTTTTACAATTAATATCTTTGTAGCCTGAAAACACTAAATACTCTTCTTATCAGAGTATTTTGGCTGGAATATTTCTTTTGTTTTAGGTTGTTTCTTTAAATCATCTGATATAAAACTCGACAACTAATAAAGAAGAACATTTAAAGACAACCATTTATTATCTCACAGATGAGACTCAGGTCAAAGGAAGTCAAAGCTTACCATTCAAACTGCCTTTTTAAAGGAGCTCTTATTTGTGTTTCGTTTTGATTTTCTCTTTACATTAATAATTTAGGCATCTATGTACAATAAGTCGTTGCTCTGTAAATGACATTGTTTTGTATAATCTCCACAGTCCACTTCCAGAAAAGTAACTGATGCCAGGAGGAAGCCACGTGTAAATTAATGCATCAGCACAACATCACTGCATGATGGACAGCTTATCTTTGGGTGTTGAGATGTGTAACCAAATTAAAAACTCATACACAACATCACTGTGCTTCCAGAATTGGGTGGCCTGCTCAGTCCACTGACTGTGTCATTTATAAAGTTATTCTGGGCAAATTACCACTATATCCCTGCATGCATTGCTGTGAGAAAATATTGACCCCCTTCTTGATTTGTCACACTGAAATTATGATCACTGAAGGAAAAATACTATCCAACTCCACCTGGCCCTATGTGAGAAAGCATTTACCCCCTCTATTCCTATTTAAGAGATTAGCTAGTTCAAGTTTACTAATAACACCTATGATAACTTTCAGACCTGTTAAATCTCAATATCCCTTAAATAGAGCCTGTCTGTATAGAAGAAAGCTTAAAGATTGCAAAAAGCAGCATGTAATGACGCAAACAAAACGGACGAGAAAAAACTCACTGAAATTTTATGAAAGGGTTACTCAGCTATTTCTAAGGCTCTTGGAATGTAAACCACAGTGAGAGAATTAATTTATTAAATGTAGAAAACCTGGAACAGTTGGGAACCTTCCCAAGAGTGACTTTCCAGCCATTGCTCCAACCAGGTTTACGAGAGCAATGACTTTTTCACAGTGGTGATACACTGTCCTTTTAAATAAATCTTCACCTGCAACAAATTGTACATACTTCAAAAACTGATAAACATATCTTTATCTCATATTTGAATTAGTGGGTAATAGGAAACCTTCAAAAAATTTGCAAAAATAGAAGAAATTACACGGGGGGCTTTTCACAGCACTGTACATGATAACCAATTGAGTCCTCTGTAAAACCTTAACTCATACAGTTGCAATTTAAAATGGGTGAAAATTAGTAATCCAGCAGAGAGGTATTAAATACGATTTAGAGGGACAGTTCAACCAAATTCAAATATATGAGGTAAGGTTAGCTGTGGACTGAAGGCCTTGGACTGCAGCAGGACATGTTCCTGGTTAACTGCATGTGATTTGTTAATATTTGAAATATAATTGTTGAATTTAGGTAAATATCATTGTTCATATTAGCCTGTCGACTCTCAAGGGTTACCATGTTTAGTGTGTTTTGCAGGAAAACCAGCCATTCATCCGTTTTGTGGGGTGTGTGAATTGAAAAATGATCACACATCAGAATCTCTGTTTATCCATTTCGGCCTCACAAATGCACCATCTGTATGATTTGTATATTAAAATTGTTACGATCAAGTTATGTGTTAAAATTAAAACGGCAGGTAAAAATAGGTTTTGACAGAATTTTCCTGACCTTGTCCATCAAAATGACAGACAAGGAGAAAGTCTAACAAAAGCTCTGGACTGGAGCTTTCTTTGCACCTGAAAGAGGGGCTGCGTGATCCTCTGTGGCCTTGCCGATACCAGGACCCTGAGAGGTGCTCATTCATTTTGATTAACAGTGTCATCTTCACTCTCATCACATCCTTGGTGGTTCACTCTCTTCTTGGGGGGTGGAAAGTCCACATATAAACTTTCCCTTTTTTTATTTTTTTCAAAATCCCACATGGTTCTTCACTTCCACAACAACACGTCATTACTTATGTGTTTAAACAATAAAGGATAGTTTAAAGGGGGGCGACGAGATAGCGGTAGAGAAAGAGGAGGAGTGAGAAAACACAGACAGCTCTACATTAACTCTGCATCACTCCAGGGAGCTGTAACGGCTGCCCCATGAGTGGAATGAGGTCAATAAATAAATGTGGCTGTTGTCAGATGTCTGGAACAGCCTGAGAGGGTTTCAGCAGCAGACCGCCATGTTAAAAAAAAGAGAACGATAAGTTTGGGAGGCCCACATAACACTAGATGCTACAACTTGATGAATGCTATTGAATAATGAGGGCAGATTTGCTGGGTGATGAATTTTAAAAACAAGATGAACACTTGATCTGAGGTCTTGGTGTTTCTTCTGAAGGCAACTGGACTTCTTGTTACTTGAAGATGTTTCATCTCTCATCCAAGAGGCTTCTTTAGTTCTAAATAGTCCCCAATATTTAACCTTGTGGAGGATCCTTCTTACTCGGGGTAGTGGGCAAAGAGTACAAAGCCCCACCCCCAATCTGTGTGACCCAGATCCACCCACCATCAGATGGGTTGTTACTCCCCCCGGTCATCATGCGAGTCGCTGGTTTCACATGAGCCAAGATATGAACTCTGGTTAGGTTTCCTGGGGAGGGATTTCAAAACTGCATTGTATGTGGCAGACAGTTGATGTCTGAGGCCTCCTCCTCTGTTAAGTGATGGCTGTTCCAGCTTGACATAGATGGCCTCCTTTACTCATCTCTCAAACCATCTATCCTCCCTGTCCAGCACATGCACATTCTCATCCTCTAAGGAGTGTCCCTTCTCCTTTAAGTGTAAGTGGACTGCTGAGTCTTGGCCAGAGGAGCTGTCTCTCTGGTGTTGAGCCATGCGTTTGTGGAGAGGTTGTTTGTTCTCCCCGATATAAAAGTCTGTGCACTCCTCACTGCACTGGACTGCATAAACAACATTGTTAAGTTTGTGTCTGGGAGTTTTGACCTTAGGGTGATCCAGTTTCTGTCTCAGAGTGTTGCAGGGTCTGGAGTGAACTGGGATGTCAGCCTTAGAGAAGATTCTTCTGAATTTCTCTGACACCACTGCCACATACGGAATGACAACATTGTGGCATTTATTCTTCTCCTCTTCCTGTGTTTGCAGGGGTGTTGTTCCCGGAGCGCTTAGTGGATTTGACATATGCCCATTTAGGGTATCCACAGGTTTTTAATGCTGTCTTGATGTGTTTGTGTTCCTTATGTGTCCTTAGGTGATGTAAGGTTCTGATAACTCCCAGCTTGTGTTCCAAAGGGTGGTGAGATTTGAAGAGCAGGTACTGGTCTGTGTGAGTAGGTTTCCGGTAGACTTCAATGTTGAGCCCTCTGTCCTTCTCAAGGTGTATCGCACAGTCCAGGATGGGCAGCCTGTTCTCTTTCATGTCCTTCCTTGTGAATTTGATGTTGCTGTCTACTGAGTTAAGGTGTTCCGTGAAGGCTTCTACCTCTTGGGTTTTAATCTTGACCCAGGTGTCATCCACATATCTGAACCAATGGCTCAGGGTTGTTCCTTTGAAGGAGCTCAGTGCCCTACTTTCCACTTCCTCCATGTAGATTTGCCACAATAAAAGACACTGGGGAGCCCATGGCACAGCCATGCTTCTGTCTGTAGAAACATTCATTGTACTTGAAGTAGGTGGTGGATAGGAATAGGTCCAACAAATTACAGATTTGTTTCGGGGTGAAATTGGTTCTAAGGTCCAAAGAACTGTCTTGCATTAGTCGATTTGGGACGGTTTCCACCACTTCGAGTGTGGGTATGCATGTAAAGAGTGAGGTGACATCAGAGGAGACCATGGTTTCCTCTGGTGCCTGCCTGAGGTCCCAAACTTTGCTGGTGAATTCATTATAATTCTGGATGTGGTGTGGAGTTTAGCCAACCAGAGGTGAAAGTATAGTTGTGAGATGTTTAGTGATGTTATAACTAACTGAGTTGATGCTGCTGACGATAGGTCTTAACGGGGTTCCTTCCTTGTGGATCTTGGGACGGCCGTATATGCATGGTATGCAATGTCCCGGATACAGTCTATAGTAAGTGGGACGGTTGATGACTCTTTCCTTCTCCAAATGTTGTAGGCAGTTGATGACGTTTTTCTTGTAACCACTGGTGGGGTCACGCTTCAGTGTTTCGTAGGTTTTGTCATCACTGAGCAAGGTGGTGATCTTCGAGTGGTAATCTGATTTGTTGAGTACCACTGTACATCTCCTCTTGTCTGCCGGAAGAATAGTGATGCTGTTGTCTTTGTTAAGTGCGGTTATGGCTTTCCTCTCTTCAATTGTGATATTAGATGGAGGCCTTTTGCGCTTGCAAGCGCTGCTGATACCGTCATCCTGAGTTATTCAGCTTCCGCTAATACAAGGTTGTTGGACCTTATGGCTGATTCTGTGGCTGTGATGAGGTCCACTACAGGCAGCTGTCGTGGAGAGATGGGGAATTTGAGTCCTTTGGCTAGGATGATCTTTTCTGGCTGGGTGAGGTCTCGGTTAGATATGTTTTTAACCATCTTATCTTGACTGTCTGTTGTATCTTCCTGCTTGTGGTGGGATGGTTCAAAAGCCCACGGGGTATTATAGGCTTTGGCCTGGAGTGCAAGGAATTTTCTGGTCTGTCGTTCCTTACCCTTGGCGTGTTGAGTTTCCTGTACTTTTCTGATGAAGTTGTTAACTTCCCCATGACTGTGGATGGTAGAAGGGTCGTCAATTCTTTTAGAGACTGGTCCCTCCTTTCGGTAAGTGTTTCTATTGTGAAGTTGATTTGCCTGATCCTTTTGTTAAGTAGTTGGATCTGTGCTCTCTGAAGTATCTGTCCAGCTCTGTGGCCCTTGATGGTAGACTTCAGGAGTAGGCTGGCAGGGACAATCCTCTGTTGTCTGCATCTCAGATTAAAGCGCAGGTGGTTCCTGTAATCGGCAAGTTTTCTTGAAATCCTCTCATGCTCCCGCACCAGTTATAGGGTGTCTTTCCCAAAGTGCAAGGCAAGATGTCTGTGAAGATTCTCAATCATCCCGATCATGGTAGTCTTAGTGTTTCTTCATAAGGCAACTGGACTTCTTTTTTTATTGAAGACATTTCGCCTCTCTTCCAAAAAGTTTCTTCAATTCTAGATTTCTGGTATGGCATCCCCAGTATTTAACCTTGGGGAGGATCCTTCTTACTCAGGGTAGTGGGCAAAGGGTACAAAGCCCCGCCCCCAATCTGTGTGGCCCAAATCAACCCCCCATCAGATGGGTAATCACTCCCCCCGGTCATCATGTGAGTCGCTGGTTTGACGTGAGCCAAGGTGTGAACTGTGGTTAAGTTTCCTGGGGAGGGAGTTCAAAACTGCATTGTATAAGATAAGATTTGATGTAACTTCATTGATCCCCCTTGGGAGAAATTCAAGTTGACACAGCAGTACAAGTGAAAGTGAAAGTGGCAGTGCAAATGGATAAATAAAAACTAAAATACTAGAAATGAAAAAATATGCTAAGTATTATGTACAATGTGGCCTCTGTGTATAAAGTGTGCAAAGTGCAATGTTCCTGACTTTTTATAAATAGATAAATAGAGTGTATCATGAAGTTTACATACCGAATAGTGAGGAATTCTCTCTCTAAAGAGCAGTGTATGAACTGAGTCCTTAATCAGTGGAGTGGGAGGTGTTGGGAGGTGCTGGGTGGTGCTGGGAGGGGTGGGAGCTGTGCTGTTGTGCAGTCTGATGGCAGATGGAATGAAGGAGCCCGCCAAGCACTTTGAGGCCTGTGGCTGTATGAGTCTGTAGCTAAAGGTGCTCCTGAGTTTCCACAGCTCGGCATATAGAGGATGAAAGATGATTGTCCATGATAGCCTTCAGCTTTCCTCTCATCCTCCTCTCAGTCACTACCTCCACACTGTCCAGTTCCATCCCCACCACGGAGCTGGCTTTCCTCACACGCTTGTTCAGTTTGTTTGCACCACCGCTCCCGAGGCCGCCTCTCCAACACACAGCAGCAAAGAAGATGACACTGGCCACTACAGAGTGGTAGAACATCCATAGCAGCCTGGTGTACACGTTGAAGGACTTGAGCCTCCTCAGGAAGAACAGTCTGCTCTGTCCTTTCCTGTAGAGGGCCTCGGTGTTGCTTGACCAGTCCACTTTGTTATTTACGTGCACCCCAAAGAACTTGTAGGTGTCAGGAACCAGGTCCGGAGGTTCCAAAAATGCCACAGGAAGTCCACAGGGAGCGTTCTAAATCGATAGTCGTTTTTATTTAACAATAGTCGAAACCGGGAATTCAAAAGATGTGAAGGTACAGACAAGGATAAGGCAAACTCGGGAATCAAAACACGGAATACAGATCGGACACAAAGAGGCTCATAAGGAATAAATGCTGGAATGCTCGCTAAGTAGACAAGACAATCTGGCAAAGGAGGAAGGGAACACGGGGGTTAAATACACGAGGGAGAGGTAGACAATTGGACACAGGTGGGACGCATTAGGGAGAGGGAATGATCAGACACACCTGAGGGACAACACTTGACAGGACATGGGGAATAAGACACAGACAGAACTCCAAAGTAAAACAGAAAACACTGAATGACCCTAACGGACAGACACTTGACACTAGCAGGTCCTGACAGTAGGTGTCCACCATCTCCACCCCGTTAATGAAAACAGGTGTTGGGTGTCTCTTCCTGCGTCGGAGGTCCACTACCAGCTCTTTGGTTTTCCCAATGTTGAGCTGCAGGTGGTTCCTGTCACAGCATCCCACAAAGTTCCTGATTAGGTCTCTGTACTCATCCTCCTTGTCATCTGTAATGCAGCCAACAATGGAGGAGCCATCAGAGAACTTCTGCAGGTGGCATGTCCTAGAGTTGAAGCAGAAGTCGGAGGTGTAGAGGGTGAACAAGAACGGCAACAGTACTGTTCCCTGAGGTGTTCCGGTGCTGCTTGTCACCACGTCTGACAAGCAGCCTTGCAGCCTGACATACTGTGGCCTGTCTGTGAGGTAGTCTGTTATCCATGCCACCAGGTCCTGGTCCCCCTGCATCACCTAGAGCTTGTCAGCCAGACAGACTGGCTGTATGGTGTCAAAAGCACTGGAGAAGTCAAAGAACATAACCCTCACTGTGCTTTGCGGGCTATCCAGGTGAGTATAAGCTCTGTGAAGCAGATGGATGATGGCATCTTCCACACCGATGCCAGCCTGATAAGCAAACTGCAGCAGGTCCAGGCAGCTGCGAACCAGGGGCCTGAGGTGTTGCAGGACCAGTCAAAGGTTTTCGACGTGTGACGTTAGCGCCACAGGCCTGAAGTCATTTAGAGCACTGGGACGTCCCTTCTTGGGCACCGGAACTATACAGGATGTCTTCCAGAGTGTGGGCACACTTTTCAGCCTCACGGAGAGGTCAAAAAGATGTGTGAAGACTCCTGCCAGCTGCTCCGCACACACCCTAAGCACCCGTGGGTTGATGTCGTCTGGTCCCCTGGCTTTAGTGTGGAGGAGGGGTGGCTGTCCACCCTGCTGGGTGTCAGACTGCTGCCCCCGGTGGTAGGGGAAGGGGGTAGCGAGACTGTTCTGTTGGGTGGGGGGTGAAGTGGCTGCCAAGCCTTGGTCCTCAGGAGCTACGAGGAGGGAGGTAGCACAGGTGTGGGTGGGGGTATCAGAGGGGCTGGAGGTGGGCCTGGTCTGTGCTGGTGAGTCGAATCTGTTAAAAAACAGGTTTAGCTCGTTCGCACGTTCCCTAGTCCCCTCCGCCGTTCCCGTGGCTCTTTTCATGCCAGTAATGTTCCTAACCCCCGCACAAACCTCCCTAGCATTCCCCTGCGGTAGCTTTCCCTCAATCCTGTTCTTATTGTCACGAACCAGGTCTGGAGGATCCAAAAATGCAGAGTCGTTTGAGTCGTTTAATTTATAATGGTCAAAACCAGGAATTCAATTTAAGCGAAGGTACAGGTAAGGATCAGGCAAACTCGGTAATCTAGAAACAAACGAGATCAAAACACAAAGAACTCACGAGGAAAAAACGCTGGACTGCTCACGGGGAAAATAAGGTCATGTAAGACAATTTGGCACAGGAGGAAGGGAACACAGGGGTTAAACACACAAGGGAGAGGTAGACAATTGGACACAGGTGGGATGCATTAGGGAGAGGGAATAATCAGACACACCTGAGGGACAACACTTAACCGGACATGGGAAGTAAGACACAGACAGAACTTCAAAGTAAAACAGGAAACACTGAATGACCCTAACAGACAGACAATTTATACTAGCAGGTCCTGACACTTAAAAGAGTCTTTGGCCCTCCGCAGTTCCCTCCTCAGCTCTCTCTGGATTTCTTTTTGGGCAACCCCATTGTCCCCAACTGTGAAAGCCTTCTTTTTCCTGTTCAACAGGAGCTTGATGCCCCTGTTGATCCATGGTTTGTTGTTGGGGAAGCAGCGAACCTTCCTGGTGGGGACAACACTCTCCTCACAAAACCTGATGTAGTCAGTGACGCATTGAGTGAGGCCCTCAATGTCATCACCAAAGTCCTCCTGAAACATTTTCCAGTCTGTTATCCTGTAGCACTCCATCAGGTTCTCCTCTGCCTCCACTGACCAATGCTGTACAGTCCTGGTGGAAGAGGGCTGTCTGAGCTGACTCAGGCAATGGTCTGATTTGCCTAGAGGGGGGAGGGCTGTGGCACTGTATGCCTCATTAACGTTGACATACAGTAAGTCCAAGGTCTTGTCCCCTCTGGTGCTGCAGGTCACATACTGTGTGAAGTTAGTCAGTGTCTTTGAGATATCAGCATGGTTAAAATATCAGTTTATTATGAGGAGAGTGTTGGGATGCCGCGTCAGCAGGTTTGCGACGGTCGAGTGAATGACGTCACAAGCGCGCGCCGCCACTGCCGATGGTGAAGCGTAAACAGTGACAATGATGGCCGCTGAAAACTCCCAGGGCAGATAGAATGGTCTCAAGCCCACAGCCAACAGTTCAACGTCAGGGGTGCATGTTATCACCTTCGTGGTTACATGTCCCGGGTTACACCATTTGTCGTTAACAAAGACAGCGAGTCCACCACCCAGCTTCTTACCGCTCTGTTTTTCTCTGTCCACCCGAACTAGTGAGAAGCCGGCTAGCTCCACTGCACAGTCTGATGTCTTCCCGTTCTCCTGGTACTCACGTTGTCCGCTGACGAGGGCAGAGAGTTCATCCATTTTGTTTGGAAGTGAGCGTACATTCCCCATGATGATCGAAGGAAGAAAGGGTTTGTATCTCCACCTCCTCTCCGTCTTCTTGTTCTTCACCAGGATTCCAGCTCGGGTTCCTCGTCTCTTTCTCTTCATCTCCTTCGGACATGCCGTGGGTCGTTCCCGGTGCTGGAGGAGGTCCTCGCACGAGTAAACAACCGTCCATTGTTTGGTGATCGCTGTGTCCGTAGTCCTGCACATTGTTACTTCGAAACTGAAACCAACTGCCTGTGTCGTAGAGTACTTTCCCAAAAAGTGCCAGGGTAAGAAAATAAACTAAAAGAGCAAAAGGAGTAAACAAAAGTAAAAAAGGAGTTGCGAAGCAGGAGCTGCTGTGTTGGGCTGCCACTTGCTGCGGCGCCCGGAGCATAATTGTGTGTGGTAGACAGTTGATGTCTGAGGCCACCTCCTCTGTTAAGTGATGGCTGTTCCAGCTCGACAGAGATGGCCTCCTTTACTCCTCTCTCAAACCATTTATCCTCCCTGTCCATCACATGCACATTCTCATCCTCAAAGGAGTGTCCCTTCTCCTTTAAGTGTAGGTGGACTGCTGAGTCCTGGCCAGAGGAGCTGTCTCTCTGGTGTTGAGCCATGCGTTTGTGGAGAGGTTGTTTGGTCTCCTCTTGAATGAGAGGCAAAATGTCTTCAAGAAGTCCAGTTGCCTTCAGAAGAAATACCAAGACTACCATGACTTGGATGATTGAGAAACTTCACAAACATTTGATCTGAGAGAGCAACAATACCTACTCAGTTACAGGCAGAGAGAACGTCAACATGTCACAGAGGAGGCTGATTATTTCATACACATCCCACCACTGATAACACCAGCCTCCACAGAGGCCTGCTTTCACAGCAGTCACTCAGGACAGAAAAGACAACAGCAGAACAGACAGGAGCTGTCAGTGGACCGAACTTCAGTTCATGACTTTATTGGATAAACTGTAGCCCCTCTGCAGCTCTGGAGATGAAGAACAATGGCAGAAAGTATTAAAAAGTATTATAATTACAAAAATGTCTAATGAAATTTTAGCCAATGAATTATTTCGATACACTAGATTGAGCTATGTAATGTAAAAACTGGTTTATGACTCATATACACAGCAAAAGAAAAAGGAGGAGGAGGGGCAGGGAGACCAGCAAGTATCCAATGACTCTATATAGATTGTTAGGTGATGCTCAGTGTGATGGCTGCATGGAATATCCACACAAAGGGTAGTATAACTCTAACCTCATCTTACATACCCTGCACCTGATCCTTTGTTTAGCACAGCATATAGATACAGAAGGCCACATAAAGACAACACATAGATTTACTTAATTTATATTTCTTTAACCTTTATTAGCCATTTCTTCGATACTTTACTTTGTATTTAAGTTGAGTGCACACATCATTATTTACATTATAAAGGTATCTGATTTTGTTTTTGCTGTTCACCTCCTGTTCTTTCCTCTGTCCTCCTGTTGGTCTCGCCTCACCCGGACCTGGCTTCCTCTGGCAAACTGGCAAAGGGATAGCACCTCATTGGGACTGAACTAAATAGCAGGGGGGGAAGAATGGACTATATCATCTCTTGGGAGCACTGATTTGTGTGGTGGTAACATTATGTATTTGTTGATATTAGAATCCTTGTTTCAAAATAAGTTAGCCATCAATGTCTTTGTATCAAAATGTTTTGTTTATTTTTGTTAAAAAAAATGATTGTTAAAATGACACATGTTTAATCTTAATTTGTTAATTACCCTTCATTGGTTTTTTGTACCTAGCCAGGTTTATGTATATTGGTTCAGTTGTTCAGTTTTTTAGTTTTTTAGTTACAGTACAGTTGAGTTGTTTGCTTAAAGGTATTTATGTTGTTTGTTTTTCTTTAAAGTACATTTTTGTACAGCAACTTGGTTTTTTTACCCCTTTTTTCCTTCTCTTGGGTAAATAAAACCCTTATTTTTGCACCTTATCCAGCCTTGGCGTGTTTGGTCCATTACACTCAGTGAGAGAGGTAAACATCAGATCTCTGATGTGGAAACAATTGCAAATTGCAATCAAAACTTCTGCAAGGGTGTCAAGAGGAAGAATAAAGTCTTTAAGTAAATTTTGACTAGAGATCTGCCAGAACCATTTTTCTTTCCCAATACGGATTCCAAAACTTGTGTTTGGAATATAGGTACATACTGACAACCGATCCAATACTAGTGCATTAAGCTGCAGTAGATAAATTTGAGAGGAGAGAGGACTCAAGTTGCAGACTTGAACAAGCCGCGCTTTCTCTTGGTCTTTAAGCCCCTACCTGCAGAGAAGACTGCTGTGTACAAGCTTGGTATACAGTCTACTATACGAGTAAATATCTCTGTAAAACATTTTCCTTTTCTTGAAATGTCGGGGTTATTCTTTGGTGTTTTTGTGGTGTATGTTTAGCAACGAGCAGTTTTTTCGTCACTGATAGTCGTTTCTCCACAATTATGTTCTTAAAGGTCCTGCCGCTCTTGCTGAAGTTACTGAGGCAAGGGTAGGGGCTGGTCACTTGCGACAAATTATTGACAGTCGTCAGACACTCTCATTGTTTTTTCTGTGGGAAACAACTTGTTTCTACAAACAGCATTAGGAGCAGTAGGTGGGACCATAGGAGCTGGACTTTTTCATGTCTGTCTCATGTATTACATGTATCGCTGGAAATAGTGGTCATTTTGGCAGTTATCACAAAAAGTTATTTTTTATGAAAGTTCACCACTGCAGCTTTAAGAAAATGTGTAATGTTTTGTCAAATGTAGTTTCGTGCAATAAAACAACATTTCAGAAATCATAACATTTCACGAATTATGACATTTCACACATGATGACAACATTTCATAAATGCTGCGACATTTTATAAATCACAACAATATGACATGTTGAAATATTATGTTGTGTGAAATCTTGTTGTGTTTTGCACCTTCAAGGTGAACACAGTATTGGCAACTAGAAGCAGGTGTTAATCGTTTGTTGGTATACACTACAAAAGAAAAAAAAACACACACACACGTACACATGCATCCTTAGTAGCACCTGGATGAATATTTTTCCAAGTTAGTGCAATTGATCAGTGAGAGCCCAGAGATTCCAGAGTAGGAGGGTGTGGGGGAACAGTGTTCAGAGGACACTGCAGGTGTGGGGGAAGAGAAAACACAATCACATCTCAGTCAAACAAATGCGCCTCTGCTGATGGAGATTGATAGAGGGTCAGCATTCCAGTCCACACTGGAGATCTCCACCACTTTGTTTCAGGTCCTCTTTACCTCTCACTACATCTGCTGCTGCTGCTGCTGCTTCCGAGCCGAACATCTGGACAGCAAGACAAAGACAAGCAAGACAAACAGGAGTGAAGGACAGGTTTTCTGGAAAGAGGGCTGTACATGAGGTTGAGAGACGAGGGACAAAGTGAGGTCAGGGTAAGAGGTGAAAGATGTGAAACAGTTTATCTTTAGGAGGAGGAGGGAGCCGACATATGCGAGCTGGTTTCATTGGGAGGAAAGTTCTCACCCTCCGTGTGCCTGCTCTCCATTTCTCTTCATCCTCATTTGCTTCATCTCCTTGTAACACTTTTGTGAAACGTTTGAGACAGCCGAAGGCTACAGCTAACCCTTTAACCTCCTCTCTCAGTCTCCACTCTCTTTCTGGGAGCAGACGCCTGAAAAAAACTCCTCAAAACATTTTGTCTTCAGTTTTTTTTCCACCTCCTCCTTCATTTTTTCCCTAGGAGCCCAATAAAAGCCTTGCCTGCTCGTGTTTTCTCTACAAGTCCAGGGATGAGCTGGAGCTCATAAAAACGAAGTTGAGAGGACACATGGAGGTCCTGGGCTCTGTAAAAATGCTGTGGCTGCTGCTCTGGTAGCAGCAGGGGAGAGGAATATAGAGTTACACACACCTTGGGACTTTTTAATCCCTGTGAGCACTGCTCGGCCTAGGGAGGAAACACTCTGTAAAACTCCCTCCTGTGTGCTGTGCTTTCTGGAACAAAAAAACAGGTGCCAAAGTCAGGAATGTGAGATAGTGAATGATGAAATATTGTTATGGCATTAGTCCTTAACTTTCTAGGTTTATTGTTGTTTTTTTTACCACATGTATTATTCATTCATGAGCGTGAAAGTGTTGCTTAAGTGTTTGTTTAATCCAGTATCAGACACAGAACACAGATATAGTAAAATGATGAAATATGAACACGCTCCATTAAAAGTTAAAATCCTGCATTGAAAAATCTCACTTAAGTAAAGATAAATAAGTATATTTAGCAAAATTTGACAGTCAGGTCACATATATCCTTGTCATTTTTTGTTTCCTAATAAATACTAAATAAAAAAAAATTGCTCTAGACCTGCCCTACATGTAATGCATCATGAAAAAGTTTTAGCTGTAACTTAACAATATACAAATTAAACTGACTTGACCTTTTTTCATAAATGAATATTGGCCACAACAGTGCAATGTTGTGGCCACAGTGTCTAAGAGCAGAATAAATAACATAAGGTCTTTTTTATTCTTCATTCTTCTTATTTTATTCTTCATATTCTTCATTCTTCATGAAAGATTGTTGTCTTAGATGAATATTTATTAATAGTACCATTTAATCGTAGCTTTTGTTTTAGTATGTTCCTAATACTTACATTAGCTTTACGAGTGTGTTGTGGTTGCAAAAATAACAGTTGTGGACATACCAAATATTTTCTTATTTTGACTCAAGTTATCGTCAACTCAGGAGGAATGTTTCCTTGCCAGTTCCTGGTTCACCGTCCCGTCCTCCCCACAACTAGTCCGACTATAAATTCTAGAGAATTTTGTAACAGAATGCATGATTCTTGTCGTTCGGACGTTAATGTCAGAAAATAAGGAATTCATTTGTGAAAAAATGTCTAAATATTGTGTAAGCAAACTCCATACCCTTCAACAGTGTATATGTCAACAATATATCTAATACTAATTCAGTAGCTTTTCAGCTGATGTTTTCATTCTTTCAATCACAACATGTAGTGTTCTATTAAAGCTGTTTCTATTATTTCAAATTAGATGAGTTACTCGAATATTTCTACATGTTCTGTGTTTTCTAATTGGATTCTTTTTGAAGAATAAAGCTGCCAAATAAACGTTAAGTAAAAACCATAGATATAAGTAAGAAATATCTGGAAATACTGTGTTACTTCAGTAGAAATAATTACATTCCACCACTACTTGCATTCATGTGTTTGTGTATATGTGTATATGTGTGTCTGTGTGTGTTTTGACTGCTGATGGCACAGTGGAGGATCTATTTGAACAGATGTGAACTCTCAGTAACAGAGTGACCTCAGGTCCAACTTGGCTACACTGCAGATGATCTCTCCACCCTTGAAAAATAACACTCCTTTTACAGACTGACCTGCAGAGGAAAAAAGCTTGCAAACACACCAGTTAATAAGGCCAAGAATAGGGCTAAATTTCCTTTTTAAGCAGTCAATCTCATTGTAGCCTTATCGCCACAGTGTGGAATGAACATGTCAGGTTATGTCCTTGTCTTCTGTGAAACTATCTCACTTACAGTAACCAGACCATACAGAGAAACACGAGGTTTGTTTCCTTTCAAAGTCAGAGTCATTTGAATATTGATTTATTCTCTCATTGACTAAAACGGAGGGTTTTACACCAAATGCATCACACACTAACAGTGGCGAGCATGACAGAGGGGACTGCAGAGGCTGCTGACATCAGCTATAAAAAGGTGAATTTATGTGTTGAAGTTATACAGGCGGGAGGTCAGAGGCAGAGTGAAGTGTAGTGGGGTCAACAAGAATGAAGAGACAAAAATGTTTGGAAAGGGGACAGAAAC
>KV751337.1:2192749-2210407 GCA_001698575.1 Mola mola
CCCTCCCCTGAAACCCTGTAACAGTACTGAAGGCTAACGTATGTGTGCATTTGTTTCTGTGTGTGCCTGTGCTGAGCCTGTGACCCAAACCACATGCTGGTGTCCTTTACAGGGGAGAGATGTTTCAAAAGCAGCCCTCAGCCCTGGCTTCAAAAGGCCCCCAATCATCGCACCCACTTACAGCCAACGGTGCATGTCACTTATTGTGGACCACACTATTCATCAATTATGGTGGGCACAGAGGCAGTCCAACACCCTCACCGCAGTTCCACAAGAAATGAGTTGTCTTATGTTCTGACTGAAGCCTTCACCACCACCACAGTCCTCAAAGCCCATCTGGTGCAGGAGGTGCGGTGTGAGACCACTAACTCCACAGAGCTGTCACACTCGGCCTCTTCCTCCATGTTGTGTTATCTTTCCACATCTCCCCAAAAACTCCTCATCCTGCTGTAAATTTGGCTTCCTACAGCAAGCCTCATAATCCTTGTCCATCCACAGCCTTGCGCTGATTTCATAGGCTTGATTTGAGAGCCGCAGTAGTCAAATGCACACGCCTGTTCGACACACTCCAGTCCATTAGCTTAACATCCCACTAAGTTTTTATCCAGCCCTTTAGCAAGCAAACTAAGTCAAATTAGAGCTTGTTTCAACTCACCAGATTTGGACCCTTCAGTGTTTGGTGTTAAGTCCAAATGCCTCACTGGAATCCAAGTGACAGAATGCATGTTCAGATTGTAAAGGTGAAAATAGATGACACAAATGTGGCAAACGTATCTAGAGCTCCCCGATGAACGGATGACAGTGAGGTGCATAAAGCTAAGCAAGACCACACATTGCACAAGTCACAATCCTCTCCTCCTCTCATCTCTTCTTTCCACTTTCTGTCCAGAGACAGAGAGCAATTGAGAGAGAGAGAGAGAGAGAGAGAGAGAGTGAGAGAGTGAGAGAGAGAGAGAGAGAGAGAGTGTATTTCCTGTGTTACATCTGGACAGAACTCAGGCTGGCCCAACATAAAGGGTGAAAGGTAACTCTCATGCAGGCCACTTCGTCCTATTCACTACCACTTGAGTTGTGCCTGAACAGTTTTTTTCATTAACCTGCATAAAGTAATATTTGTCAATCCCAATATCACATTCTGAGCCAGGACAAACCCTGCCAAAAAGAGATCCAGCTGCTAATGCATGTGTTCCAAAACAGCAGCTGCACGTGAGGCTGTATTCATCTCGTCACAGGGCTTATTTCATGTTTCGTTTTGTTTTTTTTCTGTCCTGACACTCTTTGTTGGAGACAAATTGTGGTCAGATTAGGGATGTCAGTTGCAGCACCTCAGGATGCGAATTCAGCATTAAGTGATGTTATCTCTCAGTTTTTGAAGTTTAAGGAAAAAATTATACAATCAGGTCATTTTTGGAGCAAGTTAATCTATAAATCCATGTTATTTCTGCCCATTCATTTAAGCATTACGTGGAAATACTTGAAATTCATGATGTGCACCCAGCGTTTACTTTCCACTGGGTGTATATAATCTTAACTGCTTTGACAAAAAACAAAATGGATTTGATTACAGATATATGTCTAAGATGCATGTTGTGACATCTGAACATTAAATGTTGCAATTGAGAGAGCACACCTAAAAAATCATTGACCAGGCAAGCAGAGAAGTGGAAAAAATGGAAGTAGGACATATGTATAAATGGTTAAAGTGTTTAGCTAAAAGTAATGGATCAGCAACTGGAACAGATACTGGATGGAAGTTAGCTAAGAGTAATGGCAGACGTCTGTCTTCTGACAGTTTAATTGTATGACACCGTGTTTACTTTTATATGATGTGTCACTTATGATTATTAACAAAAGATAATTAACAATAATTCAGGTGATTGATGGTTCATCTGACAGGTCTGTCACATACAGACTATACAGGAAAAAAGAGGTTGGGAAAAGATGCTGTAATACCATTGCATTTAATGAATTGCTTTTAATAACAAGAGCACACGTAGGGTATATATACTGTATGTATACACTTTATAATGTCACTGCTGTTGACAATGACCTTTTACACCCATTAAATTTAGTGATTTACCTTTAAAAAAGTGAAACTAGTTAAAAAGATACCTCAGTTGAAATGTAGCAGAAATGTTCAGATAAGCAATTTAAAATAAAAATGCCTGTTGTGACCTTGTCAAATTTATGAATTTATTCAGGGATTTTGAAAATATACATATGTGATGTAAGATAAAACAAAGTTTTGGCTGAGATAGAATTTTTTTGAATAGAAAATTACTTGGTAAAAGTGAAATGAAACAAATAGTGCTTTAATAATACTATCTGACGTAAAATATACTTCAGTATCAACAGTAATTTTGTGGCAATACATGTTCTGACATTCAGCATTTTATCTTATTGTCCAAATCTTTTTTTTCCATTTTAAATTATGACACTGTCCTCCAAAATGTGTTGGAGTGCGAAGCAGCAGAAAATGGAATTACTCCTCTGCAAGTACCACAAATGTGGACTTTACGGCACAATGGTTACATTGCTTCACTGCACACACATCATACCTTTAACACGCTTTCTTTAAAGGTTGTTTTCTTGGACATTGTGGACAGTTTGTTACATGAATCCATGTAGGACGCGTACACACACACTCACACAGTCGCATGGGGTAAGCATTGCCTCATAAACAATTGCAGTCACACGCATGCTCAGGCCACGAGAGGAGCACTAATGGGAAAAAGATGAGTGCTGCCGGGGAGCAAACTCAGGAGGGGGGAGCGGCCAGTGGACACTGCTGTGCAGTTCCTGTTTCTCAACCCCAGCAGCCAGGATCAGACAGAGGTTCTGCGGCTGAAGTCACAGTGCTCATTGAGTTCTGCTGGAATCGGATTTATGGCCTGTGAGTGTTCTTTTGATTCCTCTCTCTGGATCATCTTCTGGATTTATCTCTTACATAAATACAGTTTGTTCTTGCCGTTTTTGTATTTTTAACTCAATACATTATTGCAACAGTTTTTTTTTTTTCATTCTTTAAAGAAAAAAAATAACTTGCTTTTTTTAAAAAAATTTAACTCATCAACTAAAAGTATAAGACTTTTTGTTGTTTTTTTTGTCGGGCGATCTTAACTGTTTGGACTTCATCATTTTGAGATTATCCATATTTTGAGTTGTTGATATTTACTGATTCATCAGAACAAAAATTTTAAATTAAAAATGCTTAGAATGATCAAACCGATTTAAACAACCATAGTTTGAAAATTTCAGTGTTGAATAATGTGTTCCTGAGGATGCAGTCCAGGTCAGTGACAGAGAGACTAATGCCTTTCCATCTTTCTCAAAGAGAACAGTTTGGAGCATGAAATGATTAAGTGTGATGTGTTTGTAAACCAGTGCCGAGAGGAAACAGTCCTGTGCTGTCAAGGAAAAAGTGTGTCAAATTGTTTATTTTCCTCCGGATGGCGGTCTTTTCCAGTCCACAGTGCGTGCTGATGACAAAAAAACATTGCAGAATCAACATCTCACAGTGGATCCAGTGAGGGACCATGAGGCCCCTGAGAACAACCTTTGGGTTTCTGTGAAGATGAGCACAGATTGCAGCCTGGGTGTCAACCGTTGAATGTTTATTCCGATTTGATTTTCCTCACATCACTTCATCTCTTTTGTGCCCCGTCTGTCCTGATCTCGCCACATCTTCCTGACCTGATGCAGAATAGGTCTTTACTGCCATTTTTGAGCTATAAAACTTTTTGTTTTCTGCATCCGTCCGAACAAATTCCTTCATACAGTCCTCATTTATTTTTCTGCACTCTCTCATTGCTTTCTGTCTTATCCGTTATGTGTATCCACTGAGGCTGAATAATATTTGGACAGGTGTTCTTTCATATACACTAACTTCAACGGCTCCAGTATACTATTTCACTGCAGCTTCATAAAGTGAGGAGGGCAGCATGTGCAGGCTGGTGGATGGTTAAGACTGTGCTGTACAATGTAGTCTATACTGTGTGTAATCCCCAACAATAAAAAAACTGTTTAGCACCAATTTTCCTTTACTTTTAAAGCTTTCTTTTTTCCCCAGTTTCAGACAACTGTGGAGGCCACATCTGGAAGACAGATGTAGTCCCCAAAGCCTGTTCTCTGGCTTCGACTTTCACTCTCTCTCTCTCTCTCTCTCTCTCTCTCGCTCCTCGCGCTCTCACTCTCCCTGCTATCTTCCTTGCGTATTTCCCTTTCCTCTCCTTTCTTTTAGGGAAACATGAGAGCTGTACTAATTCTCCCTCTCTTTCTCTTCCCCCCCCAGCCCAGCCGGACCACCCACATTCGGAAACGCCTAGCTGTTCCTGAGGCAGAGCTGGCAGCAGCTTACAGTTGGAGAGCAACAAGAGAGAGAGATGTAAAGGATGGGTTATGACTGACGGTTTTAGCACAGTATCAATTACATCAATGTCAAAGCCGTGAGCTGCCATAGCATTGCAGTCTAAAAGAGACGGCTTTGCTGCTTTGATACCTCACAAAATCTTATCTGTATTCATTCAATAAAGTGCCCACAACCCAATCACACAAAAATAAATTCCCAAGACCTGAAATGAATGTACTTTAAAACAGCAGTTTTTATTTGGTAGGTAAGCAGTAAATGAATGCAACCGTTTAAACTGCAGTACAATGGTCAATGTCTCCACCACGTGGATATTTATGAGTATTACAGGCTAACGAAAGCATAACTTCGCCATCAGCATAGCCTCTTTACAAAATATTTATGACGTTGACGTTGTTAATCCTTTATTTCTTCATGGATTACTAATAATCCACTTACAACTGTTGTGCTGCCAAAACCTCCTACTCCTTCTACTTGCTTTTTATGCTGTGCACTGGTGTAGCCATGCTTAGTTAGAGGTTGGGTAATAAATGTAATATGTAAATATGTCATATTGTAATAAAAGAATCTGTATTTTACAGTGAGATTTTACAGTCGATATCATTACCTTTCCGGGTTCTAAAGTCTATTACAGTAACATGCTCTCATTTTGTGAATTTATCAGTGTTCAACTTGCGCTAATATTGCTTTTACCAGTTTCTTTAACTCCACATTACTGATGATTGTTTAAAAATATCTGATTGTGTTATTAATTTGCTGAAGTACCTATAGTCATCCCTACAGTATTGCAATCTTGTCAAAAAATACAGTGATATTTGATATTGACCAGTCCTAGCATTTATGAAGAACTTTTGAGGAGAAAACTCATTATATATTGAGTACATACCTTGTATCTTGATATGGCCTAAAAAAAAATTGTCATACAATTTTAAGGTCACTAAGGGAGCTTAGTTAAAGTTCAGTCAGGAAAACTAAACTCTTTCTGCATTTTACCACGTCATTCTCCTCTTCCCCTCATCCTATCACAAAACGACACACTTTCCTGTAGCCAATCAACCGCATACCCCAAACTTTTAAATGTCCTCTCTCTCTGCTGACTCTCAGCTCTCATTTCTGACTGACACAACCCACCTCTACCCCTGCAATAATGTTGATGCCTGGCATCTCCAATTAAGCACTCAGATCAGAAGATTTCATCCCAGACATCAAGCTCAATTCCTAATCACCACCACCAGTGTCTAGTCTCCAGGGCAAAGTCTTCTATTGTTTGGATTCACCTGATTCATCAGATTGTTCTTATGGTGATCTACTTCCTGCCAGGGTCAGCCAAAGATTATTTTGATTCGTTCACAATAAACAAACTTTATTTTCACTTTTACTACCGTCATTGCCGATTATATAGTCTCTCCTGACTGAACTAAGCCCTAATGGACAGTTTTTTTGCCTGACTTTCCCTATGTTTCTGTTATCCCTATGTTTATGTTGAGAAAGCTCATCTGTCTGCTTGTTGTCCTCACACGCCCATGTTGCAATGGTCTGAACACATCCTTGCGCACATGTTTGAACCAGACACAGATTCCCGGGAAGAAGAGGAAGAGCTACTTGTAAGTTGCCAACAAGTTGAAGCATCAGAATGCTTATTTCCTAAAATATTAAGCCCCACACTGAAAGTCATTAGGACTGGTTCCTTAGGTTTTCTACAAAATGGAACTATTCAAGATCAATATACACCATCCAAAAGGTTTTATTCAAGGCTAGGCCCTGATGGGTATTAAACATTAACCATAAATAAAGCCATTACATAATACTGCAGGGTGTATTAGAGATGGTACCCATTCTGACATAGAAGCAGGCACTGGTGCTCAGTAGTTGAGTATAATACGAGTTGTAGGTGGTGGGCTAATAATTCAGTGGTACACTGGTGTGCAGAAAACAGTGAAATGAATTTAAAGTGCAACTTAAGGCATATTAGATAATCCCTCATTTAGTTTTCTGTGTTTTCCTCCTCTTCACCTCAGTGGCCACTGACCCAACAGTGGCCCCCATCATACTTCCCAACGGCCCCCCTACAAACAGGCCAACCAGTGCTCCTATCAGGGCCTCGCGTCTCACAATAGTTGGCAGCCACTTCACCCAGCATTTCAGCTTCTCCCAAAAGACCCAGAGAAAGGACGGAGTGGGAGATGAAGGCAAAATGCTGGCAGAGGGTAAAATACTCTCTATATCCACATTCAAGTCTTCTATGCTTCGCTCTGCCTCCTCCCGGACTGCTTCCATTTCTTCTTCTGTTACATCTGTCTGTTGTGGTGAGTCTGTGAGCTCCTTTCTTCTCCTCTGCCTCGCCATCTCTGCCTGCCGTGCTCTCACTCTCTCCTCAGCCTTCTGGTACAGAGGGCAGCTGACATGTGGCAACCCGCTCTCAGCAACCACCTGCTCTACCTTCTGCAGCAACTGCTGGACAGCTTGCCCCTCTTCTGTTTCTTCACCCCTTCTCTCCAGGGTGTGGTAGCGTCCACCGCATCTTTCCACAAGCTCCTGGAGGTCCTTGCGCCAGTTGACTAGGTACTCCTCCAGTGACTCGTCCTCTTCCTGCTCCTCGGTGTGGGTGAGGACAACAATGGTGTTTCCACTAACTGCAGATGGGCCGAACAGTTCCTTCAGGACATCCAGTGCCTCAGCCTCTCCGTCAGCTGGTTGCTTCACAGGAAAAAAAGGCAATAAAGGACGATATGTGTTTTCTTCTTTCCTTTGGCTCGCAGCTTGAGCTAAACCAGGCCGGAGTGGAAACTACCACCACCTACCACACAGTCAAAGAAGCATAATATATTTGTCATATTTATTTTGAAGGACATAACTGTTACAAATTGCTGTCACCTAGGAAATGTATAAGTAGTAAAATACATCTTCATTTAGATACTGTATGTAGGTGCATCTGTAAGTACTATATATGTGGAGTAGTTCAATTGACAAATAAATATGGTTGACGTGTCTCCACTTGCTCCCATCAGACTCCCTAAAATTACAGAAACAGTCTTTGAGAAAAAGTTTTTTGAATTTTTAGTTTGGCCCATGTCCCCAATGATGGCCATGAAGTGGAGGAGTTTATGTCCCCCCCAGCCACCAAGGGGCAATCAAGATGTTTTGGTTTCACTTTCCGGAAGCTCTCATTTTGTTCATTTCTATATACATGCAAAATTGGAATTTAAAGTAAATGTTGCGATCATGCACTGAACAAAATGTGTTTGTGTCATGTAATAATGTAAACTGAAACCATGGAACAGCCTGTCTCTGTGAAAGCAGCAAGACTTTAAAATAGAACATATTTGCATTTTAATGCAGAAAATATACACACACACACACACACACACACACACACACACGTACACAAGACCGCCCACAGAGGGCGAGTAGGGAATTTGTTTCTTATATATATATAAAAAATTCCCCACTCGCCCTCTGTGGGCGGTCTTGTGTCTCCTTCAAGCTCGGGTCCTCTACCAGAGGCCTGGGAGCCTGACGGTCCTGTGCAGTGTTTTAGCTGTTCCTAGGATTGTGCTCTTCTGAACACAGGTCTCAGATGTTATTCCTGGGATTTGTTGGAGCCACTCTCCCAGCTTGGGGGTTACTGCCCCGAGTGCTCCTATCACCACTGGTACCACTGATGCTTTTACTCCCCACATCTTTCCAGCTCCTCTTTCAGCCCTTGGTATTTCTCAGGCTTCTTGTGTTCCTTCTTCCTGATGTTGCTATCACTTGGGATTGCGACATCTACCACAACTGCCCTCTTATCCCGCTTGTCGACCACCACGATATCCGGTTGATTAGCCACCACCATCTTATCGGTCTGGATCTGGAAGTCCCACAGGATCTTAGCTCGGTCGTTCTCAATCACCTTAGGAGGTGTTGCCCAATTTGATCCTGGAACCTGCAGCCCACACTCGGCACAGATGTGTCTGTATACTATGCTGGCCACTTGGTTGTGATGCTCCAAGTATGCTTTACCTGCCTGCATCTTGCATCCTGCTGTTATGTGCTGCACTGTCTCAGGGGCATCTTTGCACAGTCTGCACCTTGGGTCCTGTCTGGTGTGGTAGACCCCGGCCTCTATCAATCTTGTGTCCAAGGCCTGTTCTTGTGCTGCCATGATCAGTGCCTCTGTGCTGTCCCTGAGAACAGCCTTCTCCAGCCACTGGTATGTTTTTGGTCAAACGTATATATGCTTTATTGTGAATACAAAAAAAGTTGGAACAGGGGCCAGACTGGAACATTCCATAGGTAGACTATGAAAATATCTGAAATCTGGGGTTAAAGTCAGATTTCAGAAAAAAATGACCCCCAAAAAATGTTTAACAAGCGGCCCTGATCCTTTTCCATGTATGTCACACAAAAGGTGAATACTGCCACATACTAAGTGGTGTGCATTACCAAAAATAAGTAATACAAATGGATAACAGACATTGGTTACAGTTACACAGTTCCAGACATTTTACAACATCTTTAGACCTTGAAAAAAATGAAGATGCTTCACAATGTTTAAAGGAGTTATGCTGTAAATTACATTGCTGTCTTTGCCCCCAAAACTTACCTCCCTGACTGCATATTCAAGAAATTCAATTTCAAATGTATTTTTTTTTCAAAGATATCTCCAATATCTCCCATGCAGTATTGCAACCAGTTGCCTTGTGTTTTTCACTCCTACCTTTCTGCCTGCAGCCTCTCCCGTGTGTTTGCAGCACTCCTGCATTGGGGCAGCATCTGTGCACTGCTGGTGCTCTTGCAGGCCCAGGATGGTGCACACTGGTGATGCACAGCCAAAGACCACCAGTCTCAGCTCTGCGCAGCACGAGACACAGCAGTGAAAATATGTATAAAAGTATTTTTCACTGCCACTCTATGTATACAGTACGTGAGCCAGCGTTGATATAGCGGTAGTTTTCCATAACAAGTTTATTAAATGCAATGGTGGGGTTTTGTGACATTAAATAAAATGAATTGTTCGTTTTTACACGTGTAAAGGTGATAGGCTATCTATTGCTTACTCTGTCTACAGACAGAGGGCAGCTGATATAAATGCTGTGGCGTCGCAGCCTAACATTTCCAAGTAGGGACAGCGCCCTTTGCAGACAGCTCTTCTCATCTCAGACTACGCAGATAACACAGAAAACACACCAGGTCGACACCCATCTGCTAACTTCTTTTCTCCTGCTCAAAACAAACAGCTGTTGAACACATAAAAGACTAATTAAATGAAAAAAGACGACAGAAAATGCAGCCGACCTGAGCGTGAAGTAGACGCTGCCATGTTTCTTCCTTCTTACTGCCGTGTTCCGTGTTGAACTGGGATGGTCGCACTTCTGAGTTCCAACATGCTGACTCAGCCCGACTTCATAGATCTCAGCAGGAGCGAACACAGCTTTAAAGGTGGTGGAGTGTTGGGAAGGGGTCTCCATGCCGGGTCAGCCACATCATGGACCCAGCTCCAAAGTCCTGGGTACGCCATTCAGAGTCCAATCACTTCTGTCATTATTTTAGCACCGAAGCTATTATTTCAACGCCAGGAAGGACATTTTTTTCACATTTCCTAAATGTAATTTAAAAATATAGTTAACAACCAAATCAAAAATATTTAAATTTCATCTTCCACAGCGATAGCATTTCACTTGTGGCACTAAATGCAACACAAATATACATGTGGAAAAACTCAACTGCATGTCCGGGTTATTCGGGAAAATACACCGACCATGTTGAGAGCAATTTTATTTGGGAACTACTTCCCATATCACCCAATAGCATAAAGACAGACATGTCTTCATCAAAGTTGGTTAATTGGGGACCTAAATATCTAAAAACTACACAAATAGGACAAAAGGGTACCTACTTTCAAGTCACTCTTAATTATATACCAATTTACGACAAGAGTCATCTAATGGTACATGTTACATACCTATCATTTCCCCACCAGAAAGCACATTGCATCAGTGGTGAGTAAAAATAAAATACTTTTAAGAAGTTAGAAACCTCAAAACAGATCTCAGCTCTAGGTGGACAGTCATCAATCTTGACCAGAGAATGGCAACGTTTGGTTACAGAAATACATCAATATGTAGTAATAGGTACTGATGGTAAAGTGGTGGCTTTAGTAACTTTAGTGTGGACACAGTGCTGAAGAAAGCTAGGGTTGTTCATATTTTCCTCTATTAATGCTGAGTAGTAGGCTGCTCTGGCATTTTGCTGTTCTTATAAAAATGGTTACCAATCAATTTTGTCTCAAATTGGTCAGTTAATTCAGCTTTATTTCATAAAAAGCAAGTGACTGAAAAGGAAAGGTATCACCAGTCTTTAAGATTCATCCCCCTTGTCACTTTGAAAATCTGTTCAAAATCTCATGGTAATCCATCCTGAAAATTGGTATTGTAATACTTCAGCCCCGACCAAAGTGATGAGCCAACCGTAGAGCAACTATGCCGCTAGCATGGATAGTAAAAAGGTAGAAGCTGAATAAGGGAACAGGTCATATTTTAATAATGCCATTTTCTTAAGTGTCTAACAGCTCCTGCTAATAAAATTGCATCTAATTGTTTTTTTCCCCCCATTCATTTTAAAAATTTTACAGTATAGTCACAGCAAAATATCAAATGTATAAAACAACAAGGCAGGACAACACTTTTTATACAAGCAGGGGTCAAATATATTACATTATGTTAATGATCACGAAAAAGTTAACAAGTTTGTTGACTTTTTGAAAATGTTGTGTACATTTCAGTAAAAAAAAAAAAAAAAAAAAAAAGTGGCACATACAGAATAGGTGTCATACACAGTCAACCCCATTTCACAGCTAAATAGATGCACACATACCATCTGTGTATACATTCATTCATACAACATAACGTTGTACAGTAACAGTAAAACTACACTGACATATCACAAAAGATTAATATGTTCAGTAAAATTTTTCATTTAAAAAATATAACAATTAGAAAATTAAGAACAAGTTTCCTAAAAATATACTTTAAAAACATGTTGACACTAGAAATATCCAGGTTTGGAGATGCCAAGCAGTGGCTTAAGTAAGTCCAAGGGTCAATCCAGTCAAACGTGTTGACTTCTGATGCTGATCATCCTTCACTCAGAGCCCAGGCATGATGTAGGCAATGTTGTCCAATGTATTTGACTGACAGAAAGAGAGAGTGCTTAGTTAGAAACTGCAATAAGAAAGCACATGATCACAGTAATGTATGTGTGCAATGTAAACAGTCCATACAATAAAACATGTTCATTATTGTGAAAAGAACAATTTAAAACTGCAGTTGGTAACTTATAAAAATAACTTTGTTGTAATTGCTAAAATGATCACTACTGACAGTAATGTATGAGATAGATCTCTATGCTCCTAACAGCGTTTGCAAAAATCCTTCACTTCTCAAAGATGGGCTTGTCTCCCTCTTGCCTCAGTAACTTCAGTGAAAGCAACAGAAGCTACACAAATGCATTGGCAGAGAAATGGCAAGTTTCTGATGACCAGCAATGATAAAAATGCCCCTCCGTGGGTACACCCAACAAAGGCACCAAAAAATATCCAGAGGGCTTAAAAAAAAAAAAAAAAAAAAAAAAGGATTAAGACTGATCCAATCTCATGCACAGCAGGCTTCTCTGCAGGGAGGGGCTTGGAGGCAGAGCTAGAGCGCAGCTTGATCAAGTTCACTCTCTCTCAATCTTACTGACTGCAACTTTAAGTTATTATGCAATATTGATAAAAGCTAGTACTGTACCAGAACATTTCGAGGGCATCCGTTTAACTGTGGGATCTGTGCTGTGAGACAAGTCAGTGGTCCCAGAGCACACAAGATGGAGTCTAGAAGTACAGACAAACTCCCAGACACAGCCACCATCCCCTGAAACAGAAAAAACACATGACTTACTTATTCTACTGCACAATACAAGGCCATGTCCATAATAGGTTCATGTTTCACCTTCTAACCCCTTTATTCCCCAGACAGCAGTGCTGATACGTATATTTGTTTCATCCTCCTAACCTCTTCAGGAGTGTTTAAGAAAGAAAAGAAGATTCTGTCACTCAGTTCATATGCTCCGATATTTTATCTTGGTCATTTTTCTTTTATTGTTGTGCTTCATTCTTTGGTAATTGGCTATGAAAAGATAAAAAAATTATAAAAAATAAATAATTTTACTATTGCAAACATGTTGTTTTATTTTGAAAGTGGACTCGACTCATTTCTGTCTCTATTCTACCTTCCAAATTTTCTACATTTATTGAGAAACTGCAACCCATTAATTAAAATTAGAAAAAAACAAACATTTGAAGTAAAAGAAGAGTAATAAAAATGTCAAATAAACTATCTCTATATTTGCACCGCCTTAAAGTAGTACTTAGCTGAAGCTCCTTTAGATTTTATGAAAACAGTCTTTTTTTCCACCTCAGACATGTTGGGCTTAGTGGCTACTTGAAAACAGATACAATCAGGCAATCAGGAAGTCCACTTAAATCCAACCATAGCTACTTGAGTTTGCTCACAAAACTTCAAAGCTTCTGATTGCTATAGTAATGTCGTGTCTCTCACTTAGCTTAGTGTCCCTCTACAGCACCAGCGTGTGCATGACTCGGCCCCTCTGCAGTGTACCATAACAGCAACAACACACATACGCCAATATGCCACACACGTAACGCAAAGTCAACGCAATGCTAGTGCACATGAACTGCCAACAATATACTTGCACAAAAAACGCAACTAAAAGGGCCTACATTTAACAACTCTGATAATCTTGTTCCAAAATCTATTTAGCAGACTCAGTACAGCATACAGACTAACTCATTTCCAAATAACACAACACCATTTACAGCACTTTCTTGTTATTACACATTAAATGTGCACGGGCACATTCCAGCAACACAGAACAAGATAGCAAATTATGTTTACCTTTCATAAGTATACACGTAAGCCTTACAATATTTCCTCTTTTATATTTGCTGCCAGATAACTCCTGTGGTTTAGACATACTGCAGTGTTTCCACACTCTCACATTTTTGGATTGTGTTTGTTTTTTAGGTAGACGATCAAAACTGATGTCAGTAAGCCAGGCTACCATCAGCTGCTAAGTTCTGGGTGGGAGGGAGCTATATTCCTCTGCCTTTCATTGGGTTTACAACATAAACAAGCCTGCGCTCCAACATGTTTCTTGTTTGCCCATATTTCACCGTACTTGCAAAAGTGCTGCTCAAGGCAACTGTTTAGTTCGCCTATATGGATTCGCCAGCCCCGGCCATTACACGACAGCGTGATGTAAAATAATTACAAAATTCAGGTTCATAACTAGTTATATTACTACATTACTGCTAAAAAATAATATATTACTGTAATAAGTTACTTGTTTGTACCCCCAACACTGTGTGCACAGGCCCTAATGAAGTACATCAATGTAACACAGTAAAGCTTTAAAAATGTGAACTGCACTGTTAATAAAGTATATACACACTTACCTCTGTCTCCTGTAGCCGATGACCAATCAGGGACAGGGACTCTCCCAGGAGCTGCAGGTGAGCTGCTGCATCAATGGGGTCCACATCTGGCACTCGTGCAGGAGACAGGGACACTGTGCTGGGTGCCTTGTTTGGTGACACCATTCCCGTTCCTGTTCCTGCAGCTGTCAAGGAAAAACGCAATCGGACATAAGGAGAACTGTCAGGAGAAGTCAAAGAATTATAAATCTACAGATCTTTAAAGTCCAAAATACCTTTAGTTTTGCCCTCACTGACAGTCTTATGTTTAACTGTGGTTGCCTCAGCCTTGTTCTGTTTGTGCTGCAGATATTGAGCCTTTTGCCTCCAAACCTGCTCGGAACAGACCACAGGAATTTCTGTAAGGTCACCAACAGTGAAATTTCTCCAATATCAATTAACAAACAACAATAACTTACTAATTTGTCCTTTTCGGGCATTGCCTTCCACACCTCCGCTAACTTTTTGCTTAGCTCACCAAAAACTGCAGATTAAACACAAATGCATATTGTATATTTATATTTCAGTGATGTTTGAAAGGATGAATCAATGTCATTTCAAGAGTTTTACTAAATGATTTACCCACCTAGACCTGGCTGTTCTGCATTAATGTTGACTCTGTATTCCTTACAAAACACCTGATACGCTGATGTGTTCTTCTTCTTTGGCTACAAAAGGACAAAGAAAACAACCGGCCACCATAATGCTATTAGTGTGAAGGGAATCTGTTTGCTGACTAAAATGCGTGTTTGCATTTACATTCCACACGTGACAAATGTCTCATGTAGAACATTAAGGCAGAGGGTTCAGTCAAGTTGGTGATTTAATACCAGTGCCCCCACAGCAGCTTAAGATTTCCTCTTTGACTCCTGCAAGAAACATGACTGAATAGTCTCTCACCTTATCTTTTTCCTTTTCGTGCTTTTCCCGATCTTTCTCATCTTTCTTCTTCTTCTTCTCTGTTGTGCCATCACTACATTGATGGTGTTGTGGAGGGATGGGCGTGCCCATGGCATACATTGGGCCAACAGCACTGTGAGAGAAAGTGGGATGGGAGTGGCTGTGGCCTCTCGATGAGTCTGATCAGAGTGTCATACAAAGACAAAGCAAAAGTAATGAAGCCTTGCATTGACACATTCTGCTACAGATTTGATCAGCCTTTATTTTCTTCTTGGAAACTGCTAACTCAACACATCAACTCAGCAGATGGAAATTTTAAATGAAACCATCAGCCCCATTTTTAATACTACTACTAAAGACAGTTCAGTAACCACACACCCCACTGACGCGTTTTATCCTGTATCGGCGCCATATAGATTTTAGGGAGTTTAAGTGCATTCATTTTTATTTCTTGGTCCCTTTATCACCAAAGTAAAGCCAGAATGGCTGCTGTGGTCTATAGTAAACCCACCTCCAAATCCTTTACTGTGCTTCTTGTCCTTCCCACTCTTCTCTTTGTCTCTGTCCTTTTCTTTGTCCTTTTTCTTCTTGCTTTTTTTGCTTTTCTTCTTCTTTTTCGACAGGTGTGTGTAGGAATCATCTATAACCAGTTCACCAGCTTCCTGTTCACCCCCAGATGATGAACTATCATCTCCCATCCCACCTCCATAATGGCCTGTATAACAGAGAACATAACAGAAAATATTGAAAATCTAAATATGTAAAAGTGGTAAGGCACATTATAGATATGGGAAAAATACAATGCAATATGTATTGTAGATATAAGGCTCCAATTTACTGCTGCACGCTATAACATTACTAGAAAATTATTGCAATACATGGGTATGTATTTTAAATGAATGAGTTATGACTTGAACAACATGCGACGGTCTGCCGCACTCTTCTTCACCCTTCAGTAGGCAGAGTAGGGGTTTCAACTCTTTTCCCTCATGCAGTTTGAATGGCAATTAAAAACAGAGGCATGATGTCTTGCTTGTTGTCAAGGCAGATGCATTATTTTGCTTACATATGGAGAGAATTTTCATGGCGACAAAAAGAGGTTATGTGTGATAGTACAAGTGAACAGTCTAATACTCACACTTTCTTGCCACAGCTGACAGATGTAGCATAATATAGCATTGTTTTGCATATTTTAAATGAGAGTCTGGACAAACAATGCCCATTGAAAGATGATTTTAACACACACAAGCCAAGGGAGCACGGCGCCAGGACTTCAATTCTTAGTGGTTCACAGTAATTTTGGCTGGGCCTAATTACACAAGTTAATGTTTTTTTTTACATTTAACTGTTTCTTCCCAATTAGTCTCACTAAAGTGAAAAAGATTGATATGCTATGGAAGATGGCTACACTTATTTTATATAATATTCTTAAAGTCAAGATAGCTTATTATTTACACATAATAGTATATTTATTGCAAGCACAGGTATATTGCTGAAACTTGTGTACTTTTAGATTGTGTAGAACACTACACCTATTCATTAAGAACATAATAGTGGCAATTTAAATATTAATATACCATTATATACCATTTATCTAATTTGATTGGGGAGAGCAATTTAGAGTAGCCAATTAACTCCACTTCCATGTTTTTAGACTGCTGGAGGAAGCTGGTGGGTGTGAATTTGAGTGTGAATGGTTGTATGTCTCTTTAAGTCAGCCCTGTGATGAACTGGCAATTTGTCCAGGGTGTACCCTGCATAACGCTGGGGCAGGCTCGAGCCCCCCCGCGACCCTGCATAGGATAAGTGGTGGAAAATGGATGGATGGATTGATTGCTGAAGGAGAAAGAGACTGCTCGGTCAGATTGGCTTAACAAGAGAGTGCATGTTTATTTACACTCAAGGTTACTGGAATCTTACTATTTCATTGCACTTGAAAGACTATGTCCCCCATTGGTGTACGCTATATGTATATACTGTATATGTATATATTTATACACGTGGCTGCAGCTTTAAAGACCCCTTCTGGTGAATTGAGATTTTTGTCATTGTAACACGTGGTGTTTTATATGTATAATGACACACATCATGACTGACAGAAGAAGCTAAAATCGTGGCTGAAAATTTCTGCTTTCATTCTGCAATCAACCAGTGACATAAAAATTCATTTAGACAGCCTGGGTCTTCTTTGTAAAAAACCTAAGGAAATCCTAACGCTATTTGGTCACCATTTCTAAACTTTTTTCAATCCCCTTCCCATCTGTTAGCCACAACATAAAAGTATTTGGTTTTTTTAAATTTACTTATTCAGTATTTATTGATCTATATCTTTTTTATTTTGCCTGATAACCAACCCTAAATACATGTATAAACTATAAAAAGGTTTGAGAAAAGGGAAAACTTTGATATCATGACAGACTATACATCAACTATAATATGGTGATAAATATGAAAGTTGTATTTGCAATTGTTTTATCATGTTTGGTTTGTATCAATATACTATTTGCTTAGATACATATTTAACTGAGGTATTGGTGATGTTGATAATTGGGATTATTAGCACTATACCTATATAAATATACAGCCTATACATATGAAAACTCTAGATTACTATATTTTCTAATTAATATTATTGTGATTGTATGAGTGATTGATGTATTGTGTGAGTGTATTATTATCACCCCCAGACTTTTATTATTATTATTGTTCCTTTTGGCATTTTAGAATATACTGTATGTATGTATGTGTGTGTATATATATTTTTTTTTCTTAATTTTCTCCTCCAATCTCCCAACTCTCTTGCCGCCACCCACAAAAAAAGAAAAGAAAAAAATCTCCCCACCATAAGAACAGACACCCTCCAACTGGGTTTAGGGAT
>KV751337.1:2210483-2230514 GCA_001698575.1 Mola mola
TGTGGATTTTATTCATTTTATTATTGTTTAAAAATTATTTTCTAAGTCCACATTTACTTATTATTTATGTTTTTTTTTTTTTATTTATGCATACGCTTTACCATTTCCCTTTGTCTCAATCGTTTTTTAGATGACTGTTACGCACACTAACTCTCAAATTGGCATCCTCTATATACTAATTTACCATTTTTTGTTATTTGTTTGTAACAATCAATTGTTTGTCCTTTCTTCCCTTGCTGTTCCAGTTGCCTAATTGTGTAACCTTTGTCAGTTTTTTGTCCTTTCACATTTTGTGCTTATGTTACTTGATTCAAAAAATCCTGACATCTTGCAGGAGTGTGGCTTAATGTTGTACTTGTTATTTTTCATACTGAAGATTTCTTTCATTCTTTGACAAAAAAGGGAATCACCCAAAATGTTATTTTAAAAATCAGAATAACTACCGGCTGAGAATTTCCATATTGGTGTATTCTTACTATACATACAAGCCATTCGTCATTACTGCAAGAAAGATAACGTTCTGGAAAATAACTGATCTCACCTTCCACCTCCACCTCTTTCCCCACTACAGGCAATGGATCTCGACTTTTCTGTAGTTTCTTCTTGGGTAACTTGGAGAGCTGAAGGCGGTCTCGATCCTTCTCTTTTTTCACGCCTCCTTTGGATGAGTGAGGTGTGAACGGGAAGCTCTCTTCTTCCTCTTTCTCAGGTGACATGATGAGCTTCATCTTTAGCCCGTCAGCCTCGCGCAACGTCAAGGGTTCCTCTTTGGGAGCCCCACCGTGGAACAGAGATGACTTTGAGGAAGAGGAGGAATGCTTCTTGGAGGAAGATGATGAAGATGATGAAGACACCGGGCGAGAGTGAGAGAAAGAGTGGCTCCCCTTGCTGCCACTGCTGCTCTCACGTTTGCGGTCCTTGAAGGAGTGTGAGGAGCAGGAGGGGTAGGAGGGTTTCTTGTGCAAATGAGGACTGGGGTCAGACCCTGTGGCCAGTGGAGAGGTTATAGCCTGTAGGAGGCCCATCGCTGTATCTGTTGGGTTGGACGATGAGGGAGACGAAAGGGGAGGAGAGCGGTCTGCAGACTTATGCTTTTTTTTGTGAGGAGGTGGACCCAAACCATCGTGGTCTGACACGGGCCAATAAAAAGGAAGAGAAAATATCTAGAGTTACAATAATTTTTTGCTAAATTAAAAGACTGTGGCAATATATAATATAAACCTCTTACCTCTGTAATAGTAGTCATCACTATGTTTTTTCTTCTTTTTGTGAGAATCCCCACCAAGCAGGAAAAGTTCTGAATCCTGATTGTAATAACACAATAGTTTAGCTTTCACTATTTATACATAACACACAACATAACTTGAATGAGTAATGATTGTGAGCAATAATTTTGACTTCCAATGACTTGAAAACAAGACAATAAAGATTATGCTGCATTCCATTTTGTGCTAAAGCTCTCGTAAAGTCCTGTGTAACAAATTCAGCGCACTACTTTCCGTTTACAGCAATGTGCTTTAACCACTCCATTAAAGACCAAACTCAATCTCAGCCAGGCTGTGACAGATTCAGTACAGCTCAAGACAAGATGATGGAGTTCAGTTAAGCTGTGAAATGGGTAGCTATAACATGGCACAGACACATCTTATGTTTGGATAGCGTGGTCGTACAACCTTGTAAAAAACTAAGTTACAGGAAATCCAGAGAATGCCATCTTGGAGAATATTAATTCACTCAATATAAAGTTAAATAATGTTAAATTCTCCTTCTTCCTCTTTCGGCTTTACCAAGATTTTTGTAGGAGTCGCCACAGCAAATCATCCTCCTCCATCTCTCCCTGTCCTCTGCATCTTCTTCTCTCTCACCACATCCATGAATCTCTTCTTTGTAAATAATGTGAAATAATCATGTCTAAATATTGACCACAATAATTGTAATCAAGACTTTCGGAATACTGGAGCAGCCCTACTTTTATTAACCTTATGAATTTACCTTGAGCCGTTTCTTGGAAGACTTTCGGACCTGAGCAGCAATCTCTTCTTCCTCCCTCAGCAGGTCCTTGTATGACCTCCTTTTTTCTCTCTGGCTACGACCAGCAACGAGGCCCCTCTCTCCTTCCATCACCATATCTAGCATACATGAAAAAATTATTCAGCAAGTTACACTTCATGGTTATGTCACTATTTGTCATTGTGTTTCAGACTACAAAAAAGAATGCTTAGTAGATCAGTATAGAGTAAAAAAAGTTAAATTAAAAGCAGTTCATATGCAGACATTACCCATTCCTCCTTTACACTTGATCTCTTCGAAAGCCATGGCTCCCCCTTTATCAACACTTTTACGTTTCTCAGTGTGTCACTGTGAACATAAGGCAGGATACTGACCTGTTAAATGAACAACAAGAAATAAAATAGAATTCATGTTCAGATATTGAATAGGGATGCACCGATTTATAGGCTCAATATCGGTATCAACCAATATGGATGTGGTTGAGTGGTGTCAGTGTATCCACAGTACCAGTGGCCTACATGTGGCTGCAGCTTTAAAGACTTTTCTGATGAAAATCACTTTTTTGGCCTTGTTAACATGTCCACAATAAACATTCAATGATATGGCTGAATGTTTTTTGAATGTAATCCACTAATGAGTCTCCAAGTCTTAAGCATCTGTTCTCAAGGTCTTCTACTTAGAAAACTTAGAAACCTGATGACCTGCGGTGGTGCTTGACATTGTAGAAGTTCATTTTTCATACACAGAATTTCTTTATTTCCTTCACAAATAAGGGTATCAATAATAAAAGTATTACTTTAAGCAGCAGATTCAGCCCAGATTTTCCATTACTTCTTACCTCGACCAAAAAGGTGTAATTATACCTAGCCACTTGGTTGTTATAGCGTTGCCCTGACTTAGTCCTGCACTGAAAAGTCGGAGAAGCACCGGAGCTGCTGATAACATGGACATAACGTTACTCAAAAGGGCTTGGCGACCGATGCTTACTATGAAAAATAAGCTACAATGCTGATAAGATCTGTGACCTACGAAAGAACAGGCGAAAGGGATAGCTAAACAAATTCCCGCCTTCTTTCGTAAAGAACAAACACACCCCCTCTCCATTTACTTTGACTCCTTAGCTACTCCATATCCCCAGCATTGGAATCATCCGGCCGAATATGCCCTCTACTTGTGGGTGAAGCAGCAGAGGAAAGCCCGAGGCTTTCACTGACGACTAGGCCGCGATCAACCCGGGTGTACAGAATACTATGGTAGACATGGGTTCAACGCTGCTCATGCTTTCATTCAACTCGGTTTTCAAAGCATACGCATTTCAAAAACACCATGAGTATAAGAGGAATGCATGTATTGAATATTATTACCTCTGTAGGGTGACCAATTTACGCGGTTCAGGCCGCCATCCTTTACTGTCTGCGAAACAACAATACGTGTCCATGTAGAGGAGGAGCTTTGGTAATAAAGCCAATCATCGTAGGAGTAAAGTAGCCTTATGAGCTCTGACAGGAGGAAGTCCTGCCATTCAAAATGGAAATTACTAAAAGCCTATTTGATTTATGTTGATATTAAGAATAAATATAATTAATTGAAAAAAGTCTTTATCTGATTGTAAGACATTTGCAAGACAATGTTTCACAAGTTTAGACCAACATACTGATTTATTCATTCATGAATATTTAAAGCACAGTAACATACTAACATATCATGCAGTACAAGAAAAAAGGCAACAAGATGAAGTTGTTTATAATAAAACAAAAAACAAAAAAATACAAAAAATGTTTAATCAACACACAACATAGCTCATAATGACAGCTAAAGATTATGTCAACACACAGCTATAACTCACACTCTCACACACAGGCACACACACGATAGAAAGCCGAGGTGCTACTCCCTGCTGAGGTTAGTCTCTGTTCCACTAGCTTCCTGTTCTAAATTTTTTCCCTGAGGCGTTTCTTTTTTCTGAAAAACTAGCACGTGATACACTTTCTTTCAATTTCTAACACAAATGAATACCTGTTGCAATACAGCAGTATTCGAATTTCAGCATGTTTTTGTTTTAACCAAAACAACAATGTTTTTGTTAGCATTAATAGCATTTTATTCATAGCCACAGACACACTGTCAACAACTTCAAAGCTGTAAATTTTAACAAAATAATTATTGTCTTATCTTGGTTAAAATGAAAGTGTTACTGTCTAGTACAGTAGGTCAGTAGATAAATATTTATTTTTGAGTATGGACCAAACTCCCAGCGTTCAGTTCAGATCAAAGGTTAGTGGACAACAAGGATCAGGACTTCAGCTTTCTATACACTTTATATTCTACGTATCCCCCAAATTCTGTTTCTGTAGGCTGAGTGATGTAAAACTGGCCAGTAAATCAGTCACCTCATCCACCTTGAAAAAAAAAAAAAAAGAAGAAGCAGAAATTCATAAAATAATGTTTCAGTCAAGGTAAATTAATACAAATAAATGCATTATCTACACAAGCAAATCTAAAAACACAAGTTAAATTTATTTACAACATAAATATTTTTAAATTTGATTTACTCATGCGAGTGTGATTCACTTAGTATGGCGGCTTCACCTGCTCTTTGGTGCGAGTGTGTTGCAGCTGTGTCGAAATGTGTTCCAGCCTCTCTTTAGCTTCACTTTGACCCATTAAATTCAGGTATTCCCTCAGCATTTGAATAATCTGAAAGACAGTCAGAAAAATCTTCAGCAACACTATCTACCCCAAAAAACGAAGGAAGCAGATGCAGTTGCTGGGAAAATTATTATAAGAGTGCAATCAGGATATAGCCAAAGCCTTGCCTCACTAGTTCAGGTAAGTTAACCCATTCTCTACCTGTGTGACTTCCCCTCTCAGGGTCTCTAAACTGCGAGAATCTCCCTCCTGCAGAATATTAAGCTTGGAGCGTGCTAGATGCAGAGGGGTCCTGCCTGCTCGGTCAAGGGCATCCACACGGGCTCCTTAACAGAAACAATAAAACCATAAAAGAAAAAATCTCTCTGTTACAAACATTTGTTATATAATCTATCAAGTCTAATTAAATAATAATAATACTGTGTATGTTTATTTGCCCTAAGTACCATGGTTAAAATTTGCATTTACATAAATTAATTCAAATGTAGTGTGCAAGCTAGATACTAACATTTATGTGTTTTTAAAGTCCCATACCTGAACTAAATTTTAAATAAATTTTGTAAATTACTTTAGAATATAATAATTAATTCTAAGGATTCTAACAGAATTATATTGTAAGTATTAGGACACAGAAAGAATTACAAAATATGCTCTAGAACAATGAGAATGTATTGCAGGCTATGACAATGGTATAGAATAGTATGCATTGTTTCCTAAGTGGGTGTGGCCTATCCCATCAGTCATACTAGGGGTTACTGTTTGTCCAAAAAAAACAAATGAACAGTAGATACAGTCATAAATTTAATGTTTCTGTCTTTTTTCCGTGCATTTTTATCTGCCAGCTTAATATGTTTGCTACAGATATTGACATCTTGCTTGTTTATTGCTAAGGAAGAGACAGGTCTCTTACAATATTTTTTTCCAGACTTTTTTCCTATATGAGAAATGCCATTTTAGTATTATGATGTTCACACGATCTAATTTGAAAAATGGGTCTATGGTTATTATGTTCACTATGGGCAAAGAATGTGTCATCATCTGCTCAATCAGTGGTCAGGAGAGGAATTATTCATCCACAAGAAACCAGGGGAACAATGCTATTGTCTTATGTGTTAATCTTAAACCTCTTCATTCACATATACACAAATTAACATGGAACAGCACAGTGTGACCCAAAAGCAAAAATACAGATTTTCCTCTTACGTATAGTGCTATTTGTCCATATCCATAGATAACATGGTGTTTAAATAAATAACTCTTAAGTATACAGCAAACTTACAAAAAAGTTTGCATATAATTGAGCAACATATATACACAAAAGAGGTCAACATCTCTAGTGGTCTCACCTCCTCTTAGCAATGTGGTGATTACAGGCACATGGTTGGTACAGGCCGCTGCAGAAACACAAGTTAAAATGAGGAAGTTGCAAGCAGATAAATCCCTTCAATAATTACATCAGAGCAGTTATACAGCATGGTGGGTTATAGAATTCATGGGCCTAAGTGGTTGTTCTTTCTTACCCAGATGGAGGGGGGTATTCCCCAGGCTGTCTCGCTGGTTGGGGTCAGCACCGTGACTCAACAATAATTGCACTATAGTCATTAAAACAGATATGGAGGAAAAGGACATGTTATAGTTAAAATTTAGACCAAAATGTTTCTGTCTATGGTACAATGTATACAACAATACAAAAAAAAAAACAAGTGCTGCAAAATCATTGTGAATAAAATACGTACATTTATTGTTAGCTCCTCCAGATAAACTCAGGATCAGCTACAGTACAGTACATTTAGAGTCATTAAGCATATTGTTAATTGATGCAACAGTAGGATGGACAGTTGCCTGCTCACTGCGGATTCCTCATCATATGTGCCTTCATATGACACTATTAGCACTTAACTATTATCACCAACCTACCAATGCTTTCATTGCCGTTACAGGAGGAGAAATGGAGGGCTGTCCTTCCCTTGTCATCTGCTGCGCAGGGGTCAATGTCATCTTGCAGGAGCTTTCGAACTGGAGGAAGACACCTTTCACATTAGCAAAAATGAAAGCCTCCAAACATCCTCTTACTCCAGGTGTAATGCATAGACATACCTGTGTCAATGTCGTTTCTGTTGGCTGCTTCCCTAAGTTTTTTCACAGCTGTGGAGATAAACCATTTAAAATGACATGTTTGCAAATACTGCTCTGAGACTGAATGAATGAAATGCTCTACACTTTCAAGGTGGTACTTGATTGAAGAGTAACTGATGTAACTGTACATACAATATGTGCAAACTTCCCAGCTACAATAAAATCAGTTGTATTTATAATATATTCTTAATCATTTTTTTTCTTGTGATTCCTTTCTTAGAATCTAAGTAATTCAACTAACCCAACTATTCCATCTCCTAATACTTAGAAGATGGGTAAGTTTGGTTAACATTAAAGACCTAATTTTTTGTATAAATATATGTACAAAAATCCTTTGCAGAAATTAAAACTCTGCTTCTTTACAGTTGTGGGATTCAAACAACTCCTGGATCTGCTGCAGTTTTTCTGACTGAATAAAAGGCCAGACTTGTGTATACCAGCATATTACATATCTAGATACTGAACACAATATATGGTTCATCATTACAGCACTAGGCAAGGATGGGAAGTAATGACGTTGATACTAGATAGACACTAAACATACTATAGATAGATACCATATTTACACTGGGATGTCATAATATGACATGTTTTAATTGTTTCTTCTGTTATTTACTGAGTTATACAGGTAAATGCTGGAAAAAAAATGTTTTATTTGACCACTTTGATTAAGTTCTGAAAATTGCGTAATCGTACAGTAATGCAACCTTTTGACCAGGAAAAGTTAACACTTGTGTTACATAACGATATGCCAGACGGCATACAGTAAAGCACAATCTCACAATAACAATATGAGACATAACATAATAATGTGTATCGTTAATTGTGTAGCGTCGACATGAAAGTTATCTTGGGTTTTTAAACTATCACCTTAGAAATGTACACAAAACTAGTCCCGTCTTCAACCACAACTCGTTTATTCTCTAACTAACAGATAATGAACAGTCTCTTACCATAAATATCTTTACCAACAGGTCCGAGGTTCCGCGCAGCTCTGTGCTGCCGCCTGGCCCTGCTCCCGGTCATCTTTCCCAGCTTGCTCGTCACACCACCGGGCCCACGCTCCGCATGTCCCGGCTCCCACATCAAGTGCAGATACCTGAGTTCTTTTTCGTCTCTCTGTCCGACTCGGCCCAACACTACTTTGCCCTCCCCAGTCCCACTTATTCCGAATCCGACAGCAGTGCTATTCCCGTCGTCCAACCCGTCAACGGTACCCTGCCGCCGTCTGTCCATCGCTTCCCGGGTGTCAGCTTCGGCTCCATGCTCCACCATGTACTCTCCCTCGGAGCTGGATCGGTCATTATCCGAGGTCGCTGCAACGATTGGGCACCAACTGTTCATATTTTAAAGCGAAATATGGGTTTATATGGGTTTAAACTATAGTCCCTGCAGTCTTTACTCTCCTTCCGGCACAAGAAGGAAATGAAGCCGTTGGTAAAATCGGGACTCGCCTTCGGATAGGGCATAAAATCAGTCAGCGACGCCTGGTTTAATGACCGTGCGCGATAAAGCCTTCTCAATTCTAATTATATCTAGTATTTTTACAGGACCAAAATGTCCCCTATTTCACATTTCCATTTCATCGAGCAGAGGTAGTAAGAAGGCACACCCATCGTACAGTCAACAGCTCAAAGTGATAACGACCAATCACATTATGTGTTGTTCATTAGCTCCCGTCCAATCAGATCTACGCAACCGAGTAGCCAATCAAGCAGTCCCCGGACGCAACTGCTCTGCGCATGCGCATAATGAAAAAAAAAAAGTAGAGTCCATTTATTGTTATTCAAGAAGACAGTATGTATCGCCTCTTTAGTGTCTATTTATTCAGGAAATATCGTGTGAAATATATAATACATATACATTTTGTGACAGCCACCTACAGAATATAATTTCATATGATATACGCATAAATATATATATGTATATATACAATTGTTATATAACTGTATTATATTTGTTTCCTTTGTGTTACCCTTGAAATAAAATAAAATCACTCTTTGGTTGAAACACTTTCATTAAAGGTCACAAGCAGAAATTTCTTTATTTTACAGGTATAGTGTGAAGGATTTAGTGACACTTAGCAGCGTGGTTCCAAAGAACAAATGAGGTCACACAAACACAGTTATTCTTATTTTTAAATGGTTATACACTGATGAAAATATAATTCTAAATATTTCCAGAATTATTGGATTAAAATTTCTGCGATCATCACATTCAATTCCTATAAAATCAGCTCACTGCAACTTTAAAAGGCAACAAGCTTAAAACATCGAGAAACCACTGATTTGTAATACAGCATTTTGTCAAAAACAGGGATGGGTTCTTGATGTAGTGAGTTCTGGGGGACCTACAGAGCATTAACGGAATTTCTTCAACATCCTTGAGTGAAACAATCAGAGCTCAAGTTTTAGCTCTAGCTTGGACCAGCTATTTGATGAATGCAGGGTCAGCCTGTGATGTGCCTACACCTTGCTCAGTGGGCATCATAACAGTGTCACCGACCATCCTGCCACAGTTGACTGTGAGTGACACCCTGCTGCTTCAGGTATCCTTGCTGACAAAACAGTGGCGGCTTGCGGTGGGTAAGGGATGACAGGAAACAGGATTCTAAAAAACATGAAAAACGCAAGACTGAGTCAGACTATGATACAATCAGTGATATCAATATCAACACTCTGTGGTTCAGTGTGGAGGTAAAATTATATTTGCAAACAGCACGATGCAAACAGCAAAACAAACAGTAATAAGTAGCATTTTTCAGGACAGCTTAGTAAGTTGGTTGGCAACTCACATTCTGAAACTGTCAATTTTATATTACACATCATGTTTACATAGATCCAACAGAGATGAAAAGATGTTGTCAATGTGTTGTAGAAGAAATTTAATGGATATTGTTGGGGCTCAAGTATGTTGACAGTGTGGCTGTTCACACACACTGTTTATGTTTACAATACAAGACCACAACTAAGTGGTTGAAATTGGCTACAAAAATTGGTTTATTAGAGTAGTAAGATGTAATTTACATTAGATTACCTCAGGGCACCACCCTCAAAGAAGGGAAAAGATGGCCAATTTAATTAGTCAGTCTCATGAAATCTACCCAACTGTGAATTTTGAACCAACATTCCATTCCCTCATCAGAAGCTAGTTGGAGTTCTTGACAGTGTAGAGGTTGGCAAATTTCACTTTTGTGCAACATTAAACACACAGCATGTTTATCCAAAAGTATTTACTCAAGAATGAACAAAAAAGGAAAAACAAACACACAATGCCTAATCTAGAATGCAAACGTGTGTGTGTGTGTGTGTGTGTAAAAGAGAGACGGATGGACCTGAAACAAATGCAAAATGGCCGAAAGCTGTGTAAGTGTCAGACCAAATGTTCCTTTGTTACTGGGGGCTCAGACCATTTGCTGGTTGAGACCTTGCATGTGTCAAGACAGTGTTGTGTAGGTGTGAGGACGTGGTGCCAGTTTAGAAGGAAGATGGTTAGTTGTATGCAAGACCCTGAGTCTGTGTTGGCTAAATAAACTTAATTTACAATTGTGGCTAATACACTTATTAATAACTTACAGTCGCAATGATGCAACAGTTCGTTTTTTTGCTTACTGTTGTTTATATTTTTATGTATTTGTGTTGGGAAAATACTGAATTGAACTGTTTCACAACCTTTTTTAATTAATGCACTCCTGAGGAAGTATTTGACCTTGAGTGTAGAACTCACAGGCGGTTTACAGGTCGTGTTCACCTGAGATAATGCCCAAGGACAACGATAACGGAAACTTGCCGTGTGAAAATGTCTCTGTCGAAAGCAGCCTGTTCCTGTTCTCAGAGCTATCAGAAGCTTCCACTATCTATCCTCAACCATCACAAGGGTGTGACTTATTTGCTTGCCTGCACAAAAATCTTGTGTAAGCTGACTAAAGTCAGTCAACCATGTACTACTCGTCATGCTTGCTTGATTCCTTGCCGCAAGTAAAAGCTTTTAGTGAGACTACAGTGACTCTATCATTATTAATAGAGAATTTTCTTAACAATTTGCATAAATAGTTTGGCCAAAATATGCAGGAAAACATTTGTTTTCTAAATATTCAATAATGAAAACAAAATTCTAACATTCAGGTGGTTGGACACGCACACAAACAATTCTGAACATTATATTCCTTTTCTTCCCCTAAATCCCCTTAAATCTACGCTGCATGTAGCACAGCCTGTGCAAGACTGGTCTATTTGTTGTAGGTAACCTGTTAGGGCTGGATAACATTTACCATTTTTTACCATAAAAACTACAGTTGACAACATTGAGAGGAGAGAGGACTCAGACCAGCAAACTTGAACAAGTCAGTCAACTCTTCAGTCAGTAAATTTTGTTTTTCACATTTCTTCAAATGTTGGTTTATTTTTTGTTGTCTTTCTCGTGTATGTCCCGGAATGGCCAGCCTTTTTTATTTCTGGTAGTTTTTTCCCTGCCATTATATTCATAAAGCTCCTGCTGCTCTCACTAAAGTTACTGAGGCAAAGGGGGGGGGCTCACTCACAAGAAATGATCAACACTTGTCAGAAATTATCAAAATGTCTGACAAGTTTTCTTTTATGGAAAACAAGTTTTTGCAAACAGCATTAGGAGCAGTAGGTGGGACCAGAGGTGCCAGAATCTTTCACTCATTATCCGTCTCATGTATAACTATCAGGAAATAGTGATAATTTTATCGATTATGACTGATTATTATCACTATGATTATTTTTATAAAAGTTACCTACTGCAACTTTACCATAAAACAAATGTATGCGCAAACAATTAAATTGAAAGTGTATTCTATCCCCATTTTTCTTCTGCTTACTCGCTGATTACTTTTCTGAGCTGAACATGCCTGTATTGTTTATGGGGCCAGGAAAAACAACAGCTGCCAAATGCAACTATACCCGCATAGAAGGCCTTAAGGTCAGTCTGTACACAGTGCTCCAAGAAACGACGCAGTGGCTGGATATGAGATATGGGAGCATCCCATTCTGCAAGAAAGTCCTCAATCATGTGATGCATTGCCTTGGGCCTTGGTAAGGGCCAGCCTTTGGGGCGGAGTTTCATTTCTTCCTCTGTAAAAACAAACAAATGAACAAATGAACGTTCACTTTTAAAGTTAAACCCAGCAGGGCTTTAGATCCATGGAATCAATACAGTTTCAAGGTATGCAACCAAGATTATTGTCACCTATTCAATATCTGTCCATATGTTCATTCTCTTCACTATGTTGCATAATGGCCTAAACATATTCTGATACTACAGTGACGATGACCTGACGCACAGGCATTGAAAGAACATTTAATTTCTTTAATGGCAGCAGAATGTCCACTCACCTGTAGGAAGTGTGTCATAGTAGTATAAAACAGGATGCAGAAAATTTGATTTCCAAGCATTTCTCCAGTCGCTTTGAGCTCTGTCCTTCCCAAGAAAATCTATCTTCTTTGTCCCATACTGCAGGACTACAACGATTATTCCATGGTTGGAGAATTCATGGCCTGAGATAGATGAGAAGTGAGGCAAAGCCTGGATGGGGTACTCCTCCACATATTCAAAGTGAGACCTTAGGATCAAAAAGAAAAGAGAGGAAGTGTGCATTTGTGTATTGTGAAAGTTAAGTAATTTACAGTATTGTACAGAAGTCTCACACTAAAAACTTTCATCCTCAAGAAGCTATTTGACCAACAGTAGCCTAAGTCTTTTGCACAGTATGATTATTTAGTGATTTTATGCATGTGAAAAAAGCAGCATTCTATGTAATTGAGGGTAGGGGGGAGGTTGCTGGGGAGTGATGTCATAAAGCAGAAGTATGTTGTCAAGATTGCCCATTGACAATTTAGCTCCTTTAGTAGCCAACCACTGCCCTTTCACTGGAATTTAAAGTAGCCTGTTAATGAGCTGTGGGCATTCAATGCCTTTTATGGCCACATGCTCTCAGCATTGAAAAGGACCCCACTGACATAAGAGTCCTGTTCAACACCAGCTCATGCTAAGCTGTCAGTGCTTTGGAATTTCACCAACTGTGAGCTGGAGAACAGGTGGATGAGGACACGTAACCTCGGGGAGGTATACTGTAGGTGGATGACCTGAACTTAGCTGTTGAGTGCAAAGATTTCATAAGCAAATGAGTACAGCTGGGAGAAAAAAGAGAAATTCATTACCGGCGATGACAAAAGTAACATCTACTTACCCTCGAAGAACTATCACATCTCCAAGCACCCCAACCATTTGGTACGGCCCGGATGCCTCGTTGATACGCTTCAGGATCAAAGAAAGCAGCTGTGTTGTCAACAGTTTAGTTGAGTGCCATGGGTTGCCATGGTAACGCTGCTCAAGTACCCGGTGTACAGCCCTTACTGTAGCAGAAAATCCATTCAGGTTATTTAAAAACAACTTATATTTAAAATTGCAAAAAACTGCTTTGTTTACATGCACAACTATACAATGCATATTCCAATTGAGTTCATGTTGATGCTTCCAATGTCAAACCATCACTTGGCTTTCGTCTGACTTTTACCTGTGTAACGGAAGCCATGGACAAAGCCCCCTGCAGATAAGCGGTAGTCTCTGGAGTGAGCTGCTGTTCCCAGCACAAACAAGTCCGGGGTGTTAAGGCCTTCATACCAGGCGGTCAGCCCTGGCAACCTCCCTTTGGCATTGTCACTGTTTGGTGGGCAGGCAGAGCTGGGTAGATTTATTTTTGAATAAAGGGAAACATTATGTAAATCAAACAGCCTGTACATCTTAAGATTCATGGTAATATGACACAAGAGTATTAACTGTCGTGGGTGCATAGTTGTTGACACAATGCAATGAGTCTACCATGTCACATAAATCTATACCTGTCAAATATGCTGAAGTTGAATTGGAACCCAGTGCATCTAATTACACGGTCGTAGGGCTTTCGCCCCGGGAAGTTGTCACTGTAGAGCGCTTCCAGCCTAGTTCTTGCCTCATCAGAGCTGTTCTTCTCTTGCTGATGTTCTAGAATACTCTTTGTGGTCAGGTAAAACTGCCTCTTCTTAGATCTCTTTCTTCCTCTTTGCTCCTGTAGTTGAATAATAGCTATTTTCTCCAGTTTTGCCTCCAACAACCCATCCAGGGACTTCAGCTGGTATGTGTCTAGTAGTTCATTATTCACTGCTCTGGAATAAATAAAAAAAAACAGTCAGTTTAGGACAAGTATTGATAGCTTCAGTAACAATGTTATGCAAATTAAATGGTCTTCTTCTAACATCATCATTCTAGTACTTAGTATCACTGACTACTTAAACAGTTTTAGGGTGTATATGAAGAATGTGGGGTACCTCGACATGTTCAGCTCACTATTCTACACTTTTTCTCAACCTGTTTTTCTATCCAGGTACAGAAATTTGAAATCATGGGCACAACAATGCTAACTGCGAACAATCTTTCAACATGCAGACTGCCAACCACTGTATCAGGGTATGCAGATGCTGCCCTTGTTAGCGAATGCAATCAGCTGTTCGGCTCTATTTATCAGTTATAATTTCATTATTGTGTTAGCTGATAATATTGAAATATTATAAAATGTCCCTTTACCAGGCTAAGTTACTTCTTATTTGTATAGTGCAACCATACATATTCCAGATGACACATGAGCAAAGCAAGTTTCATCATCACTTGGATATTTACTTGTCTGCATATGTGACGTCAAGGTCATCAACTTGAGTTGTTGGCCAAGCTTGACGTAACATACATGTGAATATTTATAATGAGGAACAAATTTTTTGTAACACGACGTCAAAGCACTATAACTAAATGTTTGAAATAATTTGCATAATGTAATTACTAAAATATTAAATATCCATATGATAGTATTTGAATACATACATTAAATAAATTTAAATTAACATATGAATACAATATACAGCCCCATTTAAAAAATGTTGGAATGCTGTCTGAAATGTAACACGAAACATAATATGATGATTTGCAAAACATTGAAACTCCATATTCAGTTGAAAATAATTAAGACAGCATTTCAAATGTAGAAAGTGAGAAATTTTAATGTACTTGAAAATTCTATACTCATTTTGACTTAAATGCCATCAATATGTTGCAAATAGTTTGGGACTGTGGCAAAAAAGAGTGGAAAAGTTGTGAAATGCTAAAAAGTCGAGGAGAGGTTCATCAGTCCATGAAAGAATTTGCACTGGCAAACAGTACAACAATTTAAGAATAATGTTTCACCACAAGAGTTTTCATAGAAGTTGGGGACTTCATTGTCTACAGTACATGGTCAAACACAAGGGTTATGATGAGTTGTATGAGTAGTTGGACACTAAGGAAGGAGAAAAGGATCTGTATCGTCTGGCGAGGCAGAGGGATCGAGCTCGGAAAGATGTGCAGCATGTTAGGGTGATTAAGGACAGGGATGGAAATAAACTAACAAGTGAAAAGAGTGTGCTGAGAAGATAGAATGAGTACTTTGAGGAGCTGATGAATGAAGAAAATGAGAGGGAAAGAAGGGTGGAGGAGCTGTAAACTGTGGAACAGGAAGTTGGTAAGAGCAGTAAAGATGAAGTGAGAAAAGCTTTGATGTTGGTCCTGATGACATACCGGTAGAGGTATGGAAGTGATTAGGAGAGAGAGCAGTGGAGATTTTGACAAAACTGTTCAACATGATCTTTGACAGTGAAAAGATGCCTGAGGAATGGAGGAAAAGTGCGCTGGTGCCGATCATTTAAACAAAGGGTGATGTGCTGAATAGCAACTACAGAGGGATGAAGCTGATGAGCAACACAATGAAGATTTGGGAAAGAGAAAGCAAGACTAAGAAAAGAAGTGATGATTTGTGAGCAGCAATATGGTTTCATGTCAAGAAACAACACTTAAGACACCATGTTTGCTTTGAGAATGCTGATGGGGAGGAAAAGAACAGGTCATAAAGAGTTGCATTGTGTCTTTGTGGATCTAGAGAAAGCTTTTGACAGGGTGTCAATGGAGGAACTGTGGTTCTGTTTGAGGGAGTCTGGAGTGACAGAGAAGTTTGTTAGTTTGTTAATTAATTTCCCACAGGGATTAATAAAGTCATCTCTATCTATCTATCTATCTATTTATCTATCTAGACTGGTGCATGATATGTATGAGAGCAGTATGACAGTGGTGAGATGTGGTGTAGGAGTGAAGGATGGCTTCAGGCTGGAAGTAGGACTGCATCAAGGATCGTCCCAAGCCCCTTCTCGTTTTTGCCATTGTGATGGACAGAATAACAGATGAAGTCAGGCAAGAATGTCTGTGGATGATAACGTCTGCAGATGACATTTTGATCTGTATTGAGAGCAGGGAGCAGGTGGAGGAAAACCTGAAGCGGTGGAGGTATGCGCTGGAAAGAAGAGGAATTTAAGTCAGTCATAGCAAAACAGAATATATGTGTGCGAATGAAAGGGAGGCAAGTGGAACAGTGACGCTACAGGAAGTAGAGGTGAAAAAGGTCCATGAGTTAAAGTACTTGTGGACAACTGTTCAGTCAAGGTTGGTGTAGTAAAGAGGTGAAGGGTGGAGTGGGTGGAGAAAAGTTTCAGGAGTTATCTGTGACAAAAGAATAGCAGGACAAATGAAAGGAAAGGTTTACAAGAGGGTAGTGACACCAGCAAAGTTGTTTGGTTTGGAGACGGTAGCACTGTCCAAAAGACAGGATGCATAACTGAAGGCAGCAGGTGGTGGGAGTTAAAGATGTTGAGATTCTCTTTGGGAGTGACAAGGATGGATAAGATTAGGAATGGGTACATGAAAAGGGACAGCAAAGATCGGACGTTTTGGAGACAAAGTTAAAGAAGCCAGTTTGAGATGGTTTGGACATGTGCAAAGGTGGGACAGTGAATATATTGGTAGAAGGATGCTGAAGATGGAGCTACCAGGGAGGAGGCAAAGAGGAAGACCTACGAGGAGATTCATGGATATGGTGAGAGAGAATATGCAGATAGTTGGTGTGAGAAAAGAAGATGCAGAGGACAACGGGGAGGACAGGGAGAGATGGAGGAGGATGATTCGCTGTGGCAACTCCTGGGAAAAAGCTAGGTAAAGCCGAAAGAGGAAGAAGGAGATTGTCTATAGTACACATCATTAAAAGATTTCTGTAAACAAGGGACAGGGCTGAAAACCCTTGGGATGTGCGTGATCATTAGGCCCTCAGACACTACTGCATTGAAAACAGAAACAATTCTGGGGTTGACATCACGCCATGGGCCAGGGAACATATCCAAAAACCATTGTCTGTGAAGCAGTTTATTACTGTATTCACTTATGCAGGCTGAAACTCTACCATGCAAAGAGGAAATCATATACCAATTCTATACCTTTTCTATAATTTCTAGAATTACATATTCATTATCATTTCAGTCAGGCAACTCCTGATTGTGTATCTAAATATTTGTATAAAGATATATTCAACTGCAGCATCTAGGCTCTGAACTCATCACTCCCCATAGGGTTGCATTGAATTACTGGGGAGTGATGACAAAACACCATACTCAGAATCAGAGCCTGCAGATGGGGGCTGAGGCTTAAAGAAATGGGAGCAATACTCACGCAGAGTAGCAGAGGCATTGACAGGCAGGCAGAGAGGCAGATGGAATGTGCATACAATTTAATTAGACTGCCAAACTGGGAGGGTGGGAGAATGAGGCACGTATATTGAGCATATATATTCGCTCAATTCATGCTGAACAAAACATACAGGTTTTGTAGCAACATAGGCATCCAAGGAGACAAAGTCTTTTTTGGGAAAAACTTGCTTATTTCAGCAAGACAATGTGAAACCACATTCTGCACTATTACAACAGAGTGGCTCTGTATTAATAGAGCCTAGGTGCTAAACTGGCTTGCCTGCAGTCCCAACTCGTCACCAACTAAAAATCTTTAATGTGTTCTGAAATGGAAAATACTACAAAGGAGACCTTGAACTGTTAAGCAGCTAAAATCCTATGTCAAGCAAGACTATGAAAATATTTCAGTTTCAAACTTACAGCACTTGGTCTCCTCAGTTTGATTGCAAAAGAAAAGGTGATGCTACATAGTGGTAAACATGAACCTCTCCAAACCTTTTTGAAAAATGTTGGCATCAAATTCAAAATGAGTATATCATTTTTAAACACGTTGAAATGTCTCAATTTCAACATTTGATATCTTCTATTTCTAACTGAATATGGGGTTTAAATTTTTTGCAAATCATCACATTTACACACTGTCCGGACTATTTTTGGAAACAATGTTGTACTAAAATGTACTGTTAAGTTAGCTACCACAAAATCATAGATTTTCAAGTTAAGGAAAAAAATTACAATCTTAAGCACTACCTGAGATCTCCTACATAATGTGTTTGCCAAGCTAGTCGAACGGGGTTGGCACTGAGCATGTGCACCACACTCGCACTTCCCAAGAGGCTCTGGCCTGTTTCAAAAGCTGAGTTCCCCTTGCCCAGAATAAGAACTGCCTGGTTCTTGTAGTCCTCGGGATTAGTGGATATGGACTCATAACCTTCAACCAGGTCAGAACCAACAAAGTCTACCTTGTGTGGAACCCACAGACCTGTGGCTACCAGGAGGACCCTGAAGGAGAGAGGTACAACAGAATACATCAACAATCTGAGGCAAATGGGACATTTTCATCTCAGGTTCAGTACAAAATAAAATACCTGCATGTGTAGTCGGATGTATGTTGATCAGTGAGGATGTAACTCCTGCCAGTGGCTGACTGCATGGCCCTGATCCTTCCGATGTCCACACCATACTGGACATTCAGCCCGAGCTCCTTCTCAAACATGGACAGATAGACTGGGAAGGCATCAGCTGGCGGGTAAAACTCCCTGCTCACCTTCTTGAACAGCAGGTCAAGTTTGTCGCTCAGCAGTGAGTTCCAATCGTGGCGAAGGTTGAACTCCCAGTTTTGTTTCCCCGTGTTTACTTTGTTGATGCTGATGAGCTTCCTGTGCCTGGGATACCTGCACCCAGAAAACAGAGTAGAGAAGCCACACGCTGAAAGTTATTCAGGCGAAGGGAAAATTTACCATTCACCATATGATGTATTCAAAAGGTGTCCTACTTGTTAAAGAAGCTTCCTGGTCCTGAGTTTCTCTCCAAGATTATGTACACTCTTTTAGCCTTGGAAAGAAAATATCCCATCTGCAGCCCTGCAGGTCCAGCTCCAAGCACGCAGTAATCAAAGCAGCGGGTGGCATTGTGATGGTTATCAAGACAGCATTGGACACAGCCAATAAAGATGAAAAGGGTCAAATAAGGGAGGCTTGAATCCATTACCTGCTGAATAATGTCATAAAAGTGTGTTAGTAATGATGTGAAAACACAAGAAATAAATAGTGTTGAATAAAATTCTTCAAGCCTTTTGAAAACTGTGGTCCCATAAAAAAAGGGCTCGGTGATATGGCCTTAAAATAATATCATGATTTTTTTTTTTTTTTAGGCCATATCTTATATACATTGTAAAAAATAAATTAATACCTACAGTCTTACATACAGTGAGACTGTAGATAAGACTTTAAAATAAGAATTTTTATTAATAAACACCCCTCCAGGAACCGCCACCTTACCGTAGTGGAGGGGTTTGGGTGCCCTAATGATCCTAGGAGCCATGTTGTCGGGGGCTGTTTGCCCCTGGTAGGGTCACTCAAGGCAAATTGGTCCTAGGTGAGGGGCCAGAAAAAGCGCGGTTCAAAAGACTTCTATGATGGTGACAAACAAGGACTTGTGTACCCTGCCCAGAGGGATACCAGGACCCCGCCCTGGAGGGAGGCCTGGGGAAGGGGTCCGTAGGCGAGCGCCTGGTGGCCGGGCATTTTGTCCATGGGGTCCAGTCGGGCTCAGCCCGAAAAGGAGACATGGGTCCGTCCTCACGTGGGCCCACCACCCACAGGAGGAGCCATAGAGTTCCGGTGCTATGTGGATCGGGTGGCAGTCAAAGGCAGGGGCCTTGGCGGTCTGATCCCCGGTTGCTGAAGCTGGCTATTGAAACATGGAATGTTACCTCTCTGGTGGGGAAAGAACCTGAGCTTGTGCGAGAGGTTGAGAGATACCGACTAGATATAGTCCACCTAACTTCAACACACAGTTCGGGTTCTGAAACCAGTCTTCTTGAGAGGAGTTGGACTTTTTTCTATGCTGGAGTTGTCCCAGGTGAGAGGCGGAGAGCAGGCGTGGGCTTATTAATAGCTCCCCGGTTCTCAGCCAATGTGTT
>KV751337.1:2234669-2248202 GCA_001698575.1 Mola mola
ACCAAGGACACGCTGGAGAGATTATATCTCTCGGCTGGCTTGGGAACGTCTTGGTGTCCCCCCGGAGGAGTTAGTGGAAGTGGCTGGGGAGAGGAACGTCTGGATCTCCCTGCTCAGGCTGTTACCCCCGCGACCCGGACCCGGATAAGCGGCAGAAAACGAAACGAAATGAAACGAAGTTTCACCCCAAGGATAAACACAGTTAGTACATTTGAGTATCAAAGGAAGGTTAGGAAAGTTAACCCTTTGTGTATAGTATATACAGTAGTGTTCAAAATAATAGCAGTCCAATGTGACTAACCAGATTAATCACTGTTATTAGTATATTTTTTATTGCTACATGGCAAACAAGTTACCAGTAGGTGCAGTAGATTCTCAGAAAACCAACAAGACCCAGCATTCATGATATGCACGCTCTTAAGGCTGTGCAATTGGGCAATTAGTTGAAAGGGGTGTGTTAAAAAAAATAGCAGTGTGGCATTCAATCAGTGAGGTCATCAATTTTGTGAAAAAACAGGTGTGAATCAGGTGGCCCCTATTTAAGGATGAAGCCAGTGCTTGTTGAACATGCATTTCTCTTTGAAAGCCTGAGGAAAATGGGTCGTTCAAGACATTGTTCAGAAGAACAGCGTACTTTGATTAAAATGTTGATTGGAGCGGGGAAAACTTATAAAGAGGTGCAAAAAATTATAGGCTGTTCAGCTAAAATGATCTGCAATGCCTTAAAATGGAGAGCAAAACCAGAGACACGTGGCAGAAAATGGAAGACAACCATCAAAATGGATCGAAGAATAACCAAAATGGTAAAAAAGGCTCAGCCAATGATCAGCTCCAGGATGATCAAAGACAGTCTGGAGTTACCTGTAAGTACTGTGACAGTTAGAAGACGTCTGTGTGAAGCTAATCTATTTACAAGAATCCCCCGCAAAGTCCCTCTGTTAAAAAAAAAAAGGCATGTGCAGAAGAGGTTACAATTTGCCAAAGAACACATCAACTGGCCTAAAGAGAAATGGAGGAACATTTTGTGGACTGATGAGAGTAAAGTTGTTCTTTTGGGGTCAAAGGGCCGCAGACAGTTTGTGAGACGACCCCCAAACTCTGAATTCAAGCCACAGTACACAGTGAAGACAGTGAAGCATGGTGGTGCAAGCATCATGATATGGGCATGTTTCTCCTACTATGGTGTTGGGCCTATTTATCGCATACCAGGGATCATGGATCAGTTTGCATATGTCAAAATACTTGAAGAGGTCATGTTGCCTTATGCTGAAGAGGACATGCCCTTGAAATGGGTGTTTCAACAAGACAATGACCCCAAACACACTAGTAAACGAGCAAAATCTTGGTTCCAAACCAACAAAATTAATGTTATGGAGTGGCCAGCCCAATCCCCGGACCTTAATCCAATCGAGAACTTGTGGGGTGACATCAAAAATGCTGTTTCTGAAGCAAAACCAAGAAATGTAAATGAATTGTGGAATGTTGTTAAAGAATCTTGGAGTGGAATAACAGCTGAAAGGTGCCACAAGTTGGTTGACTCCATGTCACACAGATGTGAAGCAGTTATAAAAAACTGTGGTCATACAACTAAATATTAGTTTAGTGATTCACAGGATTGCTAAATCCTAGAAACAAAAAAGTTTGTACAAAATAGTTTTGAGTTTGTAAAGTCAACGGCAGACACTGCTATTTTTTTGAACACACCCCTTTCAACTAATTGCCCAATTACACAGCCTTAAGAGTGTGCATATCATGAATGCTGGGTCTTGTTGGTTTTCTGAGAATCTACTGCACCTACTGGTAAATTGTTTGCCATGTAGCAATAAAAAATATACTAATAACAGTGATTAATCTGGTTAGTCACATTGGACTGCTATTATTTTGAACACTACTGTACATAGATATAAGTAAACATATTTGTATATTTTACTTTTGCTTTTGATTCATAAGTACATTTAAGACTAAGATTCAAGTACCATTCATATGCATATATTTTTACTAAAAGATGTTTGAATTGTATCCTCATTAGAATCATTTAAATCCAATGCTTTACATATACAATTTCAACAAACAACATTGTTCTTTTCCTCTTTTTGGCTGATGAAAGACTACTCACTCAGGTAGATGGCTTCAGATCACTGGGAAGACTGTTACTGTTCTTGGAAGATCCTTAAATCCAACTAGTTATGTGAGTGTTTGTTTACCTCTCTCAAACACAGAAAAGCAAGTACTTATTTACTTATATTTGGTCCCTCACTGTGTACTTGTAATCTCAGTGGTGATAGAAGCATTCAGACCCTTAAATGAAGGAAGAAAATACCCCTTAACAAGAACAGCATGATTAAGTATAATTTAAAAAAAAAAAAATGTAATTTCAATATCAAAAACATTCATCATGCAATGTCACTTCAATGAATTTATTATTATAATATGTTGTGTAACTACTGATCAACAGAGTAAAATGTACTAATGCTAAAGTAAAAGATATATGTTGAAAAATTATTTTGGTAAAAACTGAACCACTCATGAGACAACTACTTGAGTAAAAGTCTTGAAGTATCTGATATTATCAAAAGTGCAAGATCTAAATCTGATTGATCATCCATGGGATATGCCAGAAAATATTACGATCAATTGAAGCCCCACATCCTTTTGTCAGAGTGACTATGTAACCTGGCTGTAATGTAGCTTTTTCTGAATTTCTGTCTCATCATGTTGAGCATGAGTCCACCATCTGCTTTGTCATTTTAAGCCTCAGCAGTGTGAGTACCATGTGTCAGCAGTCACACTTCCCCTTTGTAGCTATATAAAAGTCGCTGGACGGAGCTGTGAGGTCGACCCATCCGAGGACCAACCAGTGTAAGGGAAAGAAGATTTCAGTTTGTTACAGGTGTGTAATATACACTTTCACACATTTTAAAAAATTACATCAAAATGGGTTCGATCAAACTAAATCAATCGTTCTTTACAGTCAGCATCGATGGAGGCACTAAGGAATGGAGCTGTCAGGTACTGATTGGTTTTCTAGAGTTTTAACAAAACTGTTTTTCTGGGATATTTGGTTATGTGTGCTCTTCTGTTTGCCACCAGGGATTTATCAGAGCAAATTAAAGCAACCACCAAAGACATCCATGTCAGAGCAGAAAACACACAACTGATGCAGCGTTACCAGAAAGGACAGATCACCTTGCCGCAGTACAAGGTACCGCTCACACCGACTGCTTGCAAGTAACAAAACCATGTACACTGCTGCTCTAATATTCTGATTTATGTCTCCATCAGATTCTACTGTGTTCCCTCTATGAGATTTACAAGACTCTTGAAGAGCAGCTGGACAAAAATTCCTCCCATCCAGCTGTAGCACCAATTTACTTTCCTCAGGAGCTCTCTCGCATGGAATCACTCCAGAGTGATCTGGAGCACTTCTTTGGCTCGGATTGGAGAAAGAGAGTGATTGTTTCTGCAGCTACACACAGATATGCAGAGAGACTGCGACAGGTGAGAATCAGAATATTAGATGTTTTTATAAATACCCAAAACTAATATTTGAGTGAAAAGTAAAATGTTGAAAAATTGCTTTGGTAAATGTGAAGGCTACCCACATGAATGCTCCTTGAGTCAACGTTTTAAAGTATCTGATATTAAATGGTATCTCATAAGTAGGGAAGTACAAAGTATCCAAAGTAATAAAATAAATTTGAAGATATTTACACAGTCTGGTTCAAATGCTTATCATACCGGTCAATTACCAGACCCAATATCCAACATTTGTATGATTATCAGAATCATTGTTAACTAGTATGGATGCTGTATTGCAGCAATAGTGCTGCCACCGTTATACTGTATATCAACTTACCTTGTAGACCATGTCTTTTCTGGCTCTTCATTTCACATTTCTAAAATTCAGCAAATGCTTTCACCTTTTTTTTTTTTCAGCAATAAGCATTCACATTTTTCTGGGTAACGCAAGTGTAGTTTCAAAATGCACTACTTTAGCTCTGATGCAGTATGCAATCTGTAACTGCAACTAGTAACTACTAACTAAAGTTTTTAAATACTGTAAATGTTGTGGAGTAAAAGTACAATATTTGCCTTAAAAATGTGACAGGGTGTAAGTTCAAAGTAGCAGCGGAAATCCTCAACTTTCTCAAAAAGAACTCGAGTAAACATGCTTTAGGTTGAGGCAAGGTGAGCTGTGAGTTTACAACTGATATTTCAAACTTTTCAGGTTGGCAGAGAGAGCCCAGAGCTGCTGGTGGCCCATGCTTACACCCGCTACCTTGGTGACCTATCAGGAGGTCAAGTGCTGGGGAAAATTACCCAGAAATCACTAGGGTTGAGCAGCAAAGAGGGGCTCTCCTTCTTCTCCTTTCCTGGGGTGAGCAGCCCCAATCGATTCAAGCAGCTGTACAGGAGCAGGCTGGACAGCATCGAGCTGACGGAGGAGCAGAGGGTGGTGCTGCTGCAGGAGGCTGTTGACGCATTTGAGTTCAACATCCAGGTGAGGAAAGGATTTATCGTACAGACTGACCATGTAGCATCACTGACAAATAATAGCACCAGGAGCTGAAACAGGAAGTGAATCTATGTAAAACACAGTGTAAGCACATGTTGTTTCCGCCAGGTTTTCGATGACTTGCAGAAAATGTTGAGCATCACAGGAGAGGCAGTGCAGAAGTCAGAGGACAGCCTTTTCAAAACATCCCCCATGATACAGTTCACCGTGGGACTCTGTGTCGCACTGACCACTGTTGCAATGGCAATGTATGCCTTGTAGGCTTTAACCAGCACTTCATCAGACTTTACTCATCATGTTGTATAATCTATTAAACAATCCTACAATTTGTCAATTAAATTCATCCTTTCCTTGAAAACACTGGTATGAGCTCAAATACTTTTATTCTTTACACATACACTTGAAAACACCCTTGGGTTGCAGTGACACCCAAGACATTTAAGCATGACTGTCATAAAATGCTGAAAGATTCTGGCATGAATCAAGACCATCAGAACTTATTTGAGGACTTCCATAATAATGCAGAGTCACACAAAATGGACTGATCAAAACTATTTACATAATCAATATATACTGGAGCACAGTCAGCTCTACTTGACCCTGTAGAGTACTTTTCTCTGCATGCGATGCTGAAGCTCACCCCTCCTCAGCATCAGGTGGAGGACTTTGTAGATGGCATGCTCTGGATACATCTGTAAGGAGAAAACGGGCATAACTCCCTGTTTTCATCAACAGTTCAAACTCCTCATAGGTTGTCTGCGGAGATTCTCAGCCATCCGGGTCATGGTTGTCTTGGTGTTTCAGCTGAAGGCAACTGGACTTCTTGTAGTTCCTTGATGATGTTTCACCTCTCATCCAAGAGGCTTCTTCAGTTCTGAATTTCTAGTAGGGAGTCCTCAGTATTTAACCTTGTGGAGGATCCTTCTTACTCAGGGCAGTGGGCAAAGGGTACAAAGCCCCGCCCCCAATCTGTGTGACCCAGATCCACCCACCATCAGTCTGGTTGTCACTCCCCCCCGGTCATCATGTGAGTCGCTGGTTTCACATGAGCCAAGGTATGAACGGTGGCTAAATTTCCTGGGGAGGGATTTCAAAACTGCATTGTATGTGGCAGACAGTTGATATCTGAGGCCTCCTCCTGTTAAGTGATGGCTGTTCCAGCTTGACATCGATGGCCTCCTTTACTCCTCTCTCAAACCATCTATCCTCCCTGTCCAACACATGCACAGTCTCATTCAGCCAGGTGATGTAGGGCTGAAGATGTTCCCACAAAGACAGAGGGGAAGACTAAGGAACACAAACCCATCAAGACAGCATTAAATACCTGTGGATACTTTAACTGGGCATATGTCAAATCCACTAAGCACTCCAGGAACAACACCCCGACAACACAGGAAGAGGAGAGGAACAAAAGCCGCAACGTTGTCATTCCATACGTAGCAGGGGTGTCAGAAAAAATTCGGAGGATAACATCCCAGTTCACTTCAGAACCTGCAACACTCCGAGACAGAAACTGGTTCACCCTAAGGACAAAACTCCTTTGACGATGAGAATGTGCAATTGAACAGCGAGGAAAGATGTTTTGAGAGAGGAGTGAAGAAGGCCATCTATATAAAGCTGGAACAGCCATCACTTAACAGAGGAGGAGGCCTCAGACATCAACTGTCTGCCACCTACAATGCAGTTTTGAAATCTCTCCCCAGAAAACTTAGCCACTGTTCAGACCTTGGCTCAAGTGACACCAGCGACACATGATTATTAAAAGGGGAGTGACAACCCAACTGATGGTGGGTGGATCTGGTTCACACAGATTGGGGGCGGGGCATTGTACCCTTTGCCCACTGCCCTAAGTGAGAAGGATCCTCCACAAGGATAAATACCAGGGACTCCCTGCCACGAATTTAGAACTGAAGAAGCCCCTTGGATGAGAGGCAAAATGTTCTCAAGGAACTACAAGAAGTCCAGTTGCCTTCAGCTGAATCACCAAGGTTCCCATGGGTTCATGTAAATGAAACATTAAACTGCCTTTAACAGTGCAAATATCCCAATCTTGCCTTGGGATGATAAGGAACACAAGCCTCTTTTCCAAATTAGTATTGTTTAACAAGTATTCTGTCATGAGTGACAAATAGTACGGTTGATGATAAATAAACTGGAATGATGCAATATTCTGTATAAACAAAATAAAATCTATCGCAAATTTGGTCGTGAACAAGTTCCAAGAATATACACAATGTTAAAGAATAAATATTAGATTTGCTTCATTAATAAATGAAGTAAGGTTATTTTTGTACCCTGTTTTTCCATCACGACGTTCTAAGACTGACCTGTTTGGTGAAGTCCTGGACAATGTTGTGCTCAGACACCTGGGAGCCAATGGCAAAGCGTCTCTTCAGCTGCTTCTCGATTCGTGAGATCATTTCCTGGTCCTCCTGAGAGGTGAAGCCCTCCACTCCTGGTTCGATAGTACAGTTTGACAAGTCAAAGGTAAAGTTACTGCACTGTCCACTTCAGACATAATCGAGTCTCAGCATTTAGAAGTAGATACTGTGTCTGAATCTCATCAACACCGCTCATGTCCCAAAGGTGACAATGTGAACATGCATGTTTTAAATATCTTAATTTTTTCTATCCATATAGTTGAAATTCATCATTTGGGTTGGTTTGGCTGAGAACATACGCCAACAAGTAAGAAGGGAGAGCGTTTTTAGCCGTTAATTAATTGCTTTTAACTTACATTTTTAGGTAATTACCAATTGCAATTAGCAAACAATATTAGCTATGCATTCAACTGACCATTTAACAATTTATCCATTACTTTAAGTTAGCCATTTTGGTTATTCAGCCATTACTTTTAACTAAGTCCTTAAGCCATTTATCCATTACGTTAACACAGCAGTTTTAACCATTTGTTTTTGCTTTTAGTTAACTACATTGGCCTTTAATTCAAAAACCTTTAGCCAACCAATTTCGCCTTTTTTTTTGGTCAATTTGTAAAATCAGTTGACTGTCAACAATTCTTCCATGTTTTCTCTCAGGTAGATTAGACCAAACATATTATCTAGGACTAATAAACCACATGACAAAATACGCTAATGGTGAAATGAAAGACACCTGGAGTCCCTGCCCATCCTGTGGTCACAATAGAAATGAAGGCGATTATTTCAACGTATCAAAACATTAAAACACAAGGTAGACATAAATTGAAATGTCTGAGCTCTATTTTGTTTTGATTTGCTAGCTTAATATGCTCACTACAAAACTCCCAATAATATTGCTGAGACAGAAACAGGTCAAACAAAGTCAAAAATGTGAAAAATACCATTTTAGTGTCAGCATGTTGAGAAAATATGGCTTATGAAAAACACGCCCAAACCTTACTTTAGTGAGGGTGCAAATCTGTGTTCATATTCATCTAATTTTCTAGTCTCCTAGAGGTACGGGTCAGTGACAGAAACCATGAGACACAAATACAGGAAATAACTGCTCTGTGCTAGTTATTTTTACTTTGATCAAACTCACTTATGAATACAACAGACAAAGTAAAATCCCAAATTTTTTTATGTTGACATAAAACTCATGATGGCATCAGTCTCAACTTCTCCACACCAACACACCTGAAAGGCTGCCAGAGAGTGCAGCATCCAGCGTGGACACCTGGAAGAGTCTGAGGGCTTCATCTACCTCCTCTTCTCCAGCTACAGCCTGCAGCTTCATCTTGGCCAGAGACTCTGCAATACGTACAACGGCCTCCAGCTGCCTGAAAAGAGCAAAAAGATTATATAAAAGCAGAAGAGCACTCACAGTAGAGCGCTTGCCTCTACTACATTACATATTAGAATATACAGTATTGGATGTTTACAACATTCGGTAATACAGAATCTGGATCCATAGCATCTCCAGGACTACCTCAGTGGTTGCACTGAGATAGATTGATATAAAAGATCACCACCAAAATCATATCACCTGAACTTGGTAACATACTGAAGCTGTATGCCAAATTTGGTCAAAATCGGTGAATACTTTGAGATATAACCAATAAAATGGTCAGGGTTCAGAAGTCAAATCTTGGTCTGAATCAGCACCAAAATGGAGTAATGTGAAAGTCCTCAGATATGGAGACTGTACACCCAATTAGGATAAAATTTATAATATACTATACATACTTTTATTGTTGCATTCATCTGAGGGAAAAAAAAAGATCCAGAATCTGAAAAACCATCAAAATGAAATAGCTCTAAACTTTGGAGGATAATGAAGCTGTATGGCAAATCCTATTAAAGCATGCCGATTACGAAAATTAAGCCACCTGAACCTTGAAAAATAATGGAACTGTACGCAAAATTAAAACAAACTCCACTGAAAATTTCTGAGTTACACACAATCACATAAATTTAACCTCCTTCAACTTTTTTGGGTGGAGGTAAAAAAAAACTCAAAGGTAAAATATAAGAGAGAATATGAAGATACCTGACAGTGATGGGGATGGAAGGTCTCTTATCGCTCTCCCGTTCATGCTCTCTTGCACCACTCCTCATCACCACATATCTGTTTTTCAGTTTTTCAGCAGCCGCGGCAGAGAGTCGAGGGCCACATTTACTGTAAGTAAAGTTCAAGACCAAATCATTCTGAGCTATTCCTGAGCATACGAGTGCATCATCATGACTGGTATTTGTATAACAAGAATTTCTGACTCACGTCCTAGTATAGGCGATGTATTTCTTGAAGGTGGCCAGTGGAATCTCCCCCTCGACGCCCTCTGTCTGTGTCTGAGCACTCAGGTGAACATTCATCACGTGACGTGCCAGCGTCTACAAACAGACAAGTGTTCAGAAACATGTTGCTGCTCCCCTTTCAAATTCACAGGAGCGAGTGGGTCTCCTTACCATGTCCCTCTGCTGGTTGTGCTGGTCTTTGATGATGAAGATCATGTCAAAACGGGACAAGATGGTGGGCATGAAGTCAATATTTTCCTCCCCTTTTGTGTCATCCCAGCGGCCGAACACAGAGTTGGCTGCAGCCAGCACAGAGCAGCGCGAGTTCAGTGTGGTGGTGATTCCGGCCTTGAGGAGACAGCCCGTTAGTTTGCCTGGTTGAGCGCCAGCGCAGGAAGCAGAGTGTGCTTAAAATACAATGAGTCATACCTTGGCGATAGATATGGTCTGTTGCTCCATGGCCTCATGAATGGCCACTCTGTCATCTTCTCTCATCTGAACAACAAGCGCAGCTTTGTCATTAATCTTGCAACACAAGTCAAGTGCAACATAACGCTACCTGCTACACAATATGGTCTCACTTTGTCAAACTCGTCGATGCACACCACTCCGCCATCGGCCAGCACCATGGCTCCACCCTCCATGAGGAATCCACGGGTGTTGGGGTCCCTCAACACTGAGGCAGTCAGACCGGCCGCACTGCTGCCCTTCCCAGAGGTATAAACCTGATGGCACACAACCAAGTTTACAGGGCGGCAAAACAAATAATAAAGTCGAGTTCAGATTAATCATCAGCTGTTATTTTAAATGTCCTCATAAAAATGATGGAAAATGAAAAAAGTAAGAGCTCATCTATCCCATCCTGTCATCTGCTTGCAATGACATCACAAATTCTATGTGACACAAGGTGGAATCTATTGTTAAAACAAGTGGTGGCACCAGAGACCTGTCACGGGCATGCATTATTTAAATGGTCCTCTTTAAATTGATATGAAATAAGAACCCCAAGAGCTAGAACATTCATTTCTGTGCCAGAAAGTTTGGGGGTCTTCTACCCCATCTTCTCTGCTTGCAATGATGTCAATAAGTTACATTACGTGCGGTTTAGCTGCAAACTTTATTTGGTCATGTGTTGGTAAATTAAACAACTATTTCATTTATAATTAATAATTGTTTTAGTCTTTTCACGAGCAAAAACAAATGTCAGGATTTGTTGCTTTTGACATCTCTGACAGAGAATGATGAGTCTCCGAAAAGAAAAAAAATTTGTAGACATCCCTTTGGGCTCTGAAAAAAAAAAAACCAAAAAACGTGATGAGCATTTTTCAGTATTTTGAAAATTTATAGAGTAAATTATCAAGCAATTATGAAATTAATCTGCCAATATATCAATGAAAATAACTTAATTGCAGCTTCAATGTGCGGTGCCAAAATGTGGTGCCAGTGAAACTACGTACACACATCTGAACACAACTGCACTGTGCTCATAAAAATGAGCAAATCTCAGAAAATTCTATAGCGAAAATAATTCTAGAAGTAGGGCTGAAAGTATTTTTCAAATTACTCAAATAACACTATTACAGGAAAAAAAAAATGGATGAAAATTCTTTGCATGTTGTTGGCTTTACTCGTCTCTCTAAGCTGACATAAATAAATGAATCCTTTTGTTTTTTTAAACACAGTAAAAATGTTTCACAAAGTAGAAGCCACCTTTTAAACAAAACATAATCCAAAACATCTATCCTTCAATGACTGCTAATCAACTAATCACTAATCAGTTTTTTTTCCCCATCAGACTTACAGCTTCAAACACTGGGTGGTGCCGTTTACCAAAGCACATCAAACATCAAAAACTAACAGCAATAAACGTAACTATACAGTGGTGATAGTATCATGTATGAACAATAGATTGTTTCTGTGCTGGCTGGCTTATCTAATCAGTCATGTATGGTTGCTGTCTACCTGCCTAATGTACACTTACTACTATGCTGCAGGTTGCTCTACACATGCTTACCATATTCCATGCAATGAAAGAACACTTGATTGATAATTTAAAAATCTGTGTCTTGCTGTGTTTTCTATTTTGTATATTTATCACTGCTTTTTATAATTTCTTTCTTAATTTATTGCTTGATTAATCATCAGATTAATTGGTAGAATGCTCGATTACTAAACTAGCTGATTGCTGCAGCCCTGTTATTTTTTTGTATTTGTATATTTGCTCATATTTCTACATCTAATCATTTTTTTGGATCAATATATTTTGTGATTATTTGACATTTGACAAAAGAATTTTTGACACAATTTTAACACCTTCCTCAAGTATTATGGTTCCATGACTTATATAATTTTTTTTTTTATGTTGCACAGATTTTTGGGAGTATGACACATTTGAAGATTTCCAAAGAATAAGTAAAAATACCCAGATAGCAATAGGCTTGGGAATGATTATCTACAGTTACAGTATATCAATCAGCACAAGAGAGTTGACACTTACCCCAATAGGCGAACACCTCTCAGCAAACTTAAGCAGCTGGGACTTGGCGGTACCAGGATCTCCCAGCATCAGCAGGTTGATATCCCCCCTGCGGGTGAGACCATCAGGCAGCCTGAAAGGACAGGATTCAGACACATTACTGCACATGCAAGATCTTTTTTCAGCCGCGTGGTTCTGGGGTACAGTTGACACTCTCACCTCTTCCTTGAACCCCCAAACAGTAGACAAGTGATGGCCTTTTTCAGATCTTCACTGCCGTAGATAGAAGGAGCTACAGAGCGTGCCAGAGAAGCATAGATATCAGGACTAGCAGCCAGTGCTCTCAGTTCCTCCTCTTCCTGTGGAGACACTGACCCAGTAGAACCACGACCTGGAAGAAAATAAATTAAAATCAACAGGAATCTTTAATTTTACTCCCACAGGCTAAAACTGCATCAATCACACAAATATCAGTGTGTTCATCTGTACCTGAACCTTCTGTGTCCACCTGAATGCCCACGACTCGCAGGTAGGATGCGCGAATGCCCATGCCAGAACTTTCTTTTCCCTTGGCCTTTGCGGCAGCCATCTTCTTGATGGAGTAGATTCCCATGATGGTCACTCTGTTGCCTGGGACCACATGGTCACACAGATATCTGAGAGAGGAGGAAAATGGTCTGAGCTGACAGTTTTTTCACATTTTTGCAGACACTGGATTTTATCCTCAAGCTCACCTGTCGCAGTAGAGCTGTAGGTGACGCGGCATCTCGCCGTGAGGCACAGCATCTGGAGATTCCTGCAGACGGAGTGTCTGAAAGTCAACACACACACAGCGGTCCGGGATGATGAAGTAAGGGTCCACAGGGCACTTCACGGTCCCAGGATTCGCACTGTCGCAAGATGAGAAAACAATGACAAAATATGAGGAGTTGTAAACGTCTCACGAGTCTTTCCTGTGGTGTCCTGGGTCCAGATGCTCATACTTACGTATTGCACTTGCGAGGGAGAGCATAGCCCTGCAAACCTGGCGGCAGGGGGATGTTATTGATGACATTGCGACAGCCACGACACTGCAGACACACCTTTGTAGCCTTTGCCTTCACGGCTGTGGCCGAGATGATAATGCCGTGCACCTTCACCAGGCGGGACACCTGCTCAGACTGCAGGGAAAAGGGATGACGGACGATAATCAGATGGTTGCTGGTGACGAGGAGAAAATGAGACGGATGAGGTGTGACGGTACCTTGAGGCTGCGAATGGAGGCATGATGTGCGTCACTCTTCAACATGACCTGAATATCCTGGACCGCCTCCTCCCCTACAGGCCGGGGACGGGTCACTTCATCGGCTACCTCCTTAGCAGCTTCCTCCAGCTGGAAGCCAGAAAAAACAACATTGTGTGAAACTGTTTTTCTCCCTTCCCCTTCAGGTTTCATGATGCATGTTAGATTAGGACTGACCAGAGGCAGGTTCTCAGTAGGCAACTTGTGGAGGCAATCCGACAGATCCTCGTCGAAGCTGGAGAGGTCCTCCACCTCAACCTCCACCCAGTACTCTCCTAGGGTGTAGTGTCTCTTGAGCTCATCTCTGATTAAAAAAAACAACCCATATTAACAACAATTAATGATGTGGTGTTGAAGAATGAGTAGATACTGAAAGAAATAACCTGAAGATGAGGTCAAATAAAACACAATTATAGTAGTGTTGACTCAAGTATTAAAATAATAGTCCATCTCAAAAGATCAGAATACTGCATCAGTTATTTTAGAGAGTGAACATTTAATATATTCTAGACTCATTGCATGTAAACAACACAGTGCACAAAAG
>KV751337.1:2248247-2260731 GCA_001698575.1 Mola mola
AACTGTATAGGTAGAAATCATTTTTTCACTTTACGTATAATTCATATAGACTACATAAAAGTTTCACCTTTTGAATTCATAAAAAACAACAAAAAAAAAAAGAAAATCTTCTCATGATATTCTACTTTTTAATGATGTAATAGTACATAAAATTTATTCATGGGCACAGCTGAAAGACAATTGATATATAATGACAGATACATAGGAAAAACATTAAAATACAGTGCATTAAAATGACTAATAAATATACATAATGGTATATATAATTTGCATGGGTTTTACAATTCAGTGAGAAAATGTTTTAGATTGTTAAGTAACTATCTTATAGAGTATGAACTCAGCAATGCTGATACAAAATTAGCATTTTATCGTCAGGTTAGTTAGCATTCTTCATTTCATTTCCCATAATGCAACTCAGAAACCTTTTTGCTTTCAAATACTTAGAAATCCAGGTTTTTGACAAGCCTCTATGGCATCATCAGGCCTATTTTCAATGACAAAGCGGCCTGCAGATGCATGTAAGGTAATATAACGGTTTCTACAAGCTAAATAGCACCCCTAATCACTAATAAAGTAAACTCAATATATAAATTTGTGGAACGTTCCTTTAATGGTCTCGTCGTTATGGGTTTAACATAGTGAACTTAAGATAATTACCAGTCACCCTCTCTTACAGTCAGTATTATTAACACAGTGATGTTAATAGCTTTTCAATATAGTGAGTCCCTGGGACCCACAGGTGGTGACTTAAGTGGGTTTCTGGGAAACTCAACAGGTCTCCAATAAAATTTAGATTTTGATATATTGGTACATTTGGTGATACATCCATATATGTTCAAAATGTGCCTGAAATTAAAATAAACAAATACAATTCCAACTCTGAAAAACGTATTTCAAAACTGTCACAGCACTACTAACTATAAATCATCAATAAAAGTGCTGGTTTTAACACACAAAACATTCTCGTAACAAAAAAAACAAAAACAAAAAACCTGTCACCAATAAAAACACCAACATCTTGTAGTCATAGCATTAACTAAATCAAGTGAACTCAGTCATTCACTGTGAAACTTTTAGCAGAAAAATGAAACTTTAACACAGTGGTAAGTTTTAAGAAAAATAAAACAATGCAGTTATGTTTGTGCTGTATCGTAATAGTAGTCCATAGCCTATATAATGACTACTTTTACAATTTTCTCTGCTTGACCTCTTTCCATTTGACAAGTGCCTCTTCAAAAGGGAACTCTGGCCTTTTGGGACCCAAGTTAACCTTGAGACAGCCTGTTCCTATGAGGGCTGAGAATGAGGTTCTGAGCAGAGAACCCTCGTTCACAGCCAGGATGGTGACCAGTTGAGCAAGGATGGTGAGGTTGGGAAATCTTTAAGGTGATATTTTCTCACTAATGTCTGAATACTGCCTAAATACTCTGCTCACCGGCCACGTGTTTTAAGTCTTGTTCTTCTCGTTCCTTTACTGAACGAATGAGCAGACAGTGTCTGAGCATAAAAATATGGCGGCCACCATTCAAAGTATATTTATCACAGCCACCAGAGTTACGTTCTCTTTATTTCATTACACCACGTTAAAACATCATCGACGGGCGTGAACACAGCATCGGCCAGTGGAAACGGATTTATTTAGCTATATGAAGTTTGTATACTTTAATCTTGAAATTAAATGTAAAATAGCATGTAGGGAGACTGTGCACACGGGGTTTCCCTGTGTTGGCACTGCGCTTGCATGGTCTCCTGAAAGCGAGGTTCTCGTGGCAGTTACTTTAAACACAAGTTGTTGACTGTTTCTATCCTTTTACATGGGAAAAATATGGTGGATCCCCAGGTAGCATGGACAGTGACTATAATGCGTCAGAGGCGCAGTGCACGTACCTAGCAACTTCTCTGTTAACATTATTATTATTATCATCATTACTATTGTTATTATTCTTTATTCACCTGTATTTATACGTGAAGCCGGTGCGGTCGGTCCCCACTCTGAACTGGCGGAGGAACTCACGGAACCGTTTCTTGATGTGGATCCTCTTCTGTCCGCCTTCATCCACGCCGGGTCCCTCTCCAGCTCCGAAGCTGTCACTGTAGTACACTCCCGGGTCGTCAAAGCCAGACATAGTAGACCAAGTCGATGAACTAATGCCAGAAACACACAATGGATGCAAAGTGTAAGAAGCAAACGTGATCGGCCTCTCTGTTTCGCGGTAAAAACTGAACTCCTTTCCGTCACTTTCCCGCGAGTCGCTTTTACCACGCCCATCTTTCTCTTGTCTGATTGGCTGAGAACAGAAGGGGGCTGTCGCTGAAAGGATCGCGGCTGTCCAAAGCGATTTGAAGGAGGCCTGTCTTCGATGGAGAGGTGGAGCTTGTGAGCTTGGTGGCGCGGAAAGTACAAGAGGAGCAGCAGCAACACCAGGAGTAGCAGGACAATACAGATCAGAATGTGACCATGAACAAAAACGCACATTTTATCTTCACAGAGGGGCTCTTTCTGAACAATACACAATTAACATTTCTTATATATCAGTTACCTCTAGACTACAACACTTTCCACCAATATCTTATATTGACAAAATAAAATGCATCTTTGCATAAAATGTTCTTCTGGGTTCTACCACCTTCTTAGGTTTTGCTTTGTCTCTCATTAGAAATCTATGTTCAAATAATTTATCCAAACTTCTACAAAATGGCCTCCAACCCAGAACTGGGGTCTGCTTAAGTTTCTGTCTTTTAAAAATGGGCTTTATCTTGCCTGCTGCAATGTACTTGTTAATGGGGGATTGTTGGTTTTCTCTTAATTTCAAACTAAGTAAGAGTTTGGTTGTCATGAATACAACTGACTTGACAAGAAACCTCCATAGTTGAAAGCTTTCATCTCATTGTATTTGGACTGGAGTTTTCAAATTTATTCATCACACCATAATGCGAATCTAAACTGTGTCTCAACTCAAGCCCGAGGACACATCATGAACTAAACTCTCCTCCTTTAAAGGATGTGAAAATGGATTTTCTATCAGCACAATAAAAAAAACACAGCTGTTTGACAATAGACTTTAATATTTCACGTTCTTCCATACCCAGAATTGAAAATGCCATTTCATTTTTCAAGGAAAAAGGTAAAGCAGCTCTCCTGCTAAGAAGAGTCTGTTGACTCTGATTAAATATTTTCCATATTGTTAACCTTAATAACAAAATACAACAATTAAACAGATGGACCAGACTGAATAAACCCATCTGTTGTCAAAAGATAGAGGGATCCAAAAGAAATATGTTGTATTTTTTAACAGCTGTTTTGATAAAATACAGAAACCAACATGTTAGCACTTTGTTCAGGTAGGCAAGCACAAATATAACATTAACCCCCAATGACCTTCATATGTAACTAATAGTTCCATCACGTAACTCATAGGTTTCATACATAACAGGCATCATCATCAGCTAGAACAAACGTCTGAGTAAAGTTCAGTATCTGACACTGATTACTGAAACTTTGATTTCTGCTTTTTGTTGTCCTGTTCATGAGATGACCCCATGTTTTCTGCCAGTCTGGATGAAGGCGTCAACGCAGTGGTCGATATCTTTGTCTGTGTGAGCAGCTGAGATCTGAACACGGATTCTGGCTTTCCCCTTTGGTACGACGGGGTAGGAGAATCCAATCACGTACACTCCTGGGGAGGGAAGAGAGCCATGGTGGTCAATGGGGTTCATTCGCATTAAGTGTTCTGAGTAAAAGAAGGAAAAGGCAAAAATGTAGAGAATAATCATGACTAGATTGGCACTGCTGCATGACATTCATTATCGCTGACTGTTGGTCATGACAAAAGTTCAATGTAAAAAGCTAGGAAATGACTGAAACCCCATCAATCATGATAGAAAGGAGAGGGAAGCTGGATAAAGAGGCTCGGTGTAAATGTTTTTCTAAAGCATTTCAGTCACTCACCAAGCTTCAGCATGTCATCGGCCATCGCAGAGGCCAGCCGTGCGTCGCCTAGCATCACGGGACAGATGGGATGGTCCGAGCCTGCAATGGTGAAGCCAGCCTCTGTCATTTTATTCCTGAACCTGAATTGACAGAACAGAAAAAAAATCATTACAGTCAATATTATATAGAAGAATATTAACTCACTCTCACAGTATATATAAACACAAGAGTGATTTCCAAAGACAGTGCAAAGTAATACATAAAAATAGGCTGTAGCACAGGTTATAAATGACAAGAGTTTTCAACACTAATCTTTGCTAATAAAGAATATCAAGGAGAGCTATAATGCTCAAGAAAACATTTATCTGCATCAGAGACAATGAGAGGGCTGGCCTGAGGATCACAACCACAGAAAAGCCTGAAAATATGTACCTCATGGTTTTGGCTGTCATACTCTGTGCAATCTCATTGGAGGTGAGCAGCAGCTCTACAGCTCGGATGGCACAGCCCACCACAGGGGGTGGGAGTGAGTTGGAGAACAAGTATGGCCGTGAGCGTTGCCTAAGCAGGTCAATGAGAGGCTTAGGGCCAACTGTGTAGCCACCTGAGAGATGAAAAAAAAATGCAAGAGACAGAGAAAGACTTGAGTGAAAGTCACATCCTATGTATTAACACCATATGAATACTGTGATAAAATCAGAGATAAAACACTTTTCCCAAGAGTTTGATAGCTTAATATCATTATTTGTCTTCATGAATCCAAATTTATTGTAGCCAAATTCATATTTCCTCACTTTTTAGCGATTTTTTGAAACCCAGCCATTGAATTTTCCATTGCAGTTTGTGTAAGGATTAAGCAGGCTTTCCCCACATGATCACTTATTTTCGGCAACCTGTCACAATATCACCAGTGTCGTCCAAATAACAGTGTTCTGTTTTTGATGCTGTGTCTCTCTCTTACTCCCTCTCTCATGCTAACACAACGTTTGTTTCCCACAAGCAGAAGTTTTTTGACTGGCAGCCTGGGTATATTGACATCTGCCAAAGTTTGACAGCATGCAGAGCTCTTTCAAAGTCAGCATTAGTGATGAAGGTAGTGTACTGTTGCGGGAATATAAAATCGACAACTGCACACTGCTTCTTCACGTTCACTCAATACAGTTACAGGAGCACTCACAGGCGCATCACACAACTACCTCCAATGTTTCACTTTGTCAATGTCTTTCAATATTTTTTCAAACATGAATCTTCATTTAACAAAAAAGTACCAAAAAAATCATATGATTTGAAAACAGAATTTGAGAGTTACATTTTTGGATCCGTCTGTGATAATACTATTCACGATCAATTAGTAAGGGGACGATTACTCCAATGTTAATCTAAGCACTCCTGAACTGAGTTATGGTTGTGCTGGTGTTATAAGCTTGTAAATGCACCTACTATAGTTGGTGCAGTGTCATTCAGTTATAAATCATAGAGGCCGCACACTAGAGTGAATGATCCCAGAAGAATTGATTTAATTTATTACTCACCAACACCATTAATTCACCAGATTTTAATACATATGCTGTATGCAGCACCAAAAGGCAAAATTTGTGATGAGCTGGTAAAGAGAGTCATTTACACAAATAGGCCTTTTTCATCATGTTTTTTCCAGTGTTGGTCCTTGGCTAGTGGTAGTTGGTGCAACACAAAAACCTTCGAGGTTGGTTTTTCACAGGCACAAGAACCAACATATTATCAAGTCATTATGTATATGTCTTACATCACTAGATGTTTAGATTTCCCAGCATTGAAAGAACTTCTTAAAGCTTGAATTTTGTTGCCGATCTGCACGTTTGACTTTGCTGCAAACCAGAGTGCAAAGAGACTAGCGTCCTCCCCATCAGACACTGCTGTTTCAATTTTGTGTCCGTTGTGCAAATCTCTTCTTAACTCTTCAACAGATTAGTCTGCCAACACACTACAAAAGCTCTTTTTTGTTAAAAATTGCAATCAGAAGTTTTTACTTGGAAGTACATGATGTAAGCAGTTCTTTGTTCTAGACCAGGTAAATGTTGGTGCTACACTGGAACACTTTTCCTGCTCAACAGCCAGTTCTTTGGTTGTTGATATGCAAAGAAACCGTTCTAGGATAGGCACTGACACTGAACTAGCAATGGAACTGGCTTAGATTTAAAAAAAAAAAAAAAAAAAAGAGGGTTCATACTGGACAGACATCAGGTGGCCAGGAACAACTGTGCATGATTCTTTGTCTGCTAAATGTATAAATATGCATCTGTCTGCTAACATATAACAGCGTTTTTTAAGTTCATAATAAATAAACCAGTTGCTTTAAATCTCAGAGGGGAAAAAAGCCCTGCACTTTAAAGTACGTTTGAAGAGCAACTACAAACAGGTCTGAGTGTCACATACCAGCTGCTCCTCCCAGTGCTTTCCCCAAGGTGGAGTTTATAATGTGAACCCTGTCCATCACTCCCAGAAGCTCATCTGTTCCTCTGAAAATTGCAGAAAGTAGCATGATTAGTTTATTCCACACATTCTTGATAAGATGGTGTTGAGCTGTACTTTACTAGAGCCTGTGTTGAAGACTTTGGTGACACCTCCTGGCTGTACCAACTAAAGACGCTCACATGTGTACCACACTGGTTCCCACTTGACTTTCTTTCTCAGCAAACAACAATTACTCTCATTATAATTAGATAGTCGGAATTTGAAGACTTTGGGACAATCTAAAATCAGATATGCATAATGCTTAACTTCCATGATTCTCTTTATTTATATCATATATATGATACCATTGTTTCAACTGCTATCTAAATAAAGCTTTCTGATATGTGATTCAAAAGTTCAAATACAGCAAAATTATATAAAAATATTTGTTGTTATAAATGTACATTTGCAGATTTTATATTCCTAAAAATGAAAAAAAAAACAAAAAAACTCAACCTATTTGTCTTTGGAAAGGGAAAGAAAAAACAGAAGAGTCAGCAGGCTGAAACTTTCACATTAAAAAAACACAAATTATCAAGTAAAAAGATGAAAAATTAATGTTTTTTTAGGGGGGTTCACCAGCATCTTACCCACCTGCCTCTGGGCCCCAGGAAGCCTGTGGCATGGCATTCATCTATAAACACCATGGCTCCGTACTGCTCCGCCAGGTCACAGATTTCAGTTAAAGGAGCCACATCTCCATCCATGGAGAAGACTCCGTCACTCACTATCAGGCGCATACGAGATGACTGAGGGGGGGGGGAACAAAAAAAAAACAGAGTCCTGATGATCAGCAGAGCGCACGCTACCCTTTTCACTGTCTAATCAATACTGTAACCATCCACGGACCTGTCCCTGCAGCGAGGAGGTTAGGACACCTTTAAAGTATAATATGAAATTTGGGTTGTATCTCAGATTAGAAAAGTTGTGGTGAGCATTTTTCACCTCCAGGTGTACACAAAGTGTTGCTTCACCAAACCCATATCCTCACAGTCGCTTGTAATGACATCTCGCTTCAAAGTTAATTTTGGCTTCATTTAGATATAAAGGAACATAAACAAATGCCTGTAGTTATTGATGCTACATGTTTTACTTTAATGAAAACAGAGCGACAAAGTTCTTAGTAATTTTTGTAACACTGGGTCCTTGACTTCTCAATTCTCCATGATGACCATTAATTTTGCAAACAGATATTGTTGCTTGCATATTTTATCCCCTATAGCTAGCTACCTTTTTGTTCTTCAATCTGACCCACATCAAAGGCATACTCAAAAATGAACAGCTCCCTGATGTCAAATGGTTAACACAAAGCACAATTTTTACACAGTTTTGTGAGAGGCATATTCCCTGCACACCAGTTACATGTTTGTTTATGACTCTGGACAGGATGTAAAATAAGACTCACATTTCATTTGGTAAAAGAAAAAATAGTAATAAAGTTTCTATGTTTCCTCTTTTCGTCTGAGGTGCACACACCTGAGACTCTTTGAGCTTGTTCTCCAGGTCACTGAGGTCCATGTGTTTGTAGCGCAGCCTCTTTGCTCTACACAGACGGATGCCATCGATGATGGAGGCGTGGTTTAGCTCATCAGAGAGCACCGCATCATCCGGGCCCAAAAGAACCTGGTGTATGAGTAATATGGCACTTTATTTACACTAACACAGGAAACCTTTCTGCTGTTGTTTTAGTCTACTGGAGACAGTAAAGTTTGAAGTATAAAATACCTCAAACAGCCCAGCATTGGCATCAAAACAGCTGGCATAGAGGATGCAGTCCTCCCTCTCATGAAACTCTGCCAGCTTTTGCTCTAGTTTCTTGTGTATGTCCTAAAAAAAGAGAGTGAAGACTTTTAGCTGCAATTCGGTGCATTGTGTGCTAAGTGACAAAACAGCCACTGTACCTGTGTGCCACAGATGAATCTGACAGAGCTCAGTCCAGCACCATGTGACTTGAGAGCATCAATCCCTGCCTGCACCACCTCTGGATGACTGGACAATCCAAGGTAGTTGTTGGCACAGAAATTCAATATGCCTGAGACAGATAGAGACAAAGGAAGAGTTGCCCCAATAATCAAAAATGCACATCTTTACTCTTCCCTGTAGAGCTATTTATCTGTCTAGGTTGTTTTGGCGTGAGTTGATCAGTTTGGGAGACATCAGCTGTAGACATGTCTGCATTGTCTCAAATACTGTATAATGCAACTAAATGGCACTTCACCCTGCTGTGGTCAAAGCACAAGAAAAGTGAAAAACTCAACAGCAACATCTCCCATGACCCGAATACTCAAGATAAATCATAGACCTTGTTGTGATTGGTTTATTGGGGGAAGTCATTTCTGTCTACAGAAATGCACTCTATCATCACACAGAAGGAAACGTGCATCTACCCCTGGAGGAGACGCTTGTGCTTTTGACAGGGTGGGATAAATATGAATGGTATCCATATCAGCTGAGCTGTAACATTAACTACCTTAGTTTGCCCACTTCTTATCAATGAGTACACATATGTTACCTTCTGTACAATAAAGCAGAAACAAAATAGTGGATTATCTTGAGTAACTGGTTCACAACTTCTGCAAACATACATTGCTGACAAGTTTTTCAAGCAGCATTTTTAAATGTTTTTTGGCACCTTGTTTGCCACAAGTACCATCTAGTTACATTAAACTGGGAAAAAAAGGCACACACCTTTACTGTTAATATCTCCAAAACAGAGCAACTCACACCAAAAACTGCCTATATAGATAAATATTGTACATAATAATAATAATACAGATTTGTAGGAAAGTACATATTTTGAGTTTGGGGTGAACTGTCCCTGTTAACAGGAAATTCAAATGTTTTAGGTCAGCAAAACCAGTTAAAAGATAACCATTGTAACACAAAGCCATTGACAAATATAATCCAGGTGACCGTGACGCCACCATTCTGATGAACTGAGGGGGTCATGGGCAAAAACCAGGGTTCAACTGAGTTATCGTGAAGCGGATCCATTCTGTTGACAGAGCAGCGAACAAGTCGGACCTTAACTACTGATGTTTGCAGTCGGGCACTATCGAATTCATTAAACATTTAATTATACTTCCTTTCATTTTGCTTTGAAAGACCAAACCAGAACTGACTATTGTTAATACCGTAAGGTCACTGCAAAACCGTTCAGACTTTTTGTCGCGGGTTTCTTTAAAGTCGTGTGTTGAGGTTTCAGTTTTTTAGAGAAATTAGTCCTCGGTGAGCTCAGCAGTCTCGAACAAGCCATTAAGAAGTTTGTGCGTACGGCCGAAGTCTGCATGGCTTTAACTGTAATTTGAGAAGTAGTTCAACAATATAACATCGTGACAGAACACCACGTAAGACTTCAACTGTCAACATTTTTGTGCGGAGTCAACCTCATTCGTAAAGATTTTAGTCATCATTGCTACCAAACATATCATGTGTAAACTACGACCACTCGAGTGCTCACACGACTCACAGGTCTGGCTGCCGTCCACGTTGATTTGAGGACCCTGCTTGGACGTGATGATCCTCTCAGCTTTCCATGTGCCCGCGGTGCGGATACCGCCGAGCTCAGTCTCCAGCACGGCTCTGGCATCGGCGACAGCGGCGTAGCCCCGGCTCCAAGACGGGCTCACAGACCGCAGAACGACCCGGGCTGGGTTTATTAAACTTCGGGTAGCTATTCCGAGAGACATAATGGTAGCACAGTGTGTACGTATAGCGCTGAAGACCACAAGCGAGGCGTGTGGGAGATTATCCAATCAGAAGCAGGGAGTTTTGCCAGGTGGCTTTTTTTGGCCAATAGAAATCTGGTTCACGTCCTCTATGGCAGCAACACGTTTCCAAACGTCAACTGCAACGTTTGACTCCCTCTTCCCAGGGAGATGGAATAAAAAGCCAAAGCAGGACAAACACTAACCCGCTGAAATAGTCTTTCACAAGTTAAACTTCATTAAAAGTGCTAAAGTATAGCATCAAAATACAGTCCAAGTGTTGAAAGTAAAAATATTCATTGTGGACTTACAATGGCTTACTTCTGAATAATGTGTATATTAGGGTTCCAGTTTACTTATTTTAATAGTTGTAACTTTAATGCTGCAAAAGTTTGTATTTTTCTTTGTAAATATTTAATTTAATCTATTGTTTAATGTAGTTTCTCCTTGAATCAATAAAGTTTCATCTTAGTGTACAATATTAAATCATAATTGCTACTTATATATTCATTATTATTAATCTAAATCTTAAAAGTAAAGTTACTCTAATGATAAAATACAGTTAATTTTTAAGTACAAATATGTGTAAAAGTACAATAAATAGAAAAACTAGTAAAGTACCCTCAGACAGACATCTCTGTGACCCTTAGAAAAAGACTGCAGAGTAAGGAACGCTCGGATAATAACATTGTAAGTAAAAACTAAAGACATATTTAATTAATATCAGAAAGCAACTACAACCCCAATTCCTAATAATGGAATGCAGCGATTTTTTAAATCTCATTAATCCATATTTTATTCACAATAGAATATAGACAACATATCAGATGTTGAAAGTGAGATATTTTAACATCCCATGAAAATTTTTAGCTCCTTTAAAAATTTGTTGACAGCAACACATCTCAAAAAAGTTGGGACAGGGGCAACAAAAGGTTGGAAAAGTAGGTGGTACTCGTAAGAAACAGCTGGAGGAGCATTTTGCAACTAATAAGGTTGATTGACAACAGAGGAGTATCATGACTGGGTATAAAAAGAGCATTTTAGATGGATAATTTCAGAAAAATGTTCCTCAACATAAAAATGCAAAGACTTGGAATATCACACCATCTACGGTACATAATATCAGAAGATTCAGAGAATCTGGAGAAATCCCTGTGCGCAAGGGAAAAGACCCAAGGCCAATATTCGTTGCTTGTGATCTTCTGGTCCTCAGGCGGCACTGCATTAAATACAGGCAGGATTCTGTACTAGATATCACTGTATGGGATCAGGAACACTTCCAGAAATCACTGTCCGTGAACACAGATTGCTGTGCAATACACAATTGCAAATTAAAGCTGTATTATGCAAAGAGGAGGCCATATATAACACAATCCAGACACACATCTTCTCCAGACCAAAGCTCGTTTAAAATGGATTGAGGCAAAATTGAAAACCGTCCTTTGGTCAGATTAATCAAAATTTGAAATTCCTTTTGGAAACCAGACACCGTGTCCTGGAGACTAAAAAGGAGTGGGACGTTCCAGCTTGTTATCAGTACACAGTTAAAAAGCCTGCATCTCAATGCTGAACGACGTACTGCATCAGACACAACAGCACGGCTTGGCAGTAGAAAAGTCCGGGTGCTGAACTGGCCTGCCGGCAGTCCAGCCCATTCACCAATAGAAAAAATTTGGCACATCATGAAACAAAAAATCTGGCAAAGAAGACAAAGGACTGTTGAACAGCATGAATCCTACACCAGTCAAGATTGGGGCAACGTTGCTCTCCCAAAACTCCATCGAATGGTTTCCTCACTTCCCAGACATTTACAGACTGTTGTTAAAAGAAGAAGGGATGCTACACAATGGTAAACATGGCCCTGTCCCAACTTTATTTTAGAGGCGTTGCTGCCAAATCCCTGGTGCCATTTTCTTAGAAAACATCTCAAATGTTAAAACTATGTTCTATTTTGAATAAAATATGGGTTTATGAGATTTGCAAATCATTGCATCCTGTTTTTTTTTATTTACACTTTACATAGCATCTGAACTTTTTTGGAATTGGTGTTTTAAAAACACCTGCACTGGTTCCATACCTGCAAAGTGATGAACTTGATTATATGACAATGAGAAAGAAAACACCCAGACTTACAGTTAATAGTTTAATATATGACAGCAGTGTGTCATAACTTCTTGTTAAACTTCCAGTAAGACATTTCACAAGGGAAAGCTTAAAGAAAAAAAAAAAAGTTTTCCCAGACATCCTCGTTCAACATTGGTCTGAAGCACCAAAATATTCCATTAACTGAACTTCTTTTTCACACAAGTTTACAGTGTTTGCTACTAAAACAGGGATTTTTTCCGGGTCATAA
>KV751337.1:2261709-2276331 GCA_001698575.1 Mola mola
TGCAAGTTGAGCTTATGGCTCCAATTGTAGCTAATTAATTCAGGGCAAGAAACAGTTTCACCTTTAAACAGTCTAAGTAAGAACTGTATTAGCATTAGAGGGATCCATTCCTTACCTTTGCTGGTCACACCATCTGAGTCCTCAAGGCAATCATACTGTGCCACAAAAAAAAGATATAGCATTAAACATAAACTACTACTGATACTAAATAAAAGTATGTCCTAAATTAACATTTTGATCTGATGATGATGATACCCAGTGGTGAACCACGAGTATTTGGGCTTAGACTTCAGCTTCGCCTAAACTTGCCAGATACACCAAAAAAAGCATAAATAGTGTCAAAGACGATTTCCTTTGTTAATACTACATTACATTTTATTTGGATAGGTTATATAAGGCCAACAAATCCAGCATTAGCCAAGATGGATGCCTTGTCAGTTTGAAAACGCAGGCAACTCCAGCAAGGGAGCCTGTGCAGAAGGTCATCCATGGGTAGGGTTGATATTTTCTTTCATTAAATACCTTTCAACATTTTCTACTTTTGCTGTCAATTCTAGTGCTACTATTAGTCGTCCATTTTATAATTTAAACTGCTTATTCTGCAAAAGCCCCAATGAAAAGGGCGAAACTATTATGCTCGTTACATCAGTCTTGATATTTGATATGTTTTGACCTTCTCTAGAGTCCTACAAAGCTCTGGTACTGTTGATAGAATCTGGAACCTGACATTGTCATCTTGCTATTTATTAAATATCTACTACATAAACATATGGTACACGTTCGAGCCAATGGGTAATCAAATGCTACAGAAAGTGCACATATTGAGTTTTTGGGTTTAACAGAAGAAGCTTGTGTTGGTTTGAGTGTGCTGAAGAGTAGAGCTCCGGTTAGTGAATTTCAAACTTAACCATGATTACCCTTCAGTGAACCAAGAAATTAGAAGGAGCAATGTGCAGTCACTTATATAAGTTAGTAATATTTATTACGGTGCTTTTGTAATCCAGACATTTACCTCATCATCCAACGCTAGCCACTTCTCAACATCATCCATTACAGTAGACTGGTTGATAGGAATCTAGCAAAGAAAACACCACGATGGTAAGGGTAGTAAAATATACAGTATAACACCTGAGAAAACTTTATGAAGATAAAACCGAGCAACTAAACCAAAAAAGAAAGTTAGACAAGCAAAGCATGGCAAACATGTCTGAAAAGTAACTTATCTTGGTAGTGCAAACTCAAAATTGTCATGTTATGTGGGTCTAGACACAAAAATAAACAAAAGAGAAACTTATAACTTGACCATATATAAAAGCATGCAAACCATCAACACCTTCCTTTCCCTTAAAAAGTAAAGAAAAATTAGAAAAAAAAGCAACTAAAAACACAGCAAAAGCAAAACCTCTACCTTACAACCACAACAGGAAACAGGGGTAATGAATGGTGACTCAGTGTGGACACAAAACCCACCATTCCCCGTTTTATCATCCAATCTAACTTTGGAGATGAGCTGCAGGTGGAAGCTGGGCTGGCATCCTTCATTTACAGACAGAGAGTTTATTTTGGAGGAAAACCGAGACAAAGCAACAGACACATTTACCCTGCCTCGAGCCTTGGCTAGACCGGGTAATTGTGCTCTGGGCTGACACTCACTAGCTATGTTTACATGCGCATCATTTCTTAATCCAATTAAAAATTTGAGGGATTGGAAATTCTGAATCCGCTGTTTATATGGTCGCTAAATCAAATAATCTGATCATGACGTGCGTATACATGCACCGAGCTTTAATCCGAATAGCAGCATTTTGACGTGCGCAGATATTTCTAATTTTCTTAAAATAACAGCAGAAGAAGTTATACTTCCGCCTGTGCTGTAAACAAACGCCGATGTGGCTACACTTTGCACTTTTGCGCCTTTCCCTGCAATTTAAACTCCGCACTGTTAAAGACTAAACCTGCACCAGGTTCTTAAAGCCCTTCTTTTATTTCTGCTGTTCTCCGTGATCAGGCTACGGGCTCAGCAATGTATATTACTCCTGCGTTACAGGAGGACATGAGCGGCACACAAGCGCAGTGAGGGTAACTTTACCCAAACAGGAAGTCACGATCAGAATAAGTGTGTACATGGACGTGGTTCGGAATAAGGATCAGCATAAACCACCCCTCTTGATCCAAATATAATTTTTTTCCGAATGAGCCGAATTGGATAAGAATATTCCAATTGGCGTGTTTACATGAAGCATTTTTATTTTGATCAGCCCTTTATTCCAAATATTTGTGTCCATGTGAACATAGCTAGTGACAGCAGTCCCGTCTTACAACCAACACAGCATAGACATTGTGTACAGTATCTACACACAGAGCTTGGTGCTGTACATAAAATTATTGAATTCAACTTAAGGTTGAGAAATATGATACACAGTATTGTTCTCTTCATTGCAAAAGCTATAAAACTATCTTAAGCCATAAAAGCATTTCCAAACTTCATTGCTGCCAAAGGTCACATGACAAATGAAAAAATTCACAGATGTTAGCCGATAATTCTTGATACTTAAGGTGTTGAACTGTGTATAAACTGAATTACGTGGCATCTTTCCTTACCGCTCCTGGGCTTAGTAGTCTGCTGTCCTGAGCCTGAGCCAGGCCGTCCACTGCAACTTCACTCTGCTCACTGAGAAGATATTTGCATGTTGGTTAATTGCCAGGTAAGCTAATGACTTCAGTTCACACAGTGAAACACTGTCACATATCTTCAAAGGTATTACAGGGAATGAGTGCGATTTAAACTCCAAGAACAAAGGTTTTTTAAATACCTTTCCTCAGAGTTTACAGGAAAGAGCTGCATGAGCAGCTGTCTGACTGTAACATTGTTATATAACAAACTGTTATTCGCAGAGCATTAATTTTTAGTTCAGTGGCTCCAAACCTCTTTTTATCTGTTTGGCCCCCACAATACCCTTCATTAACACAGCCATGTTCCACCATCAAAAAATGGTGTTAATAATAGTAATTAGACCTATAGTGAGTGGCCGAGAGCTTATCACAGTGAAGCTTAAGAAAATACATGCAAATTCACAAAACACTACCAATTAAGGAAACATCATCCATTTGACAACATATGCGCTGAAAACACTCCCAATACAACCAAACAGAAAAACACAAGTAGCACGGACAACGGATAATGGTGTTTCAAGGGAATTAAAAAAAAAAAAAAAGATGGACCCATGAGACAGGCTTGTTTTGTGATCATTTGTGACTCTCAAATTTTTGAAGTCGGCTACTCCAAAATGAAAAATTTTCTACACATTTTAATATCCCCATGGCTCTGTGTGTTTTGCATGGTATAATGTGAATAATAAACATAATGCGACAAAATGCAAAGACTAAGTTAACTATAGATATCTGTTTAGCAAATAAAGGTGTCCATCACTTTTCCCTAAAAACATCAAGAACTGTTCTCATCTTTACCAGTTGCAGTCTGTTCTTCTCTGTGATTGTGTTGTTGTAGTGCATGTGTGGTCAAAATGATGTTTTTTAACTTTTTTAAAAACTTTTTTCTTCTTAATTTGTAGTGCGTTGAGTTCTCTTAGTCAGTTTGAATTAAGCATTTTAAAAGTTTATTCATAGCTTTAAGCTAACACATTCACTCGCTTGTTCATTTCACTTCATCCAGCTGTTTGGTTAACTATGAGTTACTTTTAGATAACTAAATAGAAATGCATTTCGCCAATGTTATCATTGGGCAAACAATGAGCTATTGCGGTGCCCCTTGTTAACCAGTTTCAATAATTATTTCAATGCACTCTTAATAGCACTCTGCTTAGCTCCCTAGGGAAAAACGCTCACGTGCAAAGTCTGGGCCACTTGTATTTAAGATCATATGATTTGTTAAGTCAAGAATTCAAGATAATAAAACCGTTTTTTGGGGTCTTTCTGTACCTTGGTCTTTGTTGAATTGCAACATTTATTTTCTGTGGCAATGTATCTGAGTCACTTGTACCTGCAGGAAGAAAGGCAAACTTTTAGGTTTACAGTTTACTGGATAAATTAAGGTGTAGCACATGCAAAGTAGGTGCGTTTGAAGACAGGAGTACTTACTAAGTCTTGCCAACTGACTGGACAAACTGTCAGACTGGCTGAGTGAGCTGTCATTGCTGACTGATGCAAACCCTGAAGACCCTGCTGTTAGGTCAAGGTCCGTGAGATTGATGTATGTATGGTTCTGAAAGACAAAAAGCAACGGACTCAAAAGTCCACGATACAACCATTTCAGGACATTGTCAGTGTGAGCTGTGACCTAAATAGCAACTCAATTCAAAAATGACTGCCATCGGCTTTACCTTCTCTGATCTGTCTGGGCCGTTTGTTATTCGTCTTTCAAACCTGGGGACAGCAGAACAAAATCTCATCATTAAATGGCAAAATACAACCTGTTGAAATTATTACAAATGTCTTATCTTGGTAACATATAAGTTAATATAATAATTACAAATGTAATAAACCTGTGATAGCGAGTGAATGCGGTGTTCATCTCATCATTAGCTGCGAGCAACTCTTCAATCAGCTTCTCCTCACTGAGTCGGGGGACGATCTTCACTATCCTCTCTTGCATTTCCTTACAAACTTTGTATAACTGCTAATGACACAATTAGACAAAAAATGTGTGGGTTGCGGGGGGGGGTTGAAGGGGCAGATGCCACACGAAATGTATAAAGCACGAGATCAGTTAAGGGCAACAATCTAATTGGGAATGATTTTCTCTCAGAACACTTCAAAATAATCACACCAAGCATTTTTTTGTTACCTCCAGGAGCTCCATGTCTGCTTGTTTTACCGTCACGGGATCCAGCTGACTCATCATGTCTGACATCATAGTCAGGTTGCTTCGCACCACACCCAGCTCTGTCTTCAGATTTTTGATCTGGAATACCAATATCACAACTATAATAACTCCTTGCAAAAGCGCATATTGATTTCATAAATGCTGGAGGTTTAAAGTTGAATTGATCAACAAGGATACAAAAAGGAGTTGAGAGACAGCTTTTTAGATAACATGCAAAATGCCAGACCAACACCTGACTGGGAGTGAGGGCATTGGTTCCATCTAGGGCCAGTTTTAGCTCAGACGTCTGGGGCGGGATGAGCGGCAATTTGGAAGATAGGAGCACAGCAGGCACAGTAGTTAAAGCAGGCCCATTTGCGGGCAAAGTCTAGCGGGCAAAGGGACAGAAATGAGCCGAAAGTAAAGTGACCAAAGAGACAGGCAGAACCCGAATGTTTGCCATCAGTGAAGCAGTGCACCTTTTGTCTGGGTTGGCCGGGTGAGCAACCATTCAGATCTGTCATGGGGAACTCCAGCCCTTTCCTTCGTAGGTCTTCGTACACCGACACAACACCGGTCAGGTCAGGAGAGCTGCGGAATGCATCAGCCCACGCCTCAATAGGGGATAACCACAAATCAGTACATGAGAACAGATCGATCCCTTTTTTTTTTTTTTTTACATGCAAACGTCCAATTGGTGCCTTTTTTTACCTGTATGATACTGAGAACTCTGTCATGCACAACTAGCGGAGGGTTGTTCCTCGGGATGATCGACCGCACTAGAACCCCCTCTACAAAATCCCTTGTCGTCACCAGGATGTGGAACCTGTAGCCGCAGTTCTTTACACATGTCTCCAGGAGCTAAGAACAGAGCGAAACACAGAGCTAGTAACAGCAAGAAAAGGCTGTCAGTAAAACCCAGCGATAAGAACATAAAACAACTCTCACAGTGAGCGTCAGCATAACCTCCTTGAAGTTCTTGTTCCCTATAATCCTTTTCTTTACTGCTCTGACTGCATCTTTAGGTCTGGAATGAGAAATATTCAACAGTCACGGGAATGTGTATTCTGGAGGTCAAGTCTGATTTACCTGATGCTGCTAAGAGAAAACACACAAACACACATACACACCCTTCCTCTGAGCAGTTTATCATGTCGCAGATCTCCATGTTGAGGGACCAATCTTCTGATATCAGGCTGGAACGGGTCGCACTCTCTGTGAAAAAAAAGAACAAAACAATATATAACCACTGTTGTTTGTGATTTGGATATCTAGTGTCTTATGTCTACGTGGGCTGGGCACTGAAGTTGCATGGACATATCATAGGCTTACTAGGCTACAATTTTAGTAAAGGATGGTCTGTACTAGGTGGACAGCCAGCTGTACTTGTAGACGGTAATTAGGCTTTTTATAGCTGTGTGTGAGTTCATAACTAGCTCATCAAAACTTAAACCTTTGTTTTGGAGTGGAAACACTGTCAAAAAGATCAGACTAGATGTTGGCTACAGAGTTGCTTTCCACCACGGATATTTGTAATGATCACATTTTATATCAAGAATAACATAAGTAGTAATGTTAAAAGTAACTGTAATAAGTCTTATGTGTGCAGTCTTTAGACATCATGCATCTATTTGGGTCAGGAGGAAGTGGACCACTCTGTCTCTTCCAGCTAATGGCAGATCATAGGGACGCGATCACAGCCAATCATCGCGAGCACCACAGCATCTAAACACTTCCTCTGCCTCCTCATTGCGCAGCACACGCGCCAATCAAACCTGTCAGTCTTAATAAATGCAACTTGGATACAGGCCTGTTGACTTGATTCACGCTTTGAATCGTCAACTACAACCCCTTCAAGAAATAAAAACGCTGCTCGACAGACATGAGGGCTGTAGCCAGCAAAGGTGAGCCTGACTGCAGCGTTAGGTTATTACAACGCCGTCCACGGTGCTTATATCAACAACTCACCAATTCGCTGACCCACCGGCGTGCTGTATGGATTACCCATCAAGAACTCCATGTTGAGAGCGGTCTAGCAGAGCCGTAATCGACAACAGGCCGTGCTCGTTCACGCACACTGACTGCCGCTCGCGCAACAAAGTGGGGAACGACGTGAGTGACGTCACCATTTAAAGGGACAGCAGCCGTAATCGTCCAGCACAGCCCACCACTGTTTACGCGTCCCCTCTGCACTGACTTCTTGCGTTCAAAGTGGTTGTACGATTAATTCAGATTGTTTCGCTAATCATTAAACTAAGACAAATTTATAACACACGTACAAATGTATATTGACATAAATATTCACGTTCTCATAGGCTTGCCTACTTTATTTCAAGTGAATAAGCGTATTATGGACACGTATAAAAACAAAATAGAGAAAAATGGTAGTGATGGAATAAAACTAATACATTTACACAAGTATCATACTTAACTTTACACAACTTTCCATACTTGAAGTACATGTAATAGCAGATACTTTAATACTTTTACTCAAATAGTTTTTTTCAAGTACTTATTAACATATTTCAGTAATTATGGCTTTGAAAATAGTTTTTTACAAAACAATCCACAACAACCCGTTTTTTGTTTTTTGTTTAACCACATTCTAGCCAATGTAAAGTGCTGTCTTGCTGATGTTAGCCTACCGTAACTAGTTAGACTTGTTAGACCTCCTATGAGCAAGTCTAAAAGCCCAATAACAGAAATGCTAATAGACCAGTTAGGATTTGGTAATAGTATAATGAAGTGCTGTCAGGATATTCTGACTTTCTGAATTTGTAGCAAGACTGACTGGATCTGTTTCATTTCATTTCATGATGCTTTAATCCACTTTATGTTCAAAGTTTGGAAATATGAATCACAGGAGAGCGGACTACAACTGTTTACACAGGTGTAGTGCTCTACTGTATTTTTGAATGTGTGTGAAAATCGGTTGACACCATAAGTACATTTATACAGTATGTGTTGCTGAAAATAGAAAAAGTATCAGTGCATATCACACCATGTTCATTATACACTCACATGCAGGCTGGCTTAAAAGCCTGGTCCACACACTTCTGCACTTGCTCCAGGGCTTTTGACTGTGTCCCACAAGCGCAACCTTAAAACCTAATCCCGAAAGTGTTCAGATCAATAGTAAATGTGTGTGACGTGATAAAATATGATGAACATGTGATACAGTTGAAATTTGCTGTTATAGTTGTCTATCTTGATAGAAACATATCTTTTATAAGTGTTAAGAAAATTCTTTAAGATAATGACGGAGTCACCGGAGTCTCACTAAAAGCTTTTACTTGCGGCAAGGAACCAAGCAAGCACTACGAGTAGTACATGGTTGACTGACTTTAGTGAGCTTACACACGATTTTTATACAGGCAAGCAGATAAGTCACACCCTTATGAAGGTTGAGGATAGATAGTGGAAGCCTCTGATAGCTCTGAGAACAGGAACAGGCTGCTTTCGGCAGAGACATTTTCACACGGTAAATTCCCGTTATTGTTGTCCTTGGGCATTGTCTTGGGTGAAGCCGACCTGTAAGCCACCTGCGAGTTCTACACTTCAAGGCCAAATATTTCCTCAGGGAATGCAGTAATTGAAAAAAAGGGTTGTGACACAGTTCAACTCAGTATTTACCCTCATTTCCCTCCTGTTTAAACTCTTTACACAACAAAACAAGCACAATAATGTTCACATGTACTTTTCATTAAATCTCATAAGAAAGCATATTGTAAAACACTTCTATGTGGGTGTTAAGAAACCCCTCGGGTGTTAATAAGAACCTGACATCATGGAGTATATTGAAATTTTTACACACAATCATTTTTCTCAGCATCACTCCACTGGTACATCCCTGTTGTATCAGTATATAACACTTGGTCAGATTTTCATTATATACTCCATATATGGTTCACTTCAGTGTACGTGAGGTACGAGTTCTTTATACATGAGTCATGTCATCATAGACATCATCGGTTTGAATCTTCGGTACATCACTTTCGTCATGGAGGTGTCTATCAACCTTTGAAGCAGTCCTCTAATGCAGGGGGTGCAACAACATTCACACATAGCGAGTATGGCTGCCGCAACTGCAAGAGAAACTAGAATAGAAGAGATTAGTGTGCTCCATCTTACAAACCATGATTCTAAAAGACAGGTGAAAGGGTCGTCTACACCACAGTTTTCTGCCAGTTCTTCTGATAAGGCTGTGAGTCCGTCTAGGGCTCGAGTAATGCGGCCGTCAGATGCAGTGTTATTGGGAATGAATACGCAACAGAAGGTTCCAAACATTTTACATACTCTTCCACAATCTGCCAGTATCATGTCAAGTGCCATTCTATTTTGCCATGCCATAAGAGAAGTGGGTCCTTATTGTTCTGCTATACCTTTTACCGCATCTCTGGTATAATTAACAAATCTTTGTTGGTTATAATATACATAATTAATCCAGTCTACATTTTTGTTTACTGTCACCCACCAGGAAAGAAAAGACTCAAATCCCGCTGCAACTTGATTTCGGGCTTTGAAGTCATCCGGGACTCCTTTAGGTACACCGATGGAATCTACGAACACTCTGTTATCCAAAGAGCCACCAGGAGCATTTCTTTTTGACCTGTGGTATTGTGGTATTGTGGCCACCACAAATCTGCTCTACAGGTCGTCTAATTCATGAACCAAGATGAAGAATAATTGCCATTATCTTCAGTGATAGTAATTGTTGACTCACACCACTCCAGTGTAACCAGGGAGGGACCCTGCCCTTTTTTTTTAGAAAAGCAAGTATAATTACCTGCCAGCGCCACAGCCTGCGGTGGGAGCTGATCATTTACTGGTGGATACAGTGAACCTAGTGACCTACACTGGTTCGTACAGGGCGTTGCAGTCTTATTGAACAGCTTAAGCACACACTGTAGTCCTATAGGATCAGAGGAAGAGTTTAGTCTGGGGGGCTGGTCCCCAGTTGGGGTCGAGCCCTGGCAAATACTACACAATTCTTCCTTCTTAATTTTTGAGCTGTAAACATAATCCATTCTAACCAATAGTTCTTATTAGCAAATCCTGTCTCCAAAGCCCATTTGTCAGAGTATGTGAAATTTGTAAGGTATCTTATGGCAGGACCCGCAGGCGGGGGAGTTGGAGTGATAGTAGCATTACTACTGGATGCAGAAGCCGGGCTTGTAGTATTAGCTGTAAGTTTTTTGTCTATCTGAAATCCTATCTTTCCCCATGGGTCTGGTCCTGTCACATACACGTAGATTCTAAACAATCCTGCATCCTGACTTTTAGGTGTCTTAAGGGTAATGATAAACGGATTACATACAGTTGGGCCGCAATCAGTAGGTTGTGACCCTTTAATGATGGTCAGGCATCCTTGCTTTGGATCATCATATCCCCAATTATCACTTCCTGTGTGCCATGGAAAATCTCCCCACAGGACATCTGGCCTACACCCTGAATACCCTGTCCCTAATGGATGAGGGCCCAGGTCTATACACATATATTTGGTTGCCCATATCCATGTTTTGGCATTGTTGCCACAGTCTATTAGTGAACAAAGGTCTATGGATATAGACTGGGCCTGCCCTTCAGTGGATGTTACTGAATTATCCTATATGTATATGAAAACAGGCTTTGGCAGTGTACGTGATTGTCAGGACGGTGGTTATTTGTTTTTAGGGTAGAGTTTCCTTTTTGGGCGTCTTCGGGTCTCTTCTGTTGCCTGTATCTCATACCACAAGATGGGAAAAACAATTAATATCGTTATTGTTGTGAGACAGCACAGAGTGCTTCTCAGGCCGCAAAGACCTGGCTGCCTAAATGGGTGCCGGGGTTTTGATCTATTGTTTTTTGTTTTTTTTTTAACCAGAGTTTCTTCAGGGTTTCTCCAGACTGCTCTGGTCCTTAAAGTACAAAAGAAAATTTATTTAACAGAAACAAGAATCAAAACCGAACAAAGTAACACCAGGGCTGGACATGGCTGTGGTGGCTGAGCTTTCCAGTTCCGGTAGGGCTGGAACAACAAAACAATGATTAACAAAAGCCACTGGAAACTCCATGAAGGTGTTAGACAAAGTACAAACAAACAAAAGATTGCTAGCGATGCTAGGAAGACTGAGCAAAGTACTGAACAGAAAAGCTCTAGTAACACTAGGAACCACAGGATGAAAGTAGCAACAAAAAAATCACTAGAGGAAGAACATGGAAACAGAGAGTTCAAAGGTATCAGGACATATGGAGCGATTGAGGTTTACCGTGCGGGGGAACAAGACGTTCTGGCGTTTTTCTGTCTTGAAATTAAGTAAAACAAAACCACAACACCGGAGACAGAACGAAACACAACTACAAAAATAAAAGCAGAGAGCGGAACCATGACATTAACCCTGCTGAGGTAGATGTAACGTGCAAGTTTAACACTACTAGTGGTAGGCAGTAGAGCCAATTTTTCCCAGTTTCTTCCATAGTTTTCTTTAGTTTTGAATGGATTGTTCCATTATTTTTTTCTACCAGTCCTGCAGATTGAGGTTGATATGCACAGTGGTTTTTCGGTTCTATTTTCAATGCCTGAGATACGTAAGTAATAATATTATTTACAAAGTGAGAACCATTGTCACTATATATTCTTTCAGGGATGCCATACCTTGGGATAATTTCTTTTACTAAAGCTTTTGCTACTGTTAATGCATCTGGATGTGCACAGGGAAATACTTCTACCCATTTGGTATATGCATCAAGTGCATGCTGCCCAAAAATTTTTAGAGTAGTTTGAAAATCCATGCGCAGCAAACACCCCAGCCATCACCACCACCATCCCTCCTGTTGAGACATTACATAGTCCACGGCTCAATATTGCAGCATATCTAAATAAGGTGGTTGGGAGGATTGGTTTTCCTTCTGGTCAGAGGTATAAATCTGTCTCTGTTTGTAAAGTTGCTCCTTTGTTTTGCCATCTTGTCTTCTCTGAGTTTGGAGCAGATTTTGCATGTCTTTTAGTACTTCCTAATCCAGTTGTATGGATGTTTCTACTGCCAAAATAGGTAACGGTCATATTGCGGCCTGTTTTGCCTCTACGTCGGCTTTGTGGTTTCCTAAGGTAACTGGATCAGTCCCTTTTGTGTGCGCAGCACTTTTACAAATCGCTACTTTTGCAGGCAGTTGTATAGCTGCCAGTAGATCAAGTATGAGGTCTTTGTGGTTTATGGGTTTCCCTGTAGATGTCACCATACCTCTATTCTTCCATTGTTGTGCAAGCACGTGGACCATAGAGAAAGTGTATTGACTATCAGTGTAGATATTGACTGTTTTGTTTTTAGCTAGTTTACATGCTTCTGTTAATGCTATGAGTTCAGCTGCTTGTGCTGAATAATGCTTTGGTAATGGTTCTGCTTTTAAAACTTCAACTTGGGTTACTACTGCATAGCCAGTAGCTTTTTTCCATCTGGATTTTTCTTGCTGGATCCATCTACAAAAATAGTAAGGTCAGCCCCTGGATATGGTATATCCTGGCGGTCAGGTCGGGGCAAGACCCTTTCTTTTATTTTAGATAAGCAGTCATGTGGAGTGCCATCCCTCCTGTGAGAGATTGTAGCCAAAATACTTCACCGTGGTCTTCCATAGCTGCAGCTTATTTTTACTGACCTTCTGACCTTGGGTAGCCAAGAATTGTAACAGTGCTATGGTGTCTCTTTTGCAAGCTTCCTCTGTTGGCAACGGTATTAAAATATCCACGTACAGTAGAATTTGGCTGTTATATGGTGGATCAAATTTAGATAAGTTAGAGGACATTATTTGTGAAAATATTGTCGGAGACTCACAGTACCCTTGGGGAATCCTCGTATAGGTGTATCTCTTACGCTTGTAGGTAAAGGCAAACCAGAATTGGCTATCTGGATGCACTGGAATAGAAAAGAATGTGTGTTACATGGTGAATCTGGACATGTAACTATAACACCGGCTTTTAGTAAATCTTGTATTATTGGTTCGATACCTGCTTCTGCCTCCGGTTTCAAAGGATATTGTCTCTGATGTGGACGGAATGAAGTTTTAGGGGTTATTTTTACAGGTTCAGTATCTTTTATTAGTCATACATCTGACGTTCCTTTTGACCACAAAGTTTCAGGTATCAGTTTTAGTTCCTCCTCTTGTCTTTCATTTATCACATAAATTTGTCATTGTTTGATTTGTTTTCTGTTAGATGTACTGCTGTCTTTGCATGAGTGACCCAGTTCAGTGATTTAGCACAAGCTTGCAAACTCGGGCTGAACTGGATACCTTTGTTTTCTGTAAGTTCTATCCAGTCTCCTGTCTCCTCACAGTAGGTTACAAATTTACCTAAATCTCTTCAGTTTGCCTGCCTGTTTTTAGACCGAGTAACATGTGGAGCTTGTGTAGATCTATAGAGTTTCTCCATAGATGGTGTGAGTTTACAGCTAACTGCACAGTTTCCTTTTTTATCCCATAGAGGGTTTTCAATGCCAGTGAAGTTTGTTTTTCTTTAAAGAATTTGGCCTCATACCTCTCCTCTTGGCCTTCTGTGTACTTAAAGTACATGGTACAATGGAGTTCTTCCTCTTTCATAAAATCTGCAAATGAGGGGGAACTACATTTTGCTTTTTGCATCAGCTCTGAGGAGATGGCAGTAGGTCCTGTGGTTATCAGATCAAGGCTATACCAGTAGTTTAAATGACCGCTCCCCTGAACGACATGAACTTCTCCCAGCCTTTGAGCTCGAAGTCCCCTGTCAGTGGGAACTATGGCTCTAACTAATTGGCACATTAGATCTCTGCCCAGTAAATTGCATGGACACGCTTCGGAAAGTACTATCGGACAAGTGTGGTCTTTAGAGGTTTCAGAGTCAGCTACTGTCACAGGAGTAGACAACTTTTCAGAAAGCACCTTACCATTAGCTGATTTAACAATAATGCTATGTTCGGATGCTGATATTGTTGGCAGGTCATCTGGATGCACTACAGTTCTAGATGCTCCAGTGTCACACAAAAAGGACACCTTCTTGTCCTCTATTAGCAATGTAATTTCAGGTTTCTCTTCTCGTTGCAGCAATATATCAAGGTGTTCAAGACTTAATATTTCTTCTCCTAATTCCTGTGGTATATTTTGAGCGGTAACAGGGCTTGGTTCTGTCACCAACTGTGTCAGCCTGTTTGTGAGGCTATCTTCTTCTTTCAATAGTCATGCATTCTCCTCTTCCTGTCCCTCATGCTCTTCCTGTTTGTTTTTCCTCTGTCTACAGTCTCTGGCCCAATGCCCATGTTTCCCACATACATAACATGCATTTCTATCTGAGCCACCTTTCCTCCCTCCTCTATTTCTGCCTAGGCCTCTTCCCCTGCCTCTTCCTCCCCCTGCTTCTTTTGTGTCTGTCAGCACAAATATGGTATCATCACTCTCGGCTACAAACACCTGTTGAATTTTTCTTGTTTTTCTTTTTCTTTTTAAAATGTTGTTCAGCATGCCTAGCATACTCACGAACATTAGTCACATCAGCTGTGTGGTGGATGATCATATGTTTAGTTATGAAGCTAGAGATCTGTGGTTGGCAGCCTTTTAGGAAGGCATTTTTCAATTGCTGCTGATACCATAGTCGGGGGGTCTGGATGTGGACCTTGAGGAGGTTCTTCCTGGGGTCTTCTCCTTTTTCGCTGACACCACGTTCTCATCTTCTTTGTCTAACAGGAACAGTGTCTCATCTCTGTTTTTCTCTTCCTGTTTCGCCTGCCTTTTATCAACTCCCTCTTTTCTTCTTTTTGCTTCCGCTAACCATGCTCTAGCTTCTTTGTACCCTTGTC
>KV751337.1:2276474-2287281 GCA_001698575.1 Mola mola
GTTTAGTACAACCTGGAACACTCAGTTTTGCATCGAACCCATATCTCCTTTCCCACTGTTTTAGTTGCTTTACATTATCCACGTCTTTTGAGTGCATATATTTTGCATCGCCCTCTAATTCTTCGGACAGGCATATCCCATATTTTGTATTTTCCCATCAATAAGCTGTCTTCATATGGCAGAACTATCATCATTGTGTCTGACTCCACCTTCATGGCATTTTCCACAAATATTCCATACTGGTGTTGTCTGGTTCTCTGGAACATGGGGGCACCGTTTGATTTCACATTCAGATGAACAGTTGGAGCTGCCTGAAGCTCTGTTGGCCTCCTGTTTCCAAGCTAAGCAAAACTTAGAGCTGTAACAGGCCCTTAGGACTCCCAAACCCTAGAAAAGTAGTAATTTTTTTACAAAATTGCCTGTTGTGACCTTGACCTTTGACCTTTTGAATTCATATTTATTATAGGATTAAATATTGACACACATATGTGTGTTAGTTAGAAGCAAAACTGTTTGAGATTTGGCCATGGTGGTTTAAAAATTGTTTAAAATTTCACCCAATGTTAACAAATGCTGCCAACAGGAACTAAAAAAAAAAACAAAAAAAAACAAAACAAAAAAACTCGGGACGATTCAACCAAAATTTGGTAGGCTGCTGTCAGACAAACAAACAAACAGATTTGAACCAAAAACAAGTCTTCCTTGGTGGAGGTAATGACGGCCGGGTGATATCCCACTAAAGAAAAACTCCACGTCGTTGGTAATTGCCAAGAGATGCCACATTATATACTCTCTAAAAATGTTACACTCACTGGTGAGGCCCATTTGTTGTGTTTGATCAAGGCCATGATTTGCAACTCAAACATAGTGACACACTGCCCAGTAAGCAGAGAGAGAATATACTTTTAAATGTCCCTGCTGATGCTACTCGGCTGTTTACACAAGCAGAGACGATACAGTTTTGATCATTAAGCAAGGAATTGTATGTATGTGGCGCACTGCGTTTGGGTGATAACAGAGCATATAAAAGTGAAAGTAGTTTCTAATGACAGATAACATCCTTCCCTTCCAAAAAAGATGTATTGCTCTGAGAGAAAGGTTTTTCTTAAGGCTTTGTTATGGAGCTAACGTTTAATCTCCTTCACAGGACATTACACTGTAGTGAATCATCCAATTTGTGTGAAATAATTGTAATTAAATCTGTGTCATAACACTGAGTATTTTGAACATTGCTGTCTGCGAAGTAATGCCGTTGTGTGGTGCCTAATATATCTGTTTTACGTCAGTGGTTGCTAAGCTTGCAGAACTGGTAAATAGACTTGTATTTATATAGCACCTGTCAAGGCTACTTGACTTCTCAAAACACATTACGTTTATCACAATAACACACAGGTGAAAGTGTACTGTATCATCTAAGTTGGGGATTAAGAAATCGTTCACAAACTGATGACAGAGCATCAGGGGCAGTTTGGATTTCAATATCTTGCCCAAAGACACGTCGTCATGCTGACTGGCCCTCATCTGATGACCTGTTACTGTATATTTTTCCTTTTAACTGGTATGATACAAATATGATTACTATTATGATTATTATCTATGTGTATATTAAGATAAAACTCGTAATGATGACTGTAAGATGAAAATTTTGACTACTTTCACTGTGCATGTGTTGGACAGGGAGAATAGATGGTTTGAGAGAGGAGTAAAGGAGGCCATCTACAGTATGTCCAGCTGGAACAGCCATCACTTAACAGAGGAGGAGGCCTCAGACAGCAACTGTTTGCCAAATATAATGCAGTTTTGAAATCCCTCCCCAGGAAACTTAGCCACTGTTTACACCTTGGCTCATGCCAGCGACTCAAAATTCTGAAATTAAATTGAGAATTTGAAAAGACTTTATTTTTCACGTTCCCCTAGTTTTAACTGATGAACAAGCATAAATCGTCACATTTATGGTTGTATATAGTGATAGATTGATAGATTGATAGATTGATAGATGGTGACAGTGATAGATTGCAACTTTACATTTACTGTTGCAAGAAAAAGTATGTGAACCCTTTGGAATTACCCGGATTTCTGCATAAATTGGTCAAAAAATGTGATCTGATCTTCATCTAAGTCAGAACAATAGACAAACACAGTCTGCTTAAACTAATACGTCACAAGCAATTATATGTTCACATGTTTTTATTGAACACAACATGTAAACATTCACAGTGCAGGGTGGAAAAAGTATGTGAACCCGTAGGCTAATTACTTCTCCAAGAGCTAATCAGAGTCAGGAGTCAGCCAACCTGGAGTCCACTCAATGGAACAAGATTGGAGGTGTTGGAAAAAGCTGCCCTGCCTTATAAAAAACACAAATTAGTTTTGAGTTTGCTATTCTCAAGAAGTATTGCTTGATGTGAACCATGCCTGCACAAAAGAGCTCTCAGAAGACCTACGATTAAGAAATATTGACTTGCATAAAGCTGGAAAGAGTTAAAAAAGTATTTCTTAAAGCATTGATGTTCATCAGTCCACCGTAAGACCCGGGTTAGCACCCAGAAACTCAAACATCTTTACAGTAATGATTAATGACGAACCAGTTTTCTTTTGTAAACACCGTTATCAGGTCCAGCTTCTTCCAACTTTTAAGAAGCAACTTCAAACAAGGTCATTCTAAGTCGGCCCGAAAGGTCAACGAAGGACAACATTTCAAAAAACACTAAAATATTTCCCTAAACGCAACACAAAACAATTTTCTTTTTTTGAAAATGTTGCAGTGTTTGACCAACGAGTCATTTCTTGGATCTATACTGAACAAATTCTCTTCCTCAAACATTTCCTAATCTAACTCCTTCTCCTTGTCCTCCACTGTTGTGACGCCAAAGAGCAAATCTGACTCTGATTTCTGAGTGATCTGACTGGCGACATGTGACATCAACTTGTGAGCTCAGGTGTTTCATCAAATTGAGTGTGGCATTTCAGTCACAGTGTTCAGCCTTTTACAGAGAGAGTTTCTTTCAGTTTTAAATTATGTGTCTGATGCAGAGAAGCGTTTGGTGTAAGACTGAAAAGAGACCCCTGAACCATCGTCTGGTTTTGCATGTTTTTGGACTGTGGGAGGAAGCTGGAGTACCCGAAGAGAACCCAGGACCTTCTCCCTGTGAGGTGACAGTGCTAACCGCTGCATCACTGTGCCCTCCACAGCTATGTAAACAGATGGACATGCTAATTGATCAATCTAAGTTGCCCATAGGTGTGAATGTGAGTGTGGATGGTTGTTTGGCTCTATATGTCAGCCCTGCGTGAACTGACGACTTGTCAAGGGTGTACCTTGCTCCAGCGTCCCTCCAGCAACCCCTAACAGGACAAGCGGTAGAAAATGGATGGATGGACTGATACATTTTTCTGCTAATTTTACCCCATTTATCCATTCCCAGTTATTGTCATCTTGTACCTTTCTTTACCCATCAATTTTAAACTTAATCTCTGGTTGGCAGACTATGTTTGTGCAGGAAAAGAAATGCAAGTTTATCTTTTCAACGTGGTGTAAGAATAATGAAGAAAGGGGAAAATGCATGTATGTTTCAACAACAACAAAAAAAAAAATAGACAAAATACTCAGACAGGAGATTTTTAAAGGACAAACTCAAAAGTCTGGGAGGAAATGCATCTGTTGTATGACTCATCTGTGGCTGCAGAACCTTGTGTGTCTGTATATGTTTATGCAAGTATGTGAGCCGAAGGCAAGCAATTGAGGTTATGTGGAAGTTAAATTTAAGTGGAAGTGAAACCATCTGTTTTTCTCCTCGCCACAGTAAGCAGACACCAGGCACACATGTCATTCTGTTGTCATGGCAGTACAGCCACATGATGCTCAGTAGAATGGGTCCAGTTTTTTTAAATTCTTCTCTGACTTTTGGATATTTTAGAATTTTTGCAGAATAAAGGAGACCATAAACTGACATCAGAGTTTTCATGATCCTATAATTGTACCCTAATTGTGTTCGGAAAATGGGCCGATAACATAATACTGTATTTCTGTAGTGTATATACCACTGAAGGGGCCAAGAGCAGCTATGAAAGATTAAAGTTTCCCAGCACTACCGGGATGAAAAAACGCAGAGGAATATTTAGAATATTCCCACAGAGATTTGAAGGAACTCTGATGATGGCATGTAGGGGGATTTATGTGAGCCAGAGAGTGACTAAAACCAGATGGTTTCCCCTCAAACACAGCAAACTGCCACCATTTTATCCTGTTCTAATAACGAAATTAAATGATAAACATATGTCAGTATCATTCATTTGATGGTAGGTTTGCCACTGCTTGACCCAGGCTACTGTTTATAATTTTGGCTGGGATGCAACATCAATAATGGTGTCTTACTTTGAATCAAGATGTGATGGAAATCACATCTTCACATCCTCTTCAGGAATTCACTATATGATTATTGGAGAGAGTACAAGAGTTCGCTATTATTATAACTAACAATAACAATATTGATATTAATAATGTATGGGATCAGATCAGGCATGTCAACCTCTATGCGATTACGTGCGTTGAGGAATTAGCAGGTGGTATTGACTATAAAAATATGTTGTGGGAATATATATTGTCTTTGAAATTGCTTGATACAGTTGATCATAAAGTCTTACTTAAAAATGGATAACTATAGCATCAAAGGGGTGACCTATGATTTGTTAACTGAAACTTCTACTGGCAACAGGAGTCAGTTTGTACAGATGGTCATGCATACCATACAGGTCAACATGCCTTAGCATTACCAGTGGTGTCCAACAGGGGTTTAATTTTGAGATCTATGTATTCATTTTATATATACATGATATTTGTAAGGTATCAAACATATGACATTATGTTGTTTTTGCAGATGGCACTTTTGTACTGGAGAGGACTTACAGCAAATCTTGGAAATGGTGGTGAATGAAATACACAAATTAAAGTGTTGGTTTGATTCGAACAAGCAATCCCTGAACTTGAACAAAATATCATGAACAAAATTCATGATATTTGGAAATTGTATGAAAATTGTTACTTGATAATGTAAAACTTGAAAGTCTATGAGAACAAGTTTCTAGGAGTCATAGTGGACCACAAGCTCTGCTGGAAGACTCATATTAAATATGTTTGTATCAAGACTGTTCTGGGTAAAGCTAAACATAGGTAAATTTATGCTAAAGCAGCCTTATGTCCGAACTACACCGAAATGCATGTGTATGTCCGTTTTACAGAATTAAGCAGTTTAAAAAAGATTGCTATATCAATATTATATCACTTGACCTTGTGAATTAGGGGCGAGACCAAATAAGCATTTTTGCGCCGTCACTCAAAACACATCTTTTGTTTGATCTTTAAGTATAAATTTTCTTCTTAATGTTTTTATCATATGTTTATGGTTTATTTTGTTGTGGGTGTTTTTTTTTTTTTGTTTTCTTAGTATAATGTTTGTTCAATATACATTTAAAGAAAAAAGAAAATAATAGCAATAATAATACATTTTACTTAAACATGCTTTTTTCAAAGATACAGAAAAATACTAAAGAAAGTAAGAGTCAAACACAAAAGTAATAACACATTAAAAGTATCTCTATAAAAAGATGTGTCTGGTCTTGAGTTGGCTCTTGAATGCGGAAAGAGTATTGTAGTCACAGATGTGTTTTGAGTTCCAGAAGGAGGGGGCAGTAATGGAAAGAACTCTATCGCCTCAGGTGCAGTGCTTAGTCCTACGCAGGCTGCGGGATGGAGTGTTGTGGTAGAGCAGGTAAGTGAGGTAGGTGGTGGCCAGTTTGTAGAAGGCTTTGAATGTGAAGAGGTGGTCTTTAAACTCTATGTGTTGAGGAACAGGTAGCTAGTGGTGTTTTTAAAGGACAATTGTGAAGTTGGTAAGGAGGCAGGTGGTGGAGTTCTGGATTAACTGGAGTTTATTCATGTTTTGGATGATATGTTTGGATGGTATGATATTGTTGTAGTAGGAAATTCTGGATGTACAGTGATTAAGGTGTGGATGAGGGTTTCAGCAGCTGAGAAGTGGAGTGATGGGCAGAGTCTGGCAATGTTTTTCAGATTCAAGAAAGCAGTCCAGGTTATTTGGTGGATGTGGTGATCAAAAGAGGGATTGTTATTGCGGGAGATGCCCAGGTTATGGAGTCAAAGGGAGGGTGACAGAAAGGTGTTGTTCTAAATTGACAAACACATGCCCACTAGCTGCAAAGAGTATACTGCAATGTACACATTTCTTTATATAAAAATATCCATTTGGTGTATCATGAAGAGAGAAGTTGAAAGAGAGAAGCTGAATTTGAAGAGATGACCTCAAAAGGTAAAAGACAATTCACTACAAGCGAATTCAAAATAATTATAGGCCAATAAACAATTTAATGAAAGAAACTGTTACATTACAATATTCTTATTCCATTGTAAACCAAGACTCGGAAATTCACTTGGTATAGTTGAATATTTTAATGGTTAGAATAATTGATGAGGATAAAAGGGCATCAAATAATACAATTCATGCAGTTTTGATATGCTATGCATTTAGCTTAAATTGTTTGTGTTGGGGCTCAGGTATGTTAACAGTGTGGATGTTCACACACGCCACCATTTATGTTACCATTAAAAGGTGACAACAGAGTGGTTGAATTTGGCTAACAAAATTAATCAATAACTATCATAGGTAACTAATTATTATTAGAATAGTAAGATCTAATTTACATTAGATTACCTCAGGGCACCTCCCTTAAAGAAGGAAAAAGATAGTATAATTATATCAATGTATTAATCAATATCATGAAATCTACTAAACTGTGAATTTGGAATTAATAATTAACTGAATAATTACAACCAACATTCCTTCATCAACTGCTAGTTGGAGATATTGACAGTGTAGAGTTTGGCAAAATTCACTCTTGTGCAACATTAAACTCACAGCATGTTCATCCAAAAGTATTTATTCAAGAAAGAACAAGAACGGAAAAGAAAAACACAATGCCTAATCTGGGATGTAAACCAATATACATACAAGGATGTGCGTGTATGTGTGCGTATGAGAGAATCAAAATGGTTGCTGAGTCCGATGGATGTTAAACAAAGGCAAAATGGCCGAAAGCTATGTGAGTGTCCTACCACATGTTCCTTTGTTACTGGGGGGTCAGACAATTTGCTGGTTGAGACCGGTTTATAAAGAAGATGGTTAATTGCATGCAGGACCCTGAGTTTGTGTCAGCTAACTAATCTTAAATCAGAGCTGTGGCCAAGTTGAAGCTCTTGTGAGGAATTCACATGGAGAATGCTATTCTTGTTGTTCAGTCCTGGTGCTGGAGGAAACCGGTTGCTCCTTTGCCCCTTGCAGAGTCAGCAGTTGTGCTGAACTTTTCAGTAACTCCTTTTGGTTAGCCTGCAGGTCTGGTTTGCCTCTGCTGGCTAAATTTGAGCTGGTTGAGACCTCAGCAGGAGCTCTGTGGCTCCAGCTCCGAGAAGAGCAGGACGAGAGAGCTCTTAGCACCGACACGGCTCTGTGCCGGTTCTGGTTCCTGCACCTACGTTTGAACTGGCCATAGCATTCACACTAAGAACTTTTTAGGTCCGGGACCCGAAAAGTTGGTTAGCACAGGAAAAAAATAGCTGGTTCTTCATTGCGAATTGTGACATTTCAGTGATGTCTTTGGTGTGTGTATCATTTTATCAGGAAGGAGAGAAACAAGCCTTGGTTGCTGCCCGCCATTAAACAAAAACTCGAAGACGAGAGACAAACAAAGAAAGATAGAGAAATCTTTATTGAAGAAAGTTGTTCAGTGGTCTGCCGAGGAAACAAAATGTTTAGTTGCGATTTGGGCATCCCAAGTTTCAGGAGCAACTCGAAGGCAACACCCGCAAAATGAAGCTGTATGCGGAACTGGCAGACAAGTTGGCAAAGGCTTAGTTTGCACGAATACCAGACCAAATTATAATCAGATTTGAAAAATGCGTTGCGCATTAAGTAACGCCCTTCAATGGTGACGTTGGTCTTGGGAACTATGGTTCAGCTTAGACCAATGTGAACGTTTGCTTGCTTGCTAGAAAGCACCAAGGTTCTTGGAACCGAGAACTGAACCAGAGCCAGAACGAGAACCAAGTCGATGTGAAAGCGCTATTTGTGGCTCCAGCTCTGAGGAGAGCAGGATGAGAGAGAAAAAAGAGGAGGCAGAGAGTCTCTCTTTGTATGTCTGTGCGCTTCACAGATGTCTGGTGACCAATAGCAGCTCTTGGTTACATCTAGTATTTAGCACCAATGTTTGTGTTTGCATTTTCTTAAGAGCTTGTACAAATTAAGGTAGGAACATATTGATGAATCCCAGACTTGTGTGTCAAACATTCGTACGCACCGTTTGTAAAAGTGGTTGATTCAAAGATGTCCCATTTACAGAAGTAGGAGTGTGTGTTCCCAATAACCTCCTGCATGCACGGTAAAAATGCTAAGCACTCTGAAACAAAAGAGTATTAAGAATTTATTATACCAGCATTGCAAAGATGATGAGTTCTACAGTCATAATTACACTAAATGATATTAGTTTATATTCACATTTCTTTTACTATATACTGTATGTGAAAACTTTTTATTCAAACTATTCCCACCAGTACAGTTACCACACTAATTGGAGTATTTAATAGACCAAAGAATTCACCAAATAATAATAATAAAAAAAAACAAAAAAACAGATGGATTCATTGATATTAATGAATTAATTCTGGTCCTGACAACATAATTATAATACATCATTACAGAAGGGGGCAAAAGGAAATTAGCAATTAATGTAGTTTGTTCCCTCAGGGACATGTACGGTATCTAGTACTAAACGGGCAAGCAGAACTCCAATAATAATATTATAATAATATCCAATGACATTAATTGAACAGGAGCCATTAAATAAGCTACAGGCCAGTCAGTTTTTCAGTCACTTAAAAGAACAAACTACACATACACACAGGCAGGTAAGATAGTGATGGAGCAGTTGAATCCACAGCAGTCTGTCAGCAGTGTAAATCCAGTTTTAGATATAAATAGCGCTGACGTCTGCTGGGATTTGGACGCCATTTTTTGATTTTTTAAAGGACCTGATTAAAAAGGAGACATGGTAGTAAACTTTAATTTGTCACATGATGTTCACATTACCATCCTTTAGATTACCAGCCAAAATCTATTGCCTACCTTAAAGGAGCAATTAGTAAAATGATGAGTCTTCCTGGATCATCAAACACAGATGTTTTCTATGTGTACATGTATGCTGAATACAAAGCTACAGCCAACAGCAACGTAACATGGCTTAGCAAAAGGACTTTAAATGGGGAAAGTACTAACTTGTTCAGCACCTCTAAAGCTAACTAATTAATATGTTGGATCTCTTTGCATGATTTGATTAAATCTTAATAATAAACTACAAAAACTGCAGTTTAAAAACTGCAAGTTCTCTGCTGGTCCTAACACAACTCACAACAGTCTTCAAATTTAACACTGTAGTTTTTGTATAGATTAAATAAAATAAATGAACTTCAAAGGCATATGCATATTTGGTCATTTTGAATATATTGTAGGTATTTCCAATCTTCTGTTAGCTTACTGGCTGCTGGTGGAAGCATTAGCTTGTTTGGCCTATAAACAGACACCACAGCTGTTCATATTTCTATTAAAGTGCAAGAAATGTTTGAAGACTTAAACCCAACTAGCTCTTACCGATGTCACCAAATCAACCAGGAGAAAACATTTCAGATAATGCCTTTAGATTTTTATTTTTGCATTTTTATTGACATGCTAAGAAAATGTTTTAGCCTTTTTTGGTTGAGCCATACAGTGTGTGAGAATTGTAAGGGTATCTTTAAATCTGTTGTTCCATTCAGTTGTTCCAGAACAAAGGGAGAAAAAATTATACATTGCCACATTTGGTTCTGGTCCAGTTTACATAGATTTTTTTTGTTTGTTTTGTTTTTTTTTTTTTAAAAAGAAAAGAACCAAAAGAACCAGGTACCTCATTGGTTGGACAGTTGGATTATTGTCCTGCATCATCAGCAGATCATAAAGAATGAGCTAAATTTAAGCAGCACTTATAATTGTGATGTTTGTATTTATGTTCTTTGGAGTCACAGTCACAGCTCATTAAGGAATCTGATTCTAAGCATAAGTAATATTATCAGGCTTCAAAATGATGGCATGTTTTACAAAATGACAAAGAGAAGAGTCAAATTTGGCGTCTAATACTGACAAAGTACATGGAGTAGACTTGTTCTAATAGCTTTAAACAGCAAACTGCTGATGAATACCTGCTATTACCACATTATTTGTTAAACTTCATTCATAACGTATACAGATCAGTTACAAGATTGTTTCATGAACAGATTCATCATCAGGAGATGGATTTATTAGTAGTTAATCTTTTGAAGCCATGTCAAGATCTGTTATCATGAAATCCAGTGGTTGGCTTGTTTGTTTTCAAACCCAAACAAACTCGTCCAGGCTTCGACTAGAAGTGAGCCGAAACTACCCTTTATCTTGCCTGCTTGCTTTGTTTCACGTCTGAGTGCGATTTCTGTGCCCAAACAAGCTGATCTTCTGGAACAACAGCTCCAACAAGCCAGGTGTGAAAACACCCAGTAACTACAAGAATAAGTCCTCACATTTCACTATCTTCATCTTTTTATACGTAAGTGGAGAGAAACATTAGCTTCAAAGATTCAACCCAAGACTTTTTAATTGGACGTTGGGCACAGCCTCACAGTTAGCCTCACCTCCTGCAGCCAGCGTCTTGTGACATTTGGACTGTAAGAAATCTG